>ML776553.1:5285076-5413193 GCA_009831015.1 Picea engelmannii | reverse complement strand
TCACCATTCGCCATACAATATATACAATGTTTTTAGGTATTCCGTAGATACCAAAACCCTAATCCCTTAATCCGGGATTAATTTACAAATCAGCTAAAAATAGCAAAATCCGCTAAAAATAACAAAAACCGCCCAAAAAAAAAATTTGGGGCGTTGCCCCGAACGCTACGCGTAACCTCGAGGCGCTACCCCGAACGTTGTGCGTAACCAGGGGGGGGCATACCTGCCCCCCCCCTAGGAAAGCACCCGACGCACACGGCAGAGCCCTAGATGAAGGGATCGTCAGATGTAGTTGTCGTATCTGACGCACCCACACACACACACATGCAAAGAATATAACACATATCCAACAAGAATATACTAACTAGATCCAAAAACCAAAGACATGAAATATGGTACTACACATATTATAATATATTATCAAAGAAAAAACAAGTTAAATGAGTACATCAATAAAAAATAACATACTAACCTTGCAAGTTCAAAATCCGAGCTATGTAGATCGAGAATTGGATTTGTTCAACTGGTGGGTGACGGAAAAAATAAACAGCTCAAACAAAATCCAAGAACAGTGTCACAACTATAGAAATTGTGTCACAAAGTCTCTTAAAGTCACTTATATATAGATAAAATAGTCAACTAGCCGTTAACACTGACCAATGAGATAGGCAAAATTTTCGTCGCTATTGCCACAAAAGTTCGTCACTATAGAGATGAAAATCCTGACTAGGTTAAATTAATATTTTCGTGGATATTGCGACAAAATTTCATGGCAATATCCACGAAAATCCCGCCCTCTTTAAAAAAAATGATGAAACTAGTGGAAGCGTGGAAACTTTTTGTGGAATAATCCACCCATATGTAGTAGTGAAATAGTTCAATACCACCAAATTACTAAATCACACAGAAAATTTTTAAGTACTGACCTTCAAAATCTCAGCTATGTAGAGTCTGATCAATTCAATGCTTCTCTTCTTGAAAGAGAATTGAAATCAAGATTTCATAAAAAACCAGAACACCATTGCATCAGAACACCTGAATGATTGTCGCAACTGTAGAAAATGATTGTCACAACTATAGAAAATGATTGTCGCAACTATAGAAAATTTATCGTAACTGAGATATATATAGGATTGATTTCATCGGTCTTCCGATGAATTCATTCAAATTGACCAAGCAATAAGTCAATGATCATTTGATTCTCACACGTGCCATAGTTGGTCGTTATAACGACTAAAGTTCGTCGCTATAGCGACTAACTCGTGGTTGGTCGCTCTAGCGATGAAAGTTCGTCGCTATAGCGACGAACTCGTGGTTGGTCGCTCTAGCGATGAAATTTCGTCGCTATAATGACCAACGTGGAATGTTGGTCGCTAGAGCGACCAACAGTTGGACCCAGGCAAAAAAAAAAAAGTAAATTTAGTCCAAAAAAATAAAAAAAATTACGACGAAATTTTAAACCATCGTAATCATTCATCGTAATTTCTGCCCAATGTAGTAGTGGCAGGTCAAGAGGAAGAGAGTTGGAGGAAATTTGGGATAGTTGTAGGAGAGAAACAGTGGGTTGTGTGTGATACCAAGTTGTGAGGGGACTGTGAGAGAAACCCTTCTTTTGTGGATTCGTATCTCCAGCTCGAGGGTGACTTGCTATTGATATTTGTAACAACAGGTCTATGGTTGGGTGGAACTTTCTTCCCAAGCAACTAGTTGCACAAACATTTTATAAAAGATAAGTGTTTATCTATTTTGCTAATTTATTTATGAGTTCATGGTTGTGCATTTACTCTGTAAATGAGAATGATTTTTATATGTTGTTATAGATGTTTATTAGTTGCATAGATTTTTGTTTAGAAGGCTCTAGTTTCATATAATTATGGGTATCAAAATATGTTTTAAAATGTGAAATAATCGTAGTTGGTAAGCTACAGTAAATAAATCAACATGAAGAAATTTTGTTTTTATGTGTCATTCTACATAGTAATGTTCCTTGATTAAGTTGGGGGATGTTACAGAATGTTATTAGAGCTCAAGGTTCAACACTGAGCTTGTATGGGCCAGGATCCAACATGAATTGAGCAGATGCGTGCTTGCATATTTCGTCCTGTGACAAATTTGGGGGGGGAATGGTGAACATGAGTGAAATCCCCAAATTATGAGTGGATTTTTTAGTTTCAATTCTTTAGAGCAGCCAAGGAAGGTAAATTCATGGCGTCATGTTTCAGGTTGTGAATTCAATTTTGGCCTAGAGGGTTGAAATCTCGTAAGTTTCAAGATGGTCGTAAAGTCTAGTAATAAACGACTCAGATTAATTTGACCTGGAGAATCAACGGTCGAGATGCAGTCGCAAGAGGATCAAAGCAAGGCATGCTTGAAAGGCCTTTGAAGAGGGGGTTTCGGAAGACTTCGGAGTCAGGCCTGAGGTTGAGTCCAAATGGAGGAGTCTGATGACATGGTCGAAAGAGTGGGATCTGTCGGAGTCTGAGGGTCGGAGTAGCCTTGTATTACGAAGTGGAGGCACTCTGCGGGGTAAGACTCAGAGAAGCAATATGAATTGTAGATCGGTGAATAGACAAGAAGTAATATCAGTAGTAGATCGGCGTGGGATCCTATTAAGCGAGGAAAAAGAGAGAGTTATGTCATGATGACGTAGCTTACCAACTTAGCAGTCAGAGAATCCTAATGGTAACATGTGTCACCAGAGGAGTGGGAAATGGATGTGATTGTCCAGGTGGAGGATCGAAGCCTTATGGCCTTGATTTTAACCTATACCATAGGATATGGATGTTATTATATCATGACCAATCATCGGAGGGTGCTAGTCGAAGTGATTTGCAGTCCTGGAGGGGAATGCATTTTGATGAAAGGTTCTCCGAGAATAATTTGGACCATTGATCAATGAGTGTGCGCGGTGTAATGACAATCGTTGATATATTGTGGGAACTAAAGGGTCGAGTACAAAGCAGTTGAAAGGAATGGAAATTAATCTTCGTGGAAGTTTGAGGGTCCAATGTTATCAGAGTCGTTGATTACCGACTCCTAGGACCGTAAGATTTGTCGAAGGGAGTAGGAAATTTAGGAGTGGAAGAACTCCAATGGGAATACTCTAATAATGAAGAAGGGCTCTGAGTATATCAAATTCATTGATTTGGAAGGTTTCCAGTAGGGATTCCGACAATGCTTCATACTGCGAGTTTCGAAGGGACTCTAACAATGTTCGGACTACGATTTTTGGGAATTTGTGTACCCAATAATTGAAGCTTCAATGGGAAGACTCTGAAGATGGGTTCCAACAGGCCTGTGGAGGTCTAGCTACATCTTGGAATGGAAAATAATATCAACAATTAGGGTTAAGACTTATTTTGAGATCAATGGTTTGTATCTAAGGATGATTACAACAGTTATTTAGTTAAATTTTCCATAAAAATTCCATTTTTTGACAGTCTTCATCTTGCGAGGCATTTTTGAGGGGCTAAGAAGAGTTCTTAGAAAATCAATTTTGTATGAAACTGTGTGTCCTTATAGAACATAGAGTTTATTCTTCTAAAATTATAGAGCTCAGGGAGAGATTTCCAACAAGCTAAATCATTTACCAAACAGAGCTTATATGAGGGAGTTACAGCCGGAACAATCAAGGGTAAAATTTAATACCAGATTTATTTTAGAGGGCATAAATCCTAGCTCAGGAGTCAGTTTGGGGCCCAAGAGTAGTCTATGGAAAGATCATGGACTGTAGAAGTCATCCATGGAGCCAATTTTAGTTATGTGTATCTAAAAATGTGTTGGGAGAGAAAGAGAACACATGTATCATGCAGGGTTGAAAAAGGGAAAATGGTCAAAACTTATGAAGACCATAAATTTCTGCTTGGAACTCTGAATTGGGAAAATAAATAGTCAATGGAAAGGTATTGAGGATGAGAATCCATTTATTAACCCAAAAAAACAATTTGAGCATAAAATTTTGCATCCAACTCAAAATAATATGACCGGTGGCATTAAAGGGGTACAAAAAATTATAAATTATTTTTCCAAATTGTGTATGTGTTTATTTTCATCTAGTAGAAATTGTTTGCATGCCCATTTTCTACAAAATTAGAGGTTCTAAGAAGCAGTTTGGTTTCTATATGAGAACCAAAATAATGGAATATGCCCAAGGGTCCTACAGTCATGAGAAAGAATTCATAGGTTTGCATGTTAGCATGGGTAATGTTGAGATGGAGTCAAATGGAACAAGGGACATGAAAGAGCCTGTAACTATGAGAAGCTTGCATAGACAAGTGCATAGATATAGGGTCAATAATACAAATATTATGAAGGCTCAAGAAAAGATACTTCAAATATTGAACATGTTGCAGAAGAAATCCAAAAAGGACTCTGCCACAAAGTCCGAAGCTAGTGCTAGACAAGTGGAAACATCCAAATCTCATGGTAGAAGAGATGGGCATGGGAATGATAGGCAGGAGTAGGAGAAAGAATCATCATTATTTAGAGAAATCCACTAGGATATATCATGCTATTTCAGGGCTAGGGAGCATCCCAAGTGTCCCCCATGTTAGGAGACAAAGGAGAAGGCCTGAGGGAGACATATTGCAACGTGAACTCGGGAAGATCAAGCCATCAACTTTCAATGGTGAGCATAGGGAGGGAGAATATGTTGAGGCCTGGTTGTTGGAAATGAAGAAATATTTCCAGCTGCATGATTACCCCTTTAGGGTAGAAACAAGAATTATAACCTACCACTTGCAAGGAAAGACATTCGTGTGGTGGGATCAACTTAAGCAATCCAATCATCTTGATGAGAAGAGGGTCTCATGGAGGAAATTCAAAGGATATTTCCAAGAGAAATACTTTCTTGAGCATTACTATGACAAGAATATGAGAGAGTTCTTTGAACTCAAGTTGGGAAGCATGTCCATGGATGAATATGAAAAGAGGTTCTTTGAATTGTTGAAGTATGTTGAATTCATAAATGATGAAAAGGTAAAAATCCAAAGGTTTATTAGTGGGTTACCCTCCTTATATAGTGATAAGATACAATATGATAACCTCAAAAATTTGGAGGAGACCATAAGGAAATCAAGGAATCTCTTTGAGAAGAATAGAGGGAGACTAGTCTTTCAAAAGACTTTGAATGATAAGATGAAAGGAAAGAGGGAGAAAACACATAAATGTTTTAAGACACCCTTTTTCAAGAGTAACTCGCATGCAAATCAGCAAGGCTAGTCATCCAAAAATGAATAGAAGACATCATATTCTTTTGGGAAAAGTCCAAGGTAGTAGCCTATACAATGTTGGGGATGTGAGGGGGATCATGTATATAGGGATTTCCCTCACAAAGGAGAAAGGATGAGAAATGTTCACAACATTCGGGAGGATGAAACAATGGAAGACATGGGAGGAATCATGTCAAGGATTTATGCAACATTAGACAATAAGCAAGCAGAGTATTAGTCCCTCATGATTGAAGTGGAAGGTAAGATCAATAATCATTCCATAGTAATTTTAATTGATTATGGAGATATCCATAGTTACATAAACTCTAATATTATTGAATTGGAAACGCATTCACTTTTATATAATCTTGTTGGTTATATGGTTTTGTCGTTGGATTTACTTCCTATGGAATTGTCTATGAATCGCAGGATGGAAGAGCATTATCGATTGAATAATGGAAAGCTTGGTTGGATTGGGAATCATCGAGAAGTTGATGGATAGATAATCGATTTCATTTACAAAGGAGTAAGCATAAGAAATTTCGGTTAGTCCAGTTAGCCACGGGGGCTAAGAGAAAGATCAATGAGTTGGTTTAAAGATTTCCCAATAGACATGAATGGACTCAATACAAAGGTATATGTGAACATTATACCTTTTGGTTCATATGATTTTCTAATTGGCATGGATTGGTTGCAAAAACACCATGCTATCCTGGATTGTCACAACAAGATAATAAATTGTCTTGATGAGAAAGGGTAGCAAGGAAATATTCAAGGCATTTCGAGAGTTGTAGTTGTTAGAGAAATTTCAGCCATGTAGCTGAAAAAGAGTTTCAGGAAAAGATGTTAATTTTTTGCAACCCATATGGAAGAGGTAGCTAGAGATAAAATAACAAGTCTTGGAGACCATCAAGTATTGAGATATTTTGCAGATGTTTTTGAGGAAATCCCATGGCTGCCACCAAATAGGGATATTGATTTCTCTATTGAGATATTTTATAGATGTTTTTGAGGAAATCCCATGGCTTCCACCAAATAGGGATATTGATTTCTCTATTGATTTGATGCCAGGTGTTACCCCAGTGTCCAAGACACCTTACAGAATCGGCACACCAGAATTGAAAGAGTTGTAGATGCTGCTAGAAGAACTTTTGAAGAAGGGGTACATATGCCCAAGCATGTCACCTTGGGGAGCCCTAGTTCTTTTTATGAAGAAGAAAGATGGAACCTTAAGGCTGTGTATTTATTTTATAAAACTGAATAAGGTCACTATAAAGAAAAAAATATCCCTTGCCAAGGATTAATGATTTATTTGATCAGGGAAAGGTGCGAGAATATTTTCCAATATTGACTTGAGATCAAACTATCATCAAGTGAGGATAAAAGAATAAGATATCAAAAACACAACTTTTAGAACAAGGTATGGGAATTATGAATTCACGGTAGTGCCATTTCGACTATCAAATTCCCCGACATTTTTTATGTGTCTAAATAATGGAGTGTTCAAGGAGTACCTGGACAAGTTTGTAATTATTTTCTTAGATGATATTCTCATCTACTCTAAGTCTAAAGAGGAGAATTTGAGAATGGTGCTAAAGGTTTTAAGGGAGCATAAATTTTATGCCAAGCTAAGTAAGTGCATATTTTATCAAAAGAAGATCCACTACTTGGGGCATATTATTTCAGCATACGTGATAGCAGTGGATCTCGATAAAATAAAGGCCATTAAAGGATGGCCAACACCAAGAAATGTGACATAGGTCAAGTCATTTAGGGTTTTTTTGGTTATTACTGAATATTCATAAAGGGGTTTTCAAAGATTGCAAGCCTAATAACTTCATTCCAAAAGAAAGGACTGGAATTCTAGTGGACTCCAAAATGTGAAGAGAGTTTCCAGCAATTGAAAAGCAATTTGACAAGTGAACCCATCTTAAAGATTGCAGACCTAGATGAAGGCTTTGTAGTATGCACAAATGTGTGCAAGGAAGGGTTCGATGGAGTCCTTAGTCAAAAAGATCATTTGGTATGTTTTTAATCTAGAAAACTAAAGGAGCATGAGAGAAATTATGCTACCCATGATTTATAGCTAATGATCATTGTACACACACTGAAAATGTAGAGGCATTACCTCATGGGGAAGAAGTTTGAGCTAAGAACAAACCAATGTGGCCTGAAACATTTATTTGGATAGACAACATTAAATGCTAGGAAAAATAGATGGTTGGAGTTTCTTAGTGAGTATGAATCTGAAATTAAACATATAAAAGGAAAAGAAAATGAAGTGGTTGATGCACTCAGTAGAAGAGCTCATGAAGTGCAAATTTAAGCCAGCAGCATGTACAGGACAGATTTAAAAGATATTATTCTAGAAGCAACAAATTCAAATCAGATTTACTTGCAAATAAAAGAAAAATTACAACAAGAAAACTCAGTGGAAAATTAAAAATTATGAATTAAAAGAGGATGGAATCCTCTTGTACAGAGGCAAGTTGTATGTGTCAAATTCAATGGAGCTGAAAAATATTGTGCTAAGAGAAATGTGCAATGTACCATATGTTGGGTACCCGGGATATCAGAAATCCATTACAGTTGTTAGGAGCCAATATTTTTGGCTGGGGATGAAGAAAGAAGTGGCTAACTACATAGCCCGGTGTCTAGAGTGCCAAAAGGTAAAGATAGAGCACAGACATCCAACGGGGTTGTTGCATCCATTTCCCATTCTAGAATGGAAGTGGGAGGTGGTCATGATAGATTTTATTACAAATATTTCTAGAACAATGAAGCAACATGATTCCATCATGGTGGTGGTGGAAAAATTGACTAATGAAACGCATTTTATTCCTGTGAAGACAACACATAAGGAAGCAAATATTGCATAGATCTACATGAAGGAAGTTGTCAGGCTACATGGAGTGCCTAAGGAAATAGTTTCAGACAGAGATTCCAAGTTTACATCCAAACTTTTCTAAGGTTTGTTCAAAGGCTTTGGAACAAATCTGAATCTTAGTACAACATATCACCCAGAGTCTGATGGGAAAACAGAAAGGACCAATAGCATAATTGAAGACATGCTTAGAATGTATGTGATGGATCAACCGTCAAAATGGGAAGACTACATCCACTTAGTAGAGTTTTCCTATATTAGCGGGTATCAAGTCTCATTAAAAATGAGTCCTTTTGAAGATTTGTATGTCAAAAAGTGTAACACACCAGTGAGTTGGAACAACGCAGCAGACAAAGCCATCATTGGGCTAGATTTTTTAAATGAAATAGAAGAGCACATGACAAAGATCAAGTAGAATTTAAATGTTTCCCAAGATAGGTAGAAGAGTTATGCAAACAACAACAAAATTTTCAGATATTTTAAAGTGGGAGAACATGCTTTCCTAAAAGTTAAGGAAAAAATAAGTTCGATAAGATTGGGTTGTTTCCTGAAGTTGGCAATAAGATATTGTGGGCCTTTTGAAATATTAGAAAAGATAGGGCCAATTTCATACATACTATCATTTCCTACATCCATGAGAATGCATAATGTTTTTCATGTATCGTTATTAAAGAAATATGTGTCTGACCCTAACCACATAATTGATTGGATTGTGATCTAGGTGAAAAGCGAAGGGGATTTTTGGGTGGAACCAATACGCATCCTGAAAGAGAAAATAAAAGTGCTCAAGAAAAAATCCATAGGGTTGGTAAAGGTTTAATGGACATGCTACAGTTATGAATATGCAACATGGGAGCATGAAGAAACTATGCGGGAGGAATACCCAAATTTTTTTGTTGATTTTGAAGAAAGTAGAAGCTAAGAAAAAACTCCATTTTTGGACAGCTAGAGTTCTAGAACCTCATCTCAGAAATTCTTGATCAACACTAATAGCCCAGATAAAAGAATGATATAACCCGATGGACATAGCACATTCCTTGTGTCAGTGGGTTGAGAAGAACGAGAGATTTGGTTTGGACTGCTATTGGAGGGTAAAAATCTGAAGAAATTGTTTTTATTTTATGAACATTATAATGCAAATTTGTATATGTTTTTGGCATGGTGTGGTGAATTGAGGACGATGCACAAATTTAGGGGAGGGGGAATGTAACATCCCCACTACAATCCTCGGTTTAATCAATGCATAGATATAAATTTGTCCAAGAAATGTAAATGCAAAATTTACTTCTAAATTATTAATGAATATCATGTAATGACAGTTGTTGGGATATGGATAGAGATGGGGGGATGATTAATCCACAAGAAAGGGGGAATGCCTAGAGAGTTTCCAAGAGAGGTCCAAATGGGAAATAATTTATGGGTATTAATTCAAACCCACATTTCTAATTTTTCCTATTATTTAAGGACAACTTCTAATTTTTGGTTGAGTGTATAAGAGCCCAATCATTGAATATATTTTATAGGGCGGGTGTGAAAGTCACATCCCACAGTTATTGGAAAGCATGGGGAATAAGAAATCAACATTAGGCAGAGTAAGCAGTCAATTGTCTTGGGGAAAGAGAGGAAATTTGTATGGGTAGTAACATGTAATTTTAGACATTCGGTTGTTACATGAACAACAAGAGAAAAATAGGGAAGAAGAGCTTGGGAGTTGGAAAAACAAGGTTGGGCAAATTTTGGAACATACTGGAGCATTTTTGGGGCACTTTGGAGCTGGAAATTGAAGATCCAGGTTTTCAGGCCTAAAGAGTGAACTCCTAGGTCAGTTGTAGTGTATCAACAAGTGTTTGTTTTTGTCTTTTGCTGGTGTTTTTCCTGGCAGTGAGTTCATTTCAGTTACCAACCGAGATATTTCCTAGCTACATATGGTAGAGACACCTTGATAAACGAATGGGATTCTCTATGGACTGAGAGTAGTGACGGGGTACATTCCTTGGGCTAGGTAGGTCAAGAGGAAGAGAGATAGAGGGAATTCAAGATAGTTGTAGGAGAGAACCAGTGGGTTGTGTGATACTGAGTTGTGAGGGGACTATGAGAGGCAAACTTCTTTTGTGGATTCCTAGCCTCAGCTCAGAGGTGACTTGTTGTTGAGATTTGGAACAACGGGTCTATGGTTGGGTGGAACATCCTTCCCAAGTAGGTGGTTGCACACACGTTTTATAAAAGATAAGTGTTTATCTATTTTGTTGAGTTATTTATGAGTTCATGGCTATGCATTTACTTTGTGAATGAGAATGGTTTTTATATGTTGTTATAGATGTTTATTAGTTGCATAGATGCTTGTTTAGAAGGCTATAGTTTCATATAATTATGGACATCAAAATCTGTTTTAAAATGTGAAATAATCATAGCTAGTAAGATACAGTAAATATATCAACAAGAAGAAATTTTGTTTTTGTGTTATTCTGCATAGTAATGTTCCCTAATTAAGTTGGGGGACATTACAGAATGGTATTAGAGCTCAAGGTTCAACACTAAGCTTGTATGGGCCAGGAGTCAACACGAATTGATCAGATTCGTGGTTGCAGATTCAATCCTGTGAAAATTTTGGGGGGGAAATGGTGAATAGAAGTGAAATCCCCAAATTATGAGTAGATTTTTTAGTTTCAATGCTTCAAAGCAACCGAGGAAGGTAAATTCATGGTATCGAGTTGTAGGTTGAAAAGTAGATTTTTTCTTAGAGGGTTGAAATCCTATAAGTTTGAATATGGTCATGAAGTCTCATAATCAATGGGCCAAATTAATTTGACCTGGAGAATCAGCGATCAAGATGCAGTCCCAAGAGGATGGAAGCAAGGCATACCCGAAAGGCCTTCAAAGAGGGGGTTTCAAAAGACTTGGGATTCGGGAATGAGGTTGAGTCTGAAGGGCGGAGTCTAATGACATGAGTTGAAAGAGTGAGATCTGTCAGAGTCTGAGGGTCGAAGTAGCCTTGGATGACAAAGTGGAGGAACTCCGAAGGGGAATACTCTGAGAATAAATATGGACCGTAGATCGATGAATAGAAGAGAAGTAATTTTAGTAGTAGATTGATGTAGGATACGCTTAAGCAAGGAAAAAGAGAGAATAATTTCATGATGGCGTAGCTTGCCAACCTAGCATCCAGAGAGTCCTAATGGTGACATGTGTCACCAGAGGAGTGAGAAATGGACGTGACTGTCCAGGTGGAGGTTGGAAGCCTCATGGCCTTGATTTTAACCTAGACCATAGGATCTGGATGTTATTAGATTATGATCGATCATCGAAGGGTGCTAGTCGAAGTGAGTTGCAGTCCTGGATGGGAATGCACTCCAAAGGAAGGTTCTTTGAGGAATAATATGGACCATTGATCAATGAGTGTGCATAGTGTCATGACAATCGTTGATATATAGTGGACCCTACAGGTCGAGTAAGAAGTGGTTGGAATGAAGGGACATGAATATACGTTCAAGTTTGAGGGTCTAATGCTATTAGCATCTTTAATTACCAACTCCTAGTACCGTTAGATCTATTAGAGGGAGTAGGAAATTCAGGAGTGGAAGCACTCCAATGGGAATACTATGATAATGAATAAGGGATCTGAGTATATCGGAACCATTGATTTGGAAGGTTTCCAATAGGGATTATTATAGTGCTTCATATTGCAAGTTTCAAAGGGAGTTCGACAATGTTTGGATTGCGGTTTTTGGGAATTCACATACCCAACAATTGAAGTTCTGATGGGAATACTCTGAAAATGAGCTTTGGCATGCCTTTGGAGGTCTAGCTATAGGTTAGTAAGGCCAAGAATATCAAGATTAGGATTAATTATGATTTTTAGATACATGGTTTGGATCTAAGGCTTGTTACAGCAGTGATTTAGTGAATATTTCCATAAAAAATCCATTTTTTTAAGGTCTTCATCTTGTGAAGCATTTCTTTAGGGCTTAAACAATGTTTTTAGAAAATCATTTTTTTATAAATATGTGTGTCCTTCTAGGACACATAGTTTATTCTTCTAAAATGATAGAGTTTAGAGAGAGCTTTCCAGCAAGATAAATTGTTCACCAAACGAAGCTTGACACTTGTATGAGGGAGTTACATCCAGAACAATCAAGGGTAAAATTTAATACCAAAATTCTTTTAGAGGGAATAACTCATAACTCGGGAGTCAGTTTGGGGCCCAAGAGAAGCATATGGAAATATAATGGACTATAGAAGTTCATCCATGGATCCAGATTTGAGTTATGGGTATCTAAAAATGTGTTGGGAGAGAAATACAACACATGCAACATACAGGGTTGAAAAGGGGAAAATGGTCAAAACTTATGAAGACCATAACTTTATACTTAGAATACAAATAATCAATGGAATGATATTGAGGAGGAGAAACCATTTATTAACCCATAAAATTTATTTGAGCAGAAAATTTTGCAGTCAACTCAAAAGAAGATGATCGATGCCATTAAAGGGGCAGAAAAAATTATGAATTGTTTTTTCAAATTGTGTATGTGTTTATTAAAATCTAATAGAAATTGTTTGTATGAACATTTTCTTCATAATTAGAGGTTATGAGAAGAAGTTTAGTTTCTATATGAAAACCAAAAGAATGGAATATGCCCAAGGGTCCTACAGTCATGAGGAAGAATTCAGAGGTATGCATGTCAACATGGGTAATGTTGAGACGGAGTCAAATGGAAGAAGGGACATACAAGATTGGGTAACTATGAGAAGCCTGCATAAACAAGTGAAAATCTATAGGGTTGATAATTAAATTTTATGAAGGCTAGAGAAGAGATACTTCAAAGCTTGAATGAGTTACAGAAGCAAGCCAAAAAATACTCTAGCACAAATCTTGAATCTAGTTCTAGACAAGTGACAACATCCAAATCCCATAGCAGAAGAGATGGGCATGGGAATGACAAACACTCGTGGAGTAGGATCAAGCACCGTCATTATTTAGAGAAAACCATTAGGAGAGTTTATGCTAGTTCAGGGCCAGGGAGCAGCCCAAGTGTGTCCATGATCCATAATGGATCTAGGGACCAAAATGGGTCCAGGAAGACCTAAAAATCAAAGAGATCATAATGGCTTCAAAACAGACGTGAGCATAGGCCTCGTCAATATGAACCCAACACAACTTGAATGGGCTCAAACAGATGTTGTATGTGAAAGATATTGCAGTCTGCGCATTTGGCCAAACAGGCAAAAAAAAATGATGATTGTGCAGTCCATACAGTCCATACAGTGTTGACGTGGAAGTTGATTGTATAGGACGTATGGCCATATAGGTGATGTGGTAGGGTGCATTAGCATGCTACCATGGACAAGTGTTGACTGGGTAGGTACAGGTGGACGATTTAGGGTGTGACATGTGGCACCACTGCAAGGGTGACACATGGCAAGGTCGTACATTCGTACGACATGTGGCAACTAGATGATATGGCAGGTGTGGTGGATGTTGACTGGGAAGATATGTGTTGATAGTTGGGTGAATAAATGCTTGACACATGGCAGTTTTTTGGCAAGTGGTAAGGTGCCACATGACACCCATTTATTGATTTGTTTGTATTGGAAAAAATTGTTTGAGATTCTATGGGGGTCAAGCCCATAACCTCCATGGGCAATTGAGTCTTCACGTAGGTCGAGCTACCAGCCCGCCTACACGATGGTTCTTAACTATTTACATTTCCATGACTATTTAATTTTGATTGGCATATGTGTTGGGAGAAGTAAGGGTTGGGGCCTAGCCTCGACCCCTAGAGAAACACCCTCCACATGACTCTGCAACATATGACCTGACTCTTAACTGTTGACATGGGTATGACTGGCGGTTATCCCCAGTTCTCGCTCCCATACACCATGTGACCTGAATGCAAATGATTAGCGCAGTCTTAGTGGGGTTATCCCTGGTCGATCGGGCTAGCCCACCGACCAAGGGCGTGACCTAGAGCTAGGAACCAGGGGCCAGCTACCTATTAGAGCACGTGGGTGTATAAGGACAGGGCCACATGGTCATATCTGCAACCATGGGCTGGAAGCTAAGGGCTAGGCTAAGGGCCAGACTAGTGTGCCAGGGCCACATGAAGAGAGAAATATGACTAGGGGCCCATGAATAGGGGGTTTCTCCATAATTATTTTCCAAAAGGTGGGCTTGTAACCATATTATATGATTTTTATTGATTTTTGTCCTGATATTGGGAGAGTTTGGCCATTTTTAGAGGATCTTGGGTCCTTTTTGAGGCCAGATCTTAGGGAGAAGTTGAGAGGTTGTTACCCACTTCATGCCTATATAAAAAAAAGGTTATTGAATCCATGGAGGGATGTTCAGAACAGATAAATTCTAAATAATTTTTGAGCCAAAGCGATTTTTATGCAGGGAATCCATTAAGGAGAGCACCTTTGTGGGTCATTTCTCGGAGCTTCGTTCATCCGTTTTCAGTGGCGTTAGTTTTGTTGGGTTCTTGAGATATGGTGGAACACAACCAGATCAGTTTGTAATCCTTTTGGCATTGTTATGTTGTACTTTTAAATATTTTAACATAAATAAGAAAGCCTCACCCATTGAGACAAAGGCTCGGAGACGTAGGCGAGATTGTCGAACTTCGTTATCACTTTGGTGTTTTATGGTTTGTTGTTCTTCATTATTATTTCTAGATCTGTATATTTATTAATGGCTTATATGTTTCCTCTTTAATTCTTCCTCTTTCATCATTTTCCTAAATGGTAAAATAACTCATGTTTTAATAACTCAATCATTGTCGTTAAAAGATATTTTTGGATGAGTCTGTGTTAGGAGACAAAGGAGAAGGCCTAAAGGATACATATTGCAAGGTGAACTCGGGAAGATCAATACATAAAATTTCATTGGTGATCATAGGAGGGAGAAGATGTTGAGGCCTGGATATTGGAAATGAATAAATATATCCAGTGGCATGATTACCCCTCCAGGGTAGAAACTAGAATTGTAATCTACCACTTGCAAGTAAAGGAAGTCATGTGGTGGGATCAACTTAAGCAAGCCAAGAATCTTGATGAAAAGAGGGTCTCATGGAGGAAGTTCAAAGGATATTTCCATGAGGCATATTTGTCTAAGCATTACTATGAGAGGAATACAAAAGAGTTCTTTGAACTCAAGTTGGGAAGCATGTCCATGGACGAATATGAAAAGAGATTCTTTGAATTGTTAAAGTATGTTGACTTCATAAAGGATGAAAAGGTAAAAATCCAAAGTTTTCTTAGTGGGTTACCCTCCTTCTACAAAGACAATATACAATATGATAACCTCAAAAATTTGGAGGAGACCATAAGGAGAGCAAGGCATATCTATAAGCATAGCAGAGGGAGGTCAGTGTTTCAAAAGACATGAAAATACAAGATGAAAGGAAAGAGGGAGAAAAGGAAGAAATGTTTCAAGCCACCCTTTTTTCAAGAGTAACTCTCAAGCAAATCAGCAAGGCTGGTCAGCCCAAAATGAACATAAGACAACATATTCTTTTGGTAAAAGGCCAAGGTAGTAGCATGTACAATGTTGGGGATGTGAGGGGGGTCACTTATATAGGGATTTCCCTCACAAAGGAGAAACAATGATAAATGTTCACAAAATTCAGGAGGCTAAAAGAGTGGAAGACATTGGAGAAATCATGTCAAGTATTTATGCAACCTTGGACAACAAGAAAGAAGAGTATCATTCCCCCATGATTGAAGTGGAAGGTAAGATCAATAATCATCCCATAGAAATTTTAATTGATTCTAGAGTTATCTTTAGTTACATAAACTCTAATATTATTGAAAGATTTCATTTGTAAAGGAGTAAGCATAAGAAATATTGGTTAGTTCAATTAGCCATGGGGGCTAAGAGAAACATCAATGAGATGGGTAAACATTCCCCAATAGACATAAATGGACTCAATACAAAGGTAGATGTGAACATTATATGTTTTGGTTCATATGATTGTCTAATTGGCATGGATTGGTTGAAAAAACACCATGTTATCCTAGATTTTCAAAACAAGACAATAACCTTTCTTGATGAGAAAGGGCAACAAGGAAAAATTCAAGGCATTCTGAGAGTTATAGATGTTAGAGAAATTTCATCCATGCAGTTGAAAAAGAGTTTCAGGAAAAGATGTCAATTTTTTGCAGCCCATATGGAAGAGGCAGCTAGAGATAAATTAACAAGTCTTAGAGACCATCCATTCTTGAGAGATTTTGCATATGTTTTTGAGGAAATACTAGGGTTTCCACCAAAGAGGGATATAAATTTCTCTATTTATTTGGTGCCAGGTATTGTTGTAGTGTCCAAGACACCTTACAGAATGGGCATAACAGAATTGAAAGAGTTGCAGATGCTTCTAGAAGATATTTTGAAGAAAGGGTGCTTAAACCTAAGTGTGTCACCTTAGGGAGCCCTGTTTCTTTTTGTGAAGAAGAAATATGGAACCTTAAGGATGTGTATTGATTTTAGACAACTGAATAAGGTCAATATAAAGAACAAATATCCCTTTCCAAGGATTGATTATTTATTTGATCAGTTGAAAGGTGCGAGAATATTTTCCAAGATTTACTTGAGATCAAGCTATCATAAAGTGAGGATAAAATAAGAATATATCAACGAAATAACATTTAGAACAAGGTATGGGAATTATTAAATCACGGTAATGCCATTTAGACTATCAAATGCCTCGACTTTTTTTATGTGTCTAATGAATGGAGTGTTCAGGGAGTAGCTGGAGAAGTTTGTAATTTTTTTCTTAGATGATATTCTCATCTACTCTAAGTTTGAAGAGGAGCATTTGAGAATGTTGCTAAAGGTTTTAAGGGAGCATGAATTGTGTTTCAAGCAAAGTAAGCGCATATTGTATAAAAAAAAATCCACTACTTGGGGCATATTATTTCAACAGATGGGATAACAATTGATCCCGAGAAAATAGAGGCCATTAAAGGATGGTCAGCACCAAGAAATGTGACAGAGGTTAGGTCATTTATGGGTATTGTTGATTATTACCAAAGATTCATAAAGGGGTTTTCAAAGATTACAATCCCAATCCTTTCATTACAAAAAAAA
The DNA here is from genome assembly GCA_009831015.1 of Picea engelmannii. Lineage (NCBI taxonomy): Eukaryota > Viridiplantae > Streptophyta > Pinopsida > Pinales > Pinaceae > Picea > Picea engelmannii. The sequence continues at coordinate 5,396,014 of ML776553.1, read as the reverse complement.
TGAGTGAAATTCAAGTGGACTCCAAAATGTGAAGAGAGTTTCCAACAATTGAAAAGCATTTGGACAAGTGCACCCATCTTAAATATTTCAGACCCAAATAAAGAATTTGTAGTATGCACAAACATGTGTAAGGAAGGGCTCGATGGAGTCCTCAATCAAAAATACCATGTGGTATTTTTTTAATCTAGAAAACTAAAGGAGCATTAGAGAAATTATGCTACTCGTGATTTAAGGCTAGCATCCATTGTACATGCACTAAAAATGTGGAGGCATTAAATCATGGGGAAGAAGTTTGAGATAAGAACATACCATTGTGGTCTGAAACATTTATTTGGATAGCCAACATTAAATGCTAGGAAAACTAGATGGTTGGAGTTTCTTAGTGAGTATGACTCGGAAATTAAGCATATCAAACAAAAAGAAAACCAAGAGGTTGATGCACTCAACAAAAGATCTCATAAAGTGCATTTTTCAGCCATCAACATGTACAAGACAAATTTAAAAGATAAAATTCTAGAAGTAGCAAATTTATATTAGCTTTACTTGCAAATAAAAGAAAACTTACAGCAATAAAACTCACAGCAAAAAATTAAAATTTATGAATTAAAAGAGGATGGAATCCTCTTGTACAGAGGCAAGGGGTATGTGCCAAATTCCATGGAGCTGAAAAATATTGTGCTGAGAGAAATGCACAATGTGCCATATGTTGGGCACCCGGGATATCAAAAATCCATTACAGTTGTGAGGAACCAATATTTTTGTTCGGTGATGAAGAAAGAAGTGGCTAACTACATAGCCCGATGTCTAGAGTTCCAAAAGGTAAAGATAAAGCATAGAATCCATCAGGGTTGTTGCATCCATTTCTCATTCCAGAAGGGAAGTGGGAAGTGGTCACGGTAGATTTTATTACAAAGCTACCCATAACAGTGAAGCATCATGATTCCATCATGGTGGTGGTGGACAAATTGACTAAGGAAATGCAATTTATTTGTGTGAAGACAACACATAAGGCAACAAACATTGCAGAGATCTACATGAAGGAAGTTCATAGGATACATGGAGTGCCTAACATTACTACATATGGGTAGAAAAACCAACATTGTACTACAACAGTACCGATAAAATCGGTCGTACTGTCGTATTTTATTTGCAAATTTTGTATTTTTTTTTAAATTCCCCAACGTTCATCCAATAGCCGACGAACGTGACTTAACCATTGGATATCCAGCGTGTAATTACATTTCGTCGGATACCCGATGCCCTGAGACATCGTGGAATATCCAACGGTTGACCAAGACAAATTTCCCCATTGATAACTTTGGCAGAGTCAATATTTTGTGATCGTTAAGCAATGTCTCTCTGGTCATCAACCATAAGAAGTCTGACGAAAAAAGGATATATAATTAAAAAAAAAATTGAAATATTAGAGACGTTTGACATTTTTGCTATACTAGAGACAGTTTGAAAATTAGGTTATATATAGGGGATATTTTTTTATCATAATAGAAAAAACAATTATTCTGTTAATTGCATTACAAATAGTTAAACTACTTAGGTTGATTTTTAAAGATAATCATCACTAAATCTTTGGTAAGGAAAAGTCTCACATAACATTCCTCCAGGAGGACAAGGAGATGTGAGATCTGCATTGGAGGATTTGGGTGATCGAAAATGTTATTTCCCTTGTAAAAAGTGCAGGGGATATAATAGAAGGAGACTAAAAAATAAAAACAACTAAAAAACATTGTATAGAGTATGGACACCTTGAAGGCGAGCATGAATATCGTCCCTTGGTAAGTTATTCATTATATGTATTTATATTGCATATTGTTTTGGTAAACATTTATATGTTAAATGTAGAAGAAAAATAATGATTTTTGTTTTCTTTATGGATATATTCTACGTACACAACAAATTGAGAGAAAGTTAAGAATAGAAGAAGTAGACATAAGATGTATATTTTAATTGGGGTTTAGAGTAGGGTTTAGTGGTTAAGGGGTTTAAGATTTAGGGGTTAGGGGCTAATATTTTAGTGGCTTAAGGGTTAATAAGGCCATTAAGGATCAGTGGTCAAGGGGCTATGGTTTAAGGTAGGTTTAGGGGGTTTAGGTCCTATGGGATTTAGAGGTTAATGGTGTTTTAGGGAGTAAGAGTTAGGGGTTTAGGGTTAGAGATTAAGGGGTTAGGTCAGGTTAGGTGTTAATATTTTAGGGGCTTAGGGGGATACGGGTTATTGGTTAATGGTTTAGGGGTTAGGAGTTAAGGGATCATGGGTTAAGGGATTAGGGGTTAGGGGGAATGGGGTTAAGGTGTTAAGGATTAGGGGGATAGGGTCTGAGGGGTTAGGGGATAGGAACTAAAGGGTTAGGGGTTAATGGTTTAGAGGTTAGGGTTGGGTTAATGGTTAGGGTCAGAGGGTTATATAAGTTGATCTCAACCCCTTATAAATCGTGGTCTCCAAGTTATGGGAAAGTTTCCATCGAATTAAAATCCATGGTCACCAAGTGAAATCAAGGAATAATATGACATAATGAGGAAGGTGAAATAAGAATAGGTTGTTTTTTTTGGTTGTGACTATATATCTCACAAAGTGTCTCTCTTTCTACATGTCAAGAAAAATAACAGTTTTCCTATATTTTTTCAACATACTCATAAACATCTTGATAAATTTCACAAGTTTCATCATTCATTTGGTGTCTTTGTTTCTCGCTCTCACCTAAGTTGATTTCTCAATATAGAATACCAACTCCTAAGTACCCATAACCGTTGAATGGCCAATAACCCCTAATCCCTTAGCTCTTGACCCCTTATAAACCCATAAATAATTAAGTACCCCAATCATTGACCCCTAATTACCCCTTAAACCATAACCCCTTAACTCCTAACCCATAACCCTTGCATCACTAATGTGTTAACCCATACTCCCTCAACTCTCAACCCCTTATAAATTAAATTGTCGTCTCCAAGTTGGGCCCAAGGAAGTTGCCATCCACTTAACACTTGTGGTCTCCAAGTGAAATCAAGAAAGAATATGACATAATTATGAAGGAGAAATAAGAATATGTTGTTTTTTTTGGTTGTGACTATATATCTCAAAAAGTGTCTCTCTTTCTACATGTCAAGAAAAGTGTCTATCTTTGTCTTTGTTGTCTTTGTTTTCCTATATTATATTTGTCAGTATTTGTATCGTTTTAATATTTTTTATATACAGTAATATTACTTGATTGTTTGTAATTATAAAGGAACGACGTCATAGTACACTGCCCATGGAGGAAGACGTGGTTGTACAAGCGCATGTTCAAGGAACATGGAGCGAATATTGAAGATCAAGTTAATGATCCTATGGAAGAAGATGATGATGATAATAACACAATTGAAGAAGATGGGAAAAATATATTGATCCATGAGACATTTAATAATGATAGAATGAATGATGATGATGATCAGCTTGATGGTGTTTTTGATATACCTATATTTGAGAAGGAAACAAAACCCATTATGAAGGCTCCAAAACAAGTCTTCTCTCTGATATATTGATGTTGGTGAACTTAAAGGTTATGAATGGTTTTTCAAACACTTGTATCACATAGCTCCTAAGGTATGTAATATATTTTTTCACATTTAGTACATGATGATAAAGGTTTTATTTTTTCCTCTATTTTTATTGTTAGTTGGTCATCTATAAAATTTGGATGCAATATGTACGATTAATATTATTTACATTAACCAGTATTGATTTTTTATGTTGTATATTGTTAGGTGAATTTTTGTTACCGCCGTCAAATGTTTTATGTCACACAAACCAAGATTTACATGTCGTTATGAAAGATATTGGAATGGAGTATCAAGTTATCCATGCATGTCCTGATTATCATATTTTGAATTATGGAGAACATGTGTCGAAAGAAGAATCCCTGAACTTTTAAATTAGTAGATATCGAACCAATCAAGTAACAAAAAAGGTGTCTCACAAGGTTCTTTGTTATATTCCCATAATTCCACGTTTGTGGTGATTGCTCATGTGAAAAAGAATAGCACAGTTTATGGATTACCATGCAAAGAATATAAGTAAATATGGTGTTCTTCGAATTCTTGCAGATGGATCCGCATTTAAGAAGATAGAGGGAATATGGCCACATTTTAAAGTCAAACATCGTAATCTTAGGCTTTCATTGGAAATTGACGGTGTCAATCCATTTGGAGAGCTCAGATCTACTTACTCGATGTGGTCTATTTTTGTTATCAACAATAACATTCCTCCATGGATGTCAATAAATAGGGAGCAAATAATTTTGGCAATGATTGATCCATGTATTTGTTTAGAATAATTTCTCTTAACACGACAACATCTCATTTGTCTTGTTTGTTTCATAATTATGTTTTATATTTTTTTTATTTACTCATATATGTTCAATTATGTCTTATAATTATGTTTGAAATTTTTTTATTTACTCATATATGTAGTAATTATCTATTATATGTTCAATCAATTAGGTAAGTGTTGAAATTACTAAGACAACTGAGGGGGGGGGGGTGAATCAGTTGTTATTGTTCTTAAACAATTTTATGTCTATTTAAATATTATTAATCTTCTCCAAGTAATCATCAAGATTATGCAAGACATGAACAATAGAAATAATAGACATCAATCACACTTATGGTATACACAGAGACAGATATTCATGAGGAAACCCGTAAAGGGAGAAAACCTCTTCTTCTTAGAATGATAGGCAGTCTTTTGTGTTCTTTACATCATCAATCTTTGAGCACCAACTCAAAATGAGGCTACAACCTCTTCTTTAACAAGCTACAATTTGTTGAGAGCACCAACTCTTTGGTTTCTCTAGCACCCACTAGAAGGAAGCATCAACTCCCTGAGTGTTCCAACACCAACTGGATGGAAGCACCAACTTCCAGTCACACAGGAACCAACCTATATAACAGAGAACAATGGTTCTCCCTTGCACCACCCTACCACCCTGTTTTTTCTGGCTAGAACCAGATGGAAGCTACAACTCCCTATGTTCAAGAAGCCACCTAAAAATCTGAGGACAACAGTCCTACCTAGCACCAACCTACCACCCTGAAATATAAATCTTTTCTTTCTGAAATTTATTACAGTGATACAGTATTTATCAATGGCTTACCAGTCTCATCATTGTTCTGCTACACTATTATGCTCTGTCTGCATCAATATGTTCATGCTCACATATTCTTGCACTTAATTTCTCGTACAGTCTGTTGTTTTCACCATTTCTGCTATGTCCAACTTATGTTCTTCATCTCTTCATTTTCTCCATCAGTTCATGCTGTAAACTTCATTGCTTACAGTTCGACTATGTTTTACCGAGAAACAACAACCTGTCTCTGTCATGGAATTTTTCTTTTATTCATGCTCTCATCATCTGTTACACTTTGCATATCCAATGCTCAAGTCGAGAATCTCAAAAACACTCAGGAATCATGATTCCAACACTCAGGAACAATGATTCAAATGCTTAGGAACAATGATTCAGTTAGTGTAACTGAATTATAACTAATCAAGAAATAACGAGATGAAACAACAACCCTTCGATCAGATTGTCTACTTAATATGCATTGTTGGATTATACACATAAAGGCTTTTTGATCCACAGGTCCTCGTGAACTTTACATGCGCGAAGTAGCACCAGACACAAAGTTTCTCTCCACATGACCATTGGTTGTGACCTTGGGCGAAGGTCTCACATGACTAGGTGATTGCGAGTGCGAGCTCTCTTCTCGTTATCCCCCTGTCACATGTGATATTGGGCTACGTCCTTGCATAAGCGAACGATTGCGGGCATGCCCAAGAGTGGTTTGGGATCAACCACTTTTCTCCCTGCAATCCACCTCCAGCTGCCATATACCCTTTCTCCAAAATTGTTGTTTCAATTGTGGTCCACCCTTAAATTTTTAAGTTCGTGCACCTTCAATCCCTGCAATGCAACAGGACCATCGATCTCACAATATTGGCAGTGATTCTAAACGAATGGTTTAGATTTTTTCTTCACAATCTACGGATCAGATATAACCTTCCTAAATCAACGACTGTGATTTATTTCATGATCTGGGCTTCGGGAGTTTCAAATCTCAAACCCTGCTTTCTTTCGTACGCCAATATTCTAGAGTTGATGATTTGCGGACACCTGTCTTTCTCAATCAACGGATCTACCTCCACTTTGGGAATTTTACCTTTCAACCAGATCAACGGTTTTGCGGCCCCTTTCTCGATCAACGGTCGAGATCTCTTTCGGGTCTCTGAACTTCTGAAATCTCAAATATAAAACTTACACTCTGGATCAGATGGCCCAGATTCACTTTGGATGATCTAACGATTGAGATCTTCTTCAGACGATCTGATGACTAAGATCTACTTCGGATGATCTAGCGATCAAGAATTTATTTCAGCTCTCTGGCTCTCTAGGCTTCGGTAATTTAAAAACTCAAACTGACGCTCTGAATCAGACGACCCAGATTCACTTTGGATGATTTGACACTTGAGATATTCTTCGGACGATATAACGACTGAGATCTACTTCGTATGATCCCACGGTCGAGAATTTATTTCGGCTCTTCGAGCATCGGGTATTTCAGTTCTCAACTTGAAATTCTTGAAGTGAGATTTTTTCGAAGCGTAACCTCTTCATAACTTTAGACCTGAAACGAATGGCGTTCGTTGGATCAAGATCTTAGATCAACGACTCGATCTGTCTGTGATGCATATTTTCTTTGGATTAAATCCAACGAACCTCCATCTTTGCTTATCCTATCCTTCCACTTAATTTGATCTAACGGATAACGGAGATTCGGATAATCGAATTCTCAAACCTTGTACCCCGTTTATCCTATCCTTCACTTAATTTGATCTGACGATTGGCGGATATTTGGATGATCAAATTCTCAATCATTTTTCCCCGCTTATCCTATCCTTCCATTTAATTTGATCCGACAGCTAACAAAAATTCGGGTGATCAAGATCTTAGATCTCAACCCTTGCTTATCCTGTCCTTCCACTTAAGGTGATCCAACAGTCATCACATTTTCTCCAGATCTGATGGTCCTTATTCATTTCAGATTTCGGGCTTCAGGTAATTTGACTTTCAAGTTGCCAATTCTTCCGAAGTGATATTCCCTGAAAAATAAACTCCTTGCAACTTTTGGCGTGAACCAACTGTTGTTCGTCGATCATGTTCTTAGATCAATGGCTCAATCTATCTTCGGTGCTTCTCTTCTAGATTATCATGTCCTTCCACTTAAAAGTGATCCAACGGCTATCAAGTATTTGAGTATTCAAATTCTCAATGGTCTTGGTTTGTCCTGTGGAGATTTTGATCCTGATCATGTTTATGTACTGTGCTTTCCCTTCTGAGTTTTGATCTCTGCATATTTTCCTCTTCTCCTCCTAAGCTTATTCTTTTCCTATTTTCCATCGCCGCTGATGTTCTTGCCATCAATGACAAGCACACTCTTCCTGTAAAAACATGCCAACAATCTCCCCCTTTGGCATTGATGGAAACCCTGAAAGGATGCACTATTCTTCTTAGACCTCCAACTGTAGCATCCAAACCACACCTTTTCTCCCCCTTTGACATCAATGTCAAAGAAAACATGCTCCCCCTAAGTTGTTGCAGTACTTTTCGGAGGTATCAGATATTCAACCAACACATACTCCCCCTGACAGGATGGAATCTCTTAGGTGAGAGAAGGGATGACACCCAACTTCTGACAAAGATATTCAAATGGTGTCTTGGCTAGGGGTTTAGTAAATATGTTTGCAATTTGTTCTATGGTTGGAATATAATGAACCTAAACAATCTGATTGGTGACCTGCTCTCTCAGAAAAATGGTATTTTATGGGGATGTTCTTGGACTTGGAATGAAATACTGGATTCTTGGATACACTAATGGCACTGGTGTTATCACAATGAAGTGGAATTGGATCAGTATAAGTTACCTTCAGATCTGCAAGAGTTTATATCATCCATAAGATCTGAGTGCAACAAGTAGCAAAAGCAATGTACTATGCCTCTATAGTTGATAATGAAATAGATCACTGCTTCTTACTAAGCCATGCTACTAACGAATCACCTAAGAAGAATTCACCTCCATTGGTGCTCTTTCTCTCATCCAAACAGTTTTCCCAATCAACATCTGAATATGCAGTTAATTAAAAATTATGATTTCTAGGATACCAGAGACCATAAGTCATTGTACCCTTCAAATATTTGAATATCCTTTTTACATATGCTAAATGACTTTTTTTAGGAGCAAACTGATAACGACCTACCATTCCAACAACTTGCATTATATCAGGAAGGGATGTTGTGATGTACATAATACTGCCTATCATTGATCAATATGTTCTTTGATCAACTTCAGGTGAAATATCATCTTTACTGAGCTTGCAACCAACCACCATAGGTGTGCTCACATGCGTAGAATATTCCATCTGAAATCTCTTTAACATCTCTTTCAAATACTTTTCATGAGAGATAAATATCCCTACAGAACTCTGATTGATTCATAAACCAAGAAAATATGAAAGTTCTCCTATCATGGACATCTCAAACTCAGTCTACATTGAATTACAAAACCACTGAACTGAAGGGTCATTGGTACATCCAAAAACAATGTCATCTACATAAACCAAAACAACTAACAAATCATCACCTTCAGACTTAATGTATAGGTTGTTGTCAAAAATACCTTTCTTGAACCCTTTGCCCTATAGAAATTTTTCCAGTCTATAATACCAAGCTCGTGGTGCCTGTTTCAGTCCATATAATGCCTTTTTCAACTTACAAACATAGTCAGGATTATCTGTCAGTCAAAATACTTCAGGTTGCTCCACATATACTTCTTCTAGATCTTCATCAATAAATGTTGACTTAAAATCCATCTGATATACTTTAAAGTTCTTATGACATGCATAGGCAAGAAATATTTCGATGGCTTCCAATCTTGCCACTGGTACAAAGGTTTCATCAAAATATTGTCCTTCAGCTTGTGCATACCCCTTACAGACCAATCTGGCTTTATTATTAACAATTTTTCATTGTTCATTCATTTTATTCTTAAACACCCATTTGGAGCCAATTACATTCTTATTTGAAGGTCTAGGAACAAACTCCCAAGTATTGTTCTTATCAATCTGATCCAGTTCCTCATTCATTGATTTTAACCAGTTTAAATCTTTACTGGCTTCATTAAAGTTCTTGGGTTCCACCATGGATATGAAGGATATATGTGATTTCTCAGTGTCTTTGATTATCCTTCTCCTGGTTTGTACTCATTTGTCTTTCTCACCAATTATCTGACTTGCAAGATTATTCTTTTGAGTAATTCAGGAGGGAGGATTTGATGTTGTCTGTTGATTTGAGTCTGCCTGAGTATTTGTATCTTCATCTAACTTGAAGTCTTATCTTTTTTATTCTTGTACCTGTTCATATTAAACTTCAACTATATCCTATGTTGTTGATTCAACACTACTTACATCTCATACCAGGATTTCTTCATCAACTTTTATGTCAATACAATCAACCAATTTATGCAGCCTCTTATTATATCATATAGCATACCCTAAGAAGATACCTTCATCATCCTGTCATCATATTTGCCAATATTTTCATCATTATTATTGATATAGAATTTACTCCCAAAGACTTTAAAATGCTTCATTGAAGCAGGTCTTCCAAACCATAGTTCATAAGGAGTCTTATCACTTTGTGGCCCGAGATGATATTTGTTAAGAATATGTATAGTTGTATGAATTTCTTCTACCCAATATTTCTAAGCAATATTCTTTTCATTCATCATTGATCTTGCCATCTGATGAATTGATCTATTCTGCCTCTCAACTACTCCATTTTTCTTTGGAGTCCTTGGTATAGTATACTCTCTTTTGATCCCATGTTTATCACAAAACTCTTTGAAGTATACTGAACTAAACTCTCTTCCTCTATCAGACCTTACTGCCTTCAATATTTTTCCTGTTTGATTCTCAGTCAGAGCCTTAAACACTTTGAATTTTTCAAGTGCTTCAGATTTTTGTTTCAGAAAGGAAACCCATGTAAGTCTAGAATAATCATCAATAATCAACATGAAATAATTTTATTTTCCTATAAATCCCTTCCTTGATGGTACACATAAATCCATATGTACTAACTGAAGAGGTTTCTCTGTTGATGCAAAGTTCTTAGATTTAAACTGTTTCCAAGTAAGATTTCCTATTTGGCAAGGTTTACATATAGAATCATATGGCTTTGATATATTTGGACCGGAAGATATTTTACTGCCTCAAGATTTTTGAGCTTGATTAAGTGGTCAAAGTTTAGATGTCCAAGTCTCCTATGCCATAACCATCTTTCATCATGTTTTATTAGATGACACTCTTCTCTATCTTCTTTCAACACATATACATTATTATCTGTCCTTATGCCTTTAGCCACCACTTGTCTTGAGTTTACAGACTTTATATTACAATCTTTGGAAGTGAACCCCACTTCACATCCTTCGTCACACATTTGATTTACACTAAGAAAATTATGTTTCATCCCATCTACAAGAAAAAAATCATGGGCTTTTCCTTTACCATTACACAAACTCACCATCCCTTTACCCTTGATTTTACCTGGTTCATCATTTCTAAAGGTCACATTTCTTGTTTTTATTTTACTTATAGACAGAAACTTATCCTTGTCTCCAGTCATGTGCTTGGAACATCCATTGTCTATATACCAGGGGTCCTTTTGTTTGAGATGAAAGTTCTAGACCACATTTTTCACTATCTTTATTTTTCCATGTGCCGACATTTCTAGCTAAGGGTTTTATCCTTGGATCTGCTTTGTAATTCTTCAGATGGCAGTTTACAGTTTTGTGGCCGAGGCTATGATAGTTATAGCATTCGAGCTCATTTTTCAATAGGTCAAATTGATTGGTGCAACTTTGTCTACCCATTGGTTGTTTAGTTTTATGTTGCAAAGATTGTTTATTTCTCTCCTCAGTTGCATGTATCTAAACTTAATTTGAAAATTTGCAATCTTATGACCAAAATTAGAGTAGTAAAAACAGTAACCATGGAAGAAATTTTGGCACCTGGAGGATGGCCTTCTTCTTGGCATTTGTTGCTCCATCTTTTGATATCTTTGTTTTTTATCAGGGATCATCTTGTCTTTATTAGATTTTGTTGGCAGAGTACTCACATGGTCTATTTTTTTGTTGACTTGGAACTTGATCATCTTTACTGACTCTTTGCTTTCTGGTTGTTTGTTGCTTGAACCACTTACATAGCCTAAACCAGTCTTCAACAAAGGAGATCTTTGTTTGCTCAGAATGTCATTTAGTTCTGCCAAGGATTTAATGCTTGGAAGATTTTGGAGATACAATGCCTTAAACTTCTCCATCTCTTTTCTGGTTTTTATTACCTCTTATTCCAAGGCTTCACATCTTGCCTTCTTCTCTAATAATTGTTGTTTCAGAATGTCCTATATTTTCTTTGCCTCTTATAATTCCACTTTTAGTAGGGCAAAGTATTCATCAGGTTTTTTATTGTCTTTCTCAAACTGTATCAGCAATTGTTTTTTTCTTTTTCTTCTTAAATATGGGTCTAGCAATTTCTTCTAGATCACTGATCAGTTCTCCTTCCAATTCAACTACAACTTCTTCATCATTAACATCACTTCCTATGATTTTATTATCATAATCCTCTTTGGCCATAATCATAAAGTCATTAACCTTCTCTTCACAAGAAGAATCACTATTTGTGTCTCCTAAAGAGTCATCATTGTTTACACATAAACTTTTATTTTTACCAAATCTCTTGGATTTGTACTTCTCTTCACCTTCAACATTCTGGTCCTTCTTCTTGTGTGGACACTTAGATGCAAAGTGACCTATTTTTCCACATTTAAAACATTTGAAGGGAAACTTTCCTTGGTACTTGCCTGATCCTTTCTTTAGTCTTCTCACAAATTTTGCTTCAATTTCATCAAGCTCAGAATCCTCATTTTTATCTGCTTTAAATGATGCTTCTCTAGAGGTGGGTTTATATTTACCTATCCTCATTTCATATGCATTCAACATTCCTATAAGTTGATCAAAAGGAAGATATTTTAGATCATTAATTTCTTCTATAGCAGAGACCCTTGGGTTGAACCTATCTGGCAGAGATCTCAAAATTTTATGAACTAAAGAGGCTTCCTCAATTTTTTCAACAAGTCCTTTCATTGCATTTACTAGCTCTTCAACTCTCAAAAAGAACTTCCCAATAGTTTCATCCTCTTTCATCTTTAGCTGTTCAAACTGTAATATGTAGGTTTGAAGCTTGGAATCCTTTACTTTCTCATTTCCTTCATAACTGCTAATGAGTTTATCCCCTATCTCTTTGGTAGAATCAAGTTGCATTACTTTTACAAATTCAGCTTCAACAAGCCCACTCAAGATAACATTCATTGCCTTGGAATTGAAGCTAAATTCTAACTTATCATCTTTAGAAGATAGTACAACTAGCTTTACATAACCAATCTCTACCACATCCCAGACATCTGCACCTAAAGCCATTATGTAGGTTCTCATCCTAACTTTACAGAAGGCAAAGTTTCTTCCATTGAACAGGGGGGCCTTATTGGTTGAATTTCCTTCATGGCTAGTCATGTTTAATCTCTAGGATCTACCCTTAGATAAAAGGAACCCGCTCTGATACCAATTGTTGAAATTACTAAGACAACTGAGAGGGGGGGGGTGAATCAGTTGCTCTTGTGCTTAAACAATTTTATGCCTATTGAAATATTATTAATCTTCTCCAAGTGATCATCAAGATTATGCAAGACATGAACAACAAAAATAATAGACATCAATCACACTTATGGTATACACAGAGACAAATATTTATGAGGAAACCCATAAAGGGAGAAAACCTCTTCTTCTTAGAATGATAGGCATACTTTTATGTTTTGTACATAATCAATCTTTGAGAACCAACTGAAAATGAGGCTACAACCTCTTATTTAACAAGCTACAACCTGTTGACAACACCAACTCTCTAGTTTCTCTAGAACCCACTAGAAGGAAGCATCAACTCCATGAGTGTTCCAACACCAATTGGATGGAAGCACCAACTTCCAGTCAAACATGAACCAACCTATATAATAGAGAACAATGGTTCTCCCTTGCACCACCCTACCACCCTGTTTTTTATGGCTGTAACCAGATGGAATCTACAAATCCCTGTGTTCAAGCACCCACTTGAAACTCTGAGGACAACAGTCCTCCCTAGCACCACCCTACCACCCTGAAATATAAATCTTTGCTTTCTGAAATTTATTACAATGATACAATATTTGTCAATGGCTTACCAGTCTCATCACTGTTTTTCTACGTTGTTATGCTCTGCCTACATCAATGTGTTTTTGCTTGCATCTTCTTGCACTTAAGTTATCGTACAGTCTGTTGTTTTCACCATTTCTACTATGTCCAGCGTATGTTCCTCATATCTGCATTTTCTCCCTCAGTTCATGCTGTAAACTTCATTGCTTATAGTTTGACTACTTTTTAAAGAGAAACAACAACCTCTCTCTGTCATGACATTTTTCTTTTATTCCTACTCTCATCATATGTTACACTCTGCATATCCAACGCTCAATTAGGGAATCTAAAAAACGCTCAGGAATCATGATTCCAATGCTCATGAACAATGATTCAACCGCTCAAAACCAATGATTCAGTTAGTGTAACTAAATCGTAACTGATCAAGAAATCATGAGATGAAAAATCAACCCTTCGATTAGATTGTCTACTTAATCAGCGTCGTTGGATTATACACACAGAGGATTTTTGATCCACATGTCCTCGTGAACTTTACATATGCAAACTAGCACATGGCGTAACATTCCTCTCCACATGACCACTGGTTGTGACCTTGGGCGAAGGTCTCACGTGATTGCGAGCGTGAGTTCTCTTCTCATTATCCCCCTGTCGCATGTGACCTCGGACTACGTCCTTTCATAAGAGAACAATTGCGGGTGCATCCAAGAGTGGTTTGGGATCAACCACTTTTCTCCCCGTAATCCACCTCCAGCTGCCACATACCCTTTCTCCAAAATTGTGGTTTCACTTGCGGCCCGCCCTTAACTTTTTAAAGTTTGCACACTTTCAATCCCCACAATGCAACCGAACCGTCGATCTCATGATCTTGATGGTGCTTCTAAACAAACGGTGTAGATTTTTTCTTCATGAACTGCAGATCAGATCTAACCTTCCTAAATCAACGGTTGTGATTTATTTCATGATACAGGCTTCGGGAGCTTCAAATCTCAAACCCTGATTTCTTTCGTACACTAATATTCCAGAGTCGATGATCTATAGACACATGTCCTTCTCAATCGATGTCTCTTCTTCCACTTTGGGAATTTGACCTTTCAACCAGATCAACGGTTCTGCGACCCCTTTCTCGATCAACGGGCGAGATCTCCTTCGGGTCTCCAGACTTCTGAAATCTCAAATCTCAAACTTACGCTCTGAATCAGACGGCCCAGATTCACTTTGTACGATATAACGCTTGATATATTCTTTAGAGGATCTAACAACTGAGATCTACTTCGGATGATCCAGCGGTCGAGAATTTATTTCGTCTCTCTGACTCTCCGGGCTTCTGGAATTTAAAAACTCAAACTGACGCTCTGGATCAGATGACCCGGATTCACTTCAGATGATCTGATGCTTGAGATCTTATTTAGATGATCTGACAACTAAGATCTACTTCAGATGATCTGACAGTCGAGAATTTATTTCATCTCTCCGGCTCTCCAGGCTTCGGGTATTTCAGTTCTCAACTTGAAATTCTAGAAGTGAGATTTTTCCGAAGTGTAACCTCCTCATAAATTTAGACCCGAAATGAATGACATTCATTGGATCAAGATCTTAGATCAACGACTCGATCTGTCTACAATGCATCTTTTCTTTGGAATAAATCCAATGGCCCTCCATATTTTCTTATCCTACCCTTCCACTTAATTTGATTCAAAAGCTGACAGAGATTCGGATAATCGAATTCTCAATCCTTGTTCCCTGTTTATCCTA
The DNA here is from genome assembly GCA_009831015.1 of Picea engelmannii. NCBI lineage: Eukaryota > Viridiplantae > Streptophyta > Pinopsida > Pinales > Pinaceae > Picea > Picea engelmannii. The sequence continues at coordinate 5,380,918 of ML776553.1, read as the reverse complement.
TCCTTCATTTAATTTGATCCGACGGCTGACGGATATTCAGATGATTGAATTCTCAATTGTTTTTCCCTACTTATCCTATCCTTCCATTTAATTCGATCCGACAGCTGACAGAAATTTGGGTGATCAAGATCTCAGATATCAACCCTTGCTTATCTTGTCTTTCCACTTAAGGTGATCCAACGGTCATCACATTTTCTCCAAATCTGATGGTCCTTATTCATTTCGGATTTTGGGCTTCAGCTAATTCAACTTTCAAGTTGCCAATTCTTTAGAAGTGAGATTCCTCAAACAATAACCTCCTCACAACTTTTGACGTGAACCAAATTTTGTTCGTCGATCATGTTCTTATATCGATGGCTCGATCTATCTTCGGTGTTTCTCTTCTAGCATATCCTATCCTTCCACTTAAAAGTGATCCAACGACTATCGGGTATTCGGGTATTCAAATTTTCAACGGTCCAGGTTTGTCATGTGGAGATTTTGATCCTGATCACGTTTCTGTACTGCGCTTTCCCTTCTGATCTTTGATCTCTACATACTATTTGCTTCTCCGTCTAGGCTTATGATTTTCCTATTTTCCATCGTCGTTGTTGTTCTTGCCATCAATGACAAGCACACTCTTCTTGTAAAAACATACCAATAGTATGTACCAATTCAAAGATATGAATGTATATATCGAGCCTCTTGTAGATGAGTTACTAGGGTTATGGAAGGGCATCATTATGTATGATATCTCTAGACCAGTAGGTACGTAAAGGGAATTTAAATTCCATGCAATGTTTCTATGGAAAATTCATGATGCCCCAGGGCTAACACATTTTTGTGGTATGTTATAACATTACAATGAAATTTTATAGTGTTTAATTTTATGAAGTTCATATCATGCATGTTTTTTAATATGTAATCCCTTCATTAATCATACCTCAAATAATTGATATAAAATTTAATCCATCAGGTCTTCAAACAAAGGGTAAATTTGCATGTCCAATTTGTGGTCCTAAGATGAAATATCGTCGTTCAAGAAGTTTAGAAAAGGAGGTGTTTGATGAGTATAGGCACTTCCTCTCTAAGAACCATAGGTATTGAAGTACCGAAAAACATATTTTCAATGGGAAAGAAGAGATTGGATTAAAACCACGGAGAATGACAACTCGTCTATGTAAGTTGCAATATAATAGAAATTGTCAAGGTATGAATCAAAATGTCTATGTATCATACATGAAATGTTTGGAATATATATATTTTTATTGCATTGTGTGCATTGTACTAATTGACAATTTTTGTTGTAATATCTTTAATTATGCATCACCTTGAAGGTCGTCATGAAGGAATTAATAATGGGTCGCTTCCAAGAGGAATGAAACGTTATCATGTACAATTCACTAGGTTCCCCTACTATGATCACCTATAAATTATCCATTTGTTTGATACAATGCACATTGGGAAGAATGTAACAGAAACATTATGGCAAATATTAGATGGAAGGAGTGACAAAGAAAAATTTGTAAAGATTTGTAATGACATTAAAGAGGCCAACCATGAAATGAAAAGTGTGATTCATTCAAATAGCGTTGGAGACCAAAATATAAGCGCCCTTCCATGGTTATTGAAAGAGCATCAAAGCAAGGATGCAAAAGAGGTTATTCAAAAAATTAAATTTCCCACTGGATTTTCGTCAAAGATAAAGAATATCATAACAAAGAAAGGTGAAATAGGTGGGGTAAGAACTCATTATTATCATACCTTCCTTAAGGTAATTATTTTAGTGTATATATTTGTATATTGGTGAAACATATTGATAGTATTTTTTTTTCTAATAACTTGGGAATAAATAATGATTTATTTTTTTTGTTACAGTATGTTCTACCTCTATCTCTCCCAGATAACTTTGACAACAATGTCAAACAAGTTATATATTATCTTGGCAAATACATGAGTTAAGTGGTGAGTTATATGCAGAGTGTAATTTTTTCAATTCGTTGTAAAAATTATAATTCACTTCATGTGTTTTACTTGTAATGTAGTACTATATATTTTTTTTTTGAAACCTGTGATTTACTTGCATCGTTTGTAGATAGTTTTCATCTAAATAAATAGATAAAGAAGATATAAATTATTGGAGGAGACAAATTCCTCCTCTAATGTGTGAAATGAAAAAGTATCTACCTCCGACATTTTTCAATGCACAAGAACACTACCTCATACACCAAGTTGAGGAGATTGAAAAGTGTGGACCTGTACACACAAGGTCAATGTGGATGGTTGAGAGGCACTTGAAATAATTGAAGGCTTTGGTTAGCCAAAGAGCATGTCATGAGGGTTCTATGGTAGAGGGATATATGGTATATCAAACCATGGTTTATATTACTCAATATCTTCCTAAAATATCTACAAGTATTAATGTGGATCACATTTGAGATGTCAACTCCATCAACAAATTTGAAGGGGGGAACCTATTGGGGAAAGGTAGAATGAGGAAAGTGACAAGTAAGTAGATCATAGTGGATATTTATAATACATTTGATTTTTTGTTTTTATGTATATCGTACTTATTTAATTTTTCGTCTTCCTGCATAATCCATTATTATGAAGGTATACCATGGTAATTGATTATATGTGAATTGTTGTATTTTAATACAGCTGCTCGAGAATGGGATGCAATACATTTATACATTGCAAACAATATTGATTGGATGAACGTATGGATTGAACGATGTATACAATCTAATAACGGTAGGTTATCATGGTATGGTGTGGCTACATTGGTCAAAGAAGTTGAACGTAAAGGAGATACCAATATTACACAGAGGAAAATTGATTTAGCATATGGATAAAAAGATAAGTAGGCAAGCATATCGTCACCCATACTATTTAGTTTTTTTGAATATTATATTGATTTATATGGCATGTTTTTTTCTTAATTTGCATAATTTAAAATTATAAATATGTTTATCAATTGACAATGCATTTTTTACATGTCTGGAAAATTTCACTTGAAACACCATAGTGCTATGTGATGCAATGGCCACAAATTTCGCATCAAAAAGTTGGATGCAAAGATTAAAACTTTTGATAGTGGGATAACTATAGTGTTTCAGGTTACTAATGTTTCCTCTAGAAGTGATAGCATCCAGAAGTCTCTAAAATTTGATACTATGGGTATTTAGATGATATACTTGAGTGTGACTTTAAATTAGTTCTTTTTGACGTCAAAATGGTATAGGCTACGAATGAATGAACACGATCCTGATAGAATTTTTAATCAACATGCTAATGGATTTACCATGGTTAATACATGAATGTTGAACCGAGATCAGAGCCCTATGTTCTTCCAAGCCAATGTGAACAAGTATTTTATTCATAGGTTCCAGGTAGAGGAGGTTGGTCATATGTTGTTATATATGATCCAAGAGGAGGGCCGGTAAAGTATAATGTAGCGGAAGAAGATGATATTGAAGAAGAAGATGGTGTAGAAGAGCAGTTAGTTCATGTGTCAGACGAAAACATCGAAGCAGTTCAAAGAGATGTTTGAGACAATGTTTTAGATGAAGATGATGTCAATGATGTTTTATATGAAGATGATATCGATGATTTTTTAGATGAATAACTCAAATAAGTCGAACCAAATGTAGGAGACAATTTTCTTGACAATGATATGATTGGAAATGATAACATTGATGATGATGATGATGATATGGCCAATCCTTTCAACATCAATTCTGAACTGGATGATACAGATGTTGATTTGGATGAAGAAGACGATTAATGATATGGAAATGTTGAAATGTATGAGGTATGTATTTATATATTTTCAGTTGATTTCTTCTCTTTCATTTACCTTAAATTTTGTTTTCTTATTTGCTATGCTTGATTCTTACTATGTTGTTTTCAAATTAATATTTTATAGTAGATAAATTGGGTATTGGGGAAATGAGAGTGATGTGAGAGGGGGGGGTGTAGGGTCCATATGATCTTCCACCTTCACATGGTTGGCCTTGTTCAGTAGATAATATATTATTCTTGAAACCAAGAGAATCTCATTCAGGTTTATAGACTCAAATACAAATCACAGAAAGAATTCAACAATCAAATGACAAAATTGCTACATAGATGTGAAGGAGATGAAATTATACATCATATTTATCATCGTATTGCGACGAGGTTTCAATTAACATGTCAGTCACTCCTATAGAATCTTCGTCAAAACTTTCCAGAAAAAACGACCAGTGAAAGGTGCCAGCATTGAATTTTTTCAAACTATGCTTCTCCAAGTCATGGACATGGTATGCTTTAAGAGATCATGTACCATGCACAAGGTCTAAAAGCAAGAGAAGCTCATTCAATTTTATACCATATTCATATCCAATTTTAAATTTGGTTCATCTAACAATTTTCAAGTTGGTTGTCCATTTACCAATTAGTGGAAATTATGCTTTAATTTGAGCCCGCATAGAGTGACCTGTGAATGGGACCAACATTGAATTTTTTTCAGTTTGTGCTTGTATGCACTGAAATTTGACATGGTTATAGTATATGCATTCCTTGATGGTATGGGAGGGTTTTGAGACTCAAATACAAGTCACACGAAGAATTCTACAATCAAACAATCTTAATGAATTTTTTCAAACTATGCTTCTCCAAGTCATGGACATGTTATGCTTTAAGAGCTCATGTACCATGCACGGGGTCTAAAACCAAGAGAATATCATTCAATTTTATACCATATTCATATCCAATTTTAAGTTTTGTTCATATAACAATTTTCACGTTGGTTGTCCATTTACCAATTAGTGGAAATTATGCTTTAATTTGACCCCACACACAGTGACCTGTGAATGGGGCCAATGTTGAAAATTTTTCAATTTTTTATTGTATGCATTGTAATTTGGCATGTTTATACTAGATGCATGCGTTGAAGGTATGGGAGGGTTTCGAGACTCAAATATGACTCACACGAAGAATTCTACAATCAAGTGATCTTACTGATTTTTTTCAAACTATGCTTCTCCAAGTCATGGATATGGTATGCTTTAAGAGCTCATGGACCATGCAAAAGGTATAAAACCAAGAGAAGCTCATTCAAGTTTATACCATATTCATCTCCAATTTTAATTTTAGTTCTTCTAACAATTTTCAAGTTGGTTGTCCATTTACCAATTATTGGAAATTATTCTTTAATTTGAGCATGTACAGAGTGACCCGTGAATGGGGCCAACGTTGAATTTTTTTCAGTTTATGATTGTATGCACTAAAATTGGCATGGTTATAGTAGATGCATTCCTTGAAAGTATGGGATGGTTTCAAGACTCAAATATGACTCACACAAAGAATTCTACAATAAAACGATCTTAATGATTTTTTTCAAACTATGCTTCTCTAAGTCATGGACATGGTATGCTTTAAGAGAAAATGTACCATGCACGAGGTCTAAAACCAAGAGAAGATCGTTCAGGTTTATACCATATTCATCTCCAATTTTAACTTTGGTTCATCTAACAATTTTCAAGTTGTTTTTCCATTTACCAATTAGTGGAAATTATGCTTTAATTTGACCCCCCACAGAGTGACCTATGAATGGGGCCAACATTGAAATTTTTTTAGTTTGTACTTGTATGCAATGAAATTTGACATGGTTGTAGTAGATCCATGCCTTGAGGGTATGGGAGGGTTTCGATACTCAAATATGACAAACACAAAGAATTCTACAATCAAATGATATTAATGAATTTTTTCAAACTATGTTTCTCCAAGTCATGGACATGATATGCTTTAAAAGCTCATGTACTGTGCACGAGGTCTAAGACCAAGAGAAGCTCAGTCAATTTTATACCATATTCATCTCCAATTTTAACTTTGGCTCGTCTAAAAATTTTCAAGTTGGTTTTCCATTTACCAATTAGTGGAAATTATTCTTTAATTTGACCCCACACAAAGTGGCCTGTGAATGGGGCCAGCGTTGAAATTTTTTCAGTTTGTGCTTGTATGCACTAAAATTTAGCATTGTTATAGTATATTCATGCCTTGACGGTATGGGAGGGTTTCTAGACTCAATTACGACTCACACGAATAATTATACAATCAAACAATATTAATTAATTTTTTCAAACTATGCTTCTCCAAGTCATGGACATGGTATGCTTTAAGAGCTCTTGTACCATGCACGAGGTCTAAAACTAAGTGAATCTCATTCTGTTTTATATCATATTCATATCCAATTTTAAATTTTGTTCATCTAACCATTTTCAAGATGGTTTTCCATTTATCAATTAGTGGAAATTATGCTTTAATTTTACCCCGCACATAATGACCTGTGAATGGGGCCAACGTTGAAATTTTTTCATTTTCTGCTTGTATGCACTGAAATTTGGCATGGTTATAGTAGATGCATGATTTGACGGTATGAGAGGTTTTTGAGACTCAAATACGACTCACAAATAATTATACAATCAAACGATCTTAATGATTTTTTTCAAAATATGCTTCTCCAAGTCATGGACATGGTATGATTTAAGAGCTCATGTACCATGCACAAGGTCTAAAACTAAGAGAATATCATTCAGGTTTATACCATATTCATCTCCAGTTTCAACTTTGGTTTGTCTAACAATTTTCAATCCGGTTTTCCATTTACCAATTAGTGGAAATTATGCTTTAATCTGCGCCTGCACAGAGTGACCTGTGAATGGGGCCAACGTTAAAAGTTTTTCAGTTTGTGCTTGTATGCACTGAAATTTGACATGTTTATAGTATATGTATGCTTTGACAGCATGGGAGCATTTTGAGACTCAAATATGACTCACATGAAGAATTATACAAACGATCTTAATGAATTTTTTCAAACTATGCTTCTCCAAGTGATGGACATGGTATGCTTTAATAGATCATGTACCATGCACGAGGTCTAAAACAAAGAGAACATCATTCATGTTTATACCATATTCATCTCCATTTTTAACTTTGGTTCATCTAATAATTATCAAGTTGGTTTCCCATTTACCAATTAGTGGAAATTATGATTTAATTTGACCCTGCACAGAGTGACCTGTGAATGGGGCCAACGTTGATTTTTTTTCAATTTCTTCTTTTATGCACTAAAATTTGGCATGGTTATAGTAGATGCATGTGTTGACAGTATGGGAGGTTTTCGAGACTCAAATACGAATCACACGAATAATTATACAATCAAACTATCTTAATGATTTTTTCAAACTATGATTCTCCAAGTCATGGACATGGTATGCTTTAAGAGCTCATGTACCATGCACGAGGTCTAAAAAAAGGAGAGTCTCATTCAGGTTTATACCATTTTCATCTCCAATTTTAACTTTGTTTTGTCTTACAATTTTCAAGTTGGTTGTCCATTTACAAATTAGTGGAAATTATGCTTTAATTTGAACCTGCATGGAGTGACCTGTGAATGGGGCCAACATTGAATGTTTTTTAGTTTGTGCTTGTATGCACTGAAATTTGACACGGTTATAATAGATGCATGCCTTGAAGGTATGGGAGGGTTTCAAGACTCAAATACGACTGACACGAATAATTCTACAATCAAACAATCTTAATGAATTTTTTCAAACTATGCTTCTCCAAGTCATGGACATGGTATGCTTTAAGAGCTCATGTACCATGAACGAGGTATAAAACAAAGAAAAGTTCATTTAGTTTTATACCATATTCATCTCCAATTTTAAATTTGGTTCATCTAACAATTTTCAAGCTAGTTGTCCATTTACCAAGTAGTGGAAATTATGCTTTAAATTGACCCCGCACAGAGTGACCTGTGGATGGGGCCAACGTTGAAATTTTTTTAGTTTGTGCTTGTATGCACTAAAATTTGACATGGTTATAGTAGATACACACCTTCAATGTATGGGAGGGTTTAGAGAATCAAATACGACTCACACGAAGAATTCTACAATCAAAAGATACTAATAAAATTTTTCAAATTATGCGTATTCAAGTCATGGACATGGTATGCTTTAAGAGCTCATGTACCTTGCACAAGGTCCAAGACCAAGAGAAACTCCTTCATTTTTATACCATATTCATCTCCAATTTAAACTTTGGCTCTTCTAACAATTTTCAAGCTAGTTTTCCATTTACCAATTAGTGGAAATTATTCTTTAATTTGACCTTACACGGAGTGACCTATGAATGGGGCCAACATTGAAATTTTTTCAGTTTGTGTTTGTATGCACTAAAATTTGACATGGTTATAGTATATGCATGCCTTGAAAATATGGGAGAGTTTTGATACTTGAATAAGACTCACATGAAGAATTCTACAATCAAACGATCTTAATGAATTTTTTTCAAACTATGCTTCTCCAAGTCAAGGACATGGTATGATTTAAGAGCTCGTGTACCGTGCATGAGGTCTAAAACCAAGAGAAGATCACTCAAGTTTATACAATATTCATATCCAATTTTAAATTTGGTTCATCTAACAATTTTCAAGCTAGTTTTCCATTTACCAATTAGTGGAAATTATGCTTTAATTTGACCCCGCATAGAGTGACCTGTGAATGGGGCCAACATTGATTTTTTTTTCAATTTCTACTCGTATGCACTGAAATTTGGCATGGTTATAGTAGATTCATTCTTGACGGTATGGGATGGTTTTGATACTCAAAAATGACTCACACAAATAATTCTACAATCAAACGATCTTAATGAATTTTTTCAAACTATGCTTCTCCAGGTCATGGACATGGTATGGTTTAAGAGCTCATGTACCATGCACAAGGTATAACATGAAGATAAGATCATTCATGTTTATACCATATTCATCTCCAATTTTAACTTTGGTTTGTATAACAATTTTCAAGTTGGTTATCCATTTACCAATTAGTGGAAATTATGCTTTAATATGAGCCCGCACAGAGTGACCCGTGAATGGGGCCAACGTTGATTTTTTTTCAGTTTGTGCTTGTATGCACTGAAATTTGACATGGTTATAGAAGATGCATTCCTTGACAATATGGGAGGGTTTCTAGACTCAAATATGACTCACATGAAGAATTATACAATCAAACAATCTTAATGAATATTTTCAAACTATGCTTCTCCAAGTCATGGACATGGTATGCTTTAAGAGATCGTGTACCATGCATGAGGTCTAAAACCAAGAGAAGCTCATTCAGGTTTGTATCATATTCATCTCCAATTTTAACTTTGTTTCATCTAAAAAAATTCAAGTTCGTTGTCCATTTACCAATTAGTGGAAATTATACTTTAATTTGACCCCGCACCGAGTGACCTATGAATGGTGCCAACATTGAAATTTTTTCAGTTTGTGCTTGTATGCACTGAAATTTGACATGGTTATAGTAGATGAATGCCTTGATGATATGGGATGATTTTGAGACTCAAATGTGAGTCACATGAATAATTCTACAATCAAACAATATTAATGAATTTTTTCAAACTATGCTTCTCCAAGTCATGGACATGGTATGATTTAAGAGCTCATATACCATGCACGAGGTATAAAATCAAGAGAAGATCATTCAAGTTTATACCATATTCATATTCAATTTTAACTTTGGTTCATCGAACAATTTACAATTTGGTTGTCCATTTAACAATTAGTGGAAAATTTACTTTATTTTGGCCCCACAGAGGGTGACCTATGAATGGGGCCAACGTTGATTTTTTTTCCATGTGTGCTTGTATGCACTGAAATTTGACATGGTTATAGTAGATGCATGCATTGATGGTATGGGAGGGTTTCGATACTCGAGGGTTTCATGTCTTCACGGTTTCTATATGAAAGGGGGTGATTATTTCAAGGGTTAGCCATGTAAGGGTTCATTGGGATTAGGGGATACACAATGTCCAGGACCATAATTATTAGTGGTCATAGAATATTAGTGGCTTAGTTTTTTTTGGTCATAAGGTATTAAGGGGTTATTGCATTAGGTTTCATATGGCTTAAGTGTCAAGGTGCATCAAGGGGTTAGTGTGTTCAAGGTGATAGTGCCTTACGGGTTAATATTGTTTGGGTCATAATGTGTGAGGGAGTGATTGTGTTAGGGGAGACCCTTTAATTCAAGGTTCATGGAGATTGGAGGGTATACTATGTCCAAGCTAGTTATAGTGATCAATATTTTATATTTCCAAATGCTTAGGGTCAAAGACTTGGTCATAGGGGTTTTAGGCATTAGTGTTAATATGGAATCTTAGGGATCAACATAGGGTCAAAAAGGTCATAAGGGTCTTAGATATCATAGTCAATATGGTTATTAATGGTCAATGACAATGGATATGGTAAATGGTGTTCAAGGCTTAATTATTTACTAAGATTAGTGGTTTGTGAGGTTAGTGAATCAGGTGGTTAGTGGGTTAGTGAATGGGTTAGGGATAGGTGGACCTAGTTTTGAGAAGGGAACGATGTTGGCTAGAAGTCCATATTTGTAAACATAGGCCAATATGGGTTAGGATTTTATGGGTGAGTGGGTTACTATATAAGTTATTTTCAATGATATTTGTAATCAACCATGATAAACTATGGTTAAGTATGGTTAATAAGGTCATTATTGGTTAACCATGGTCAATAGTGGTTAATATGATTAACGGGGATGAAGGGTTGATATGTCAAGTACTATCAGAGAGATATAGTTCCTAACACTGCTTTTCTTTTAGGACCATGTAAGACTGTAACCTATGTAGCATAATATTGAAATTATTACATAATTTGGAATACCAAGAATTAAGAATTCCATCAATATAATAATACTAAAGTGGGAGTAAATACTCTGCAAATAAAAGAAAAGAGTACTCGGTTGGACCATACCATTATTTGAGACCTATCTAAAGAGAATCCTCTCACAATGTTGATTGTGTTAATATAGCTCTTGGGTAACCCTTCAGGTGGATCCCATGGGCCCAAATCAAAACCGACCCTTATGGACAACCTATCACAACAACATCCTCTTGCAATGTCAATCAACGTGTTGGTCTAATTCCCTAGTAACCCTTCAAGTGGTCATCATGATACCATGATTCACACTAGAAACATGGTATTCATGGAATATAGCATGAATGACATAAAACTAGAAATCAAGTCCCTCACATATACAATTGATGCAACCAAGAGCCAACTTCAAAACCACATGACTACCATCAATAATAATTATAATAATAATAGTCTAATTTTAAGGTCATGGCCAAGAGAGACACCAAATCAATGTATGAGACCCCCTTGTCTGTGGGAAAAGGGACCCCCTCTGCCCACCCATTTGACTACTAAAGTCTACGGGGGTATACATACCCTACCCCCCTCTGGATTTGAACTTGTGACCTCTTCTAATTCTTGGACTAGTTTCATGCTACACACCAATGTGTGTGTCCCTAATATCTTGTTTGAGATTGGGGATGTCGTCTTTACCTCGGGTGTCTAGTTGTAGATTAATGCCTACTAGGAATATACATACATATATATTATATAATACATAACATACTACACATTATATACATATATACATATATACATATAACATGTAATATATTATATAATATATAACATATAATATAATATATAATATAAAAATATTTTATAATATTTATATAATATATAATATTTATATATTATAACATAATATAAAACACAAAATATATTATAGTATTTCAAACATATATATAGCATATATATGTTATATATATGCTACATATATAACATATTTAAAACCCGTGTGCGGTATTCGACCACATTTGACTATAAGAAAAACCTGTGATGACACATTTGGACCCACTACAAACTAAACCCTCGACCCTGCAATCCCCTGTCAAACGACCCACATAGACATATAAATACCCCACCCAAATGCCAAATGAAAAAGAGACATAGACCTGCCACAAAGACAGAGAGGAGCGACAAAAGACACGGTGACCCCACCAAGGAGCCACATAGACAGAGAGCGACAGAGCAGCCAACTAGACCAACAATGACTTCTGGATCGGTAAATTTTTCTCACTCTATCCTTTTCAAATTTCTCATTTTGAAGAGCACCATGGATTCTGGAGGGTTAAATTTCCAGATGGTTTAATATTTCTCATTTTAAAGTGAGCCATGGATTCTATGCCTATAATTCTAGATTGGGCAAAGAAACCGAACTATTTGTTTATCTATTGCCAAAAGAAACTTTGTCTCCAAAGATCCATTTCTCACCTTTTTTTGGTTTCATAAGAGAATTTGAATCCCCAAAGGGATAGAATCTATTGACATCACCTTTATTGGGATCAAATCTATCTTTATAAAATGTTAACGCCCAGGTCTAAGGTTATGTATTCATCAAAATTAGGGTTTCACTCGTGGCATCCATTCTCCAGATATTATTCAATGAAAATACTTTGATTTTCACCTCTGAAACAATTTAAGAAAATATTATCATGGTTTAACTTTTCTTAAGGCTCTCCTTGCTCTAATACCCCCTTTAATTTTTGTTGTTTTCCTTCCAAAATTTCATTTTCCTCTTTACTCTTTTCTACAAACATGAATAATTTTCTACCCACACTTTTATGGCATATAGGATCTAAACCCAAACCTCCTTTGATGCCTTTATCCTTACTTGGGATTCACCTTTCCTAGGCCTCAAATAGTACCTATTTCATTTCTCCCTACAACCATCACATCCTATAACTGAGCTTAGGCTTAAAGGATTATTGGACAAAGAGATATGTTTTAATTCCCTCCTTAATATTGAAGAGAGGTTTATATTTTGAGTGGGGATTGAAGGTGAAATCAAAGGCCAATAATATAATAATATAGGGCCTCCCTAGGTTTATATAACTTCGACTTTATTCTCTTTACCATATCTTGATTAAGGAAAGTGGAAAACTAGGATAGAGATGGATCCATAATATAAGGCTTACCTTTTCCCTTTTCATTCGAAATTAGTTTGAGATCTTTGGTTTTTAGAAGGTCCTTGAACAATGCTTCCTCCTTTAGCTCTGGATTTTAAATGATGACATTTTTCTATCATGTTAGAGCCTTTGTGTCCTCTGTGTTAATAATATCACAATCCTTAAGCTACCCTTTATGGATTTATATGGAATCCAAAACATCCATATAAACTCTACATCAACTTTCCCTACCATCAGTGAGGACAACGTATCTCCTCCTCCTTATGGTTTTCCTTCCTCCCCTTATTTGTTGAATTCATAGTTATTTTTCTTCCATACTCATTCACCTCCTTTTTTTGTATAATTTTCTGCAACATGACCACGGACACAGAATTTTACATAATGGAAAGAAATTTCCAATAATCCAACCTTAAATTATAATCCATGTTCAATTTCACTATTTCTATGAGGTCTGGTAAACTGTCTCTCAAAACCATTTCCATCAAAATCCTTGCTACTACCTTGTATTATTTTGACAAAGAACTTCCATCAAAGTTTGTAAAACCCCCCAAGCTATTTCCCATGGCTTTCAATACCTTACATTCCATAATTCTAAATCCATGCCTGGTATTTTGAGCCATATTGGTTGCGAAGTCTTTCTCTTCTTCCTCAAGTTGAAATAGGGTGACTATATTTTTAGCACCAACAGAGTAGAACCCCAATGCCATTTCTCTTGAAGAATTTTTCTTGTGTCACCTCTTGTATATTATTCCAAATCTAATCATCCTTTGGTTAGAATGTGATGCTTTGGCATATAACTGAGTTTCATATTCCACACCCTCTCCATTCAATGATACAAGATTTTTTTAAATACTATTCTTCCATAAAACCTTTGGTAAGTATTATTTCAGTCAGTTGCAATACTTCCCCCATGGTTATGTCTTTAACGGTACTAATTTAACCTTGTCTTATTTAATCCTCATGAATTTATTTCTTCTAATTGTCAATATAACCTTTGCATAAGGGATTTTATTCTCTCATAACCCTCCTTCTAACACTTTTATACTAAGGGGATCAAATCCTAAGATTGTTCCTTGTATATCATTCTACCATAGGGCTCCTCCACCATTATTTCCTTACAACAATTTATAGGTTCGATGGAGTTCCTAATGTCATATACTCCCTTAGGGATTGAAATGAGAGTGGGGTTTTTGATACACCTCTTCTAGCTCCTATGTATTTCCTCCAACCTGTCCTCCATCTTATCTACCTTTACAACTATGTACTTCCATCAACTTGAGAGCTTCAAGAATTTTTATATATATCTTAGTATGCTCCTCATATTCCTTCCCCCTTATTTGATTTAACTCTGCTGTGACTTTCTCTTAAACTTGTAGTGGGTAAAATGTTTAGTTTGTATAATGTTACAATTGACTCCCAATATTTAGATGTGACCTTCATCCTAATAGAATTTGAGAAGGATGGGATTATTAGGTGTGGAGACTTTTTCCCTAGGCGTGTCTCCATTCTCAGCCTTGATTCTGACCCTTTTGAATCTTTACATTATGTTATTAATTCCCCACTTGATCTAAATATGGACTTCACTAACTCCTCCTCTCCCTCCAAATAATCCACAATTACTCCTCCTGCATGTCTCTTGAATTCCCATGTGTGTGTGTGTGTAGATAGATAGATACATATATATAGTCCCTTGGGGTTTACATTTGATACTCTAGTTGACGCTTACAACCATCCTCTATTTGAAAAATCAAGGAAGAGGAGGGAATTTTGTAGATGACCTGGTAAGGAACCGATGTACTCACTTAGAATTCTTAATACATGGGCAAGTGAAGGACTATATTTCTCTCATGAGGGCCTTTCTTCTCTCATAACCCTCCTTCTCTCATGGGAATATAACCTTTGCATGAGGGAATTTATTCTCTCATAACCCTCCTTATAACACTTTTAGACTGAAGGGTTCAAATCCTAAGATTTTTCCTTGGATATGGTTCTACCATAGGGCTCCTCCACCATCCTTTCCTTGCACCAAATTATAGGTTCGTTGGAGTTCCTAATGTCACAGACTCCCTTAGATTTGATTGAAAGGACATTCTCTAATGTGCATTGAGAGTGGGGTTTTGGATACACCTCTTCTATCTCCTATGTGTTTCCTCCAAACTATCTTGCATCTTATCTTCCTCTACAACTATTTACTTACATCAACTCGAGAGCTTCAAGAATTTTTCTATCTAGCTTAGTCTGCTCCCCATATGCCTTCCCCCTTATTTGACTTAACTCTGTTGTGACTTTCTCTCAAACTTGTAGCGGGTAAAATGTTTAGTTTGTCTAATGTTACAATTAACTCCCATTATTTATAAGTGACCTTCATCCTAATAGGATTGGAGAAGGATGGGCTTGTTAGGCGTGGAGACCTTTTTCCTAGAATTGTCTCTATTCCCTGCCTTGATTTTGATCCTTTTGACTCTTTCTATTATGTTATTAACTCCTCATTTGACCTGAAGATGGACTTCACTAACTCCTCCTCACCCCTCCTCCAAATAATCCACAAGTAATCCTCCTGCATGTATCTCAAATTCCCACGTGTGTGTGTGTAGATATATAGATATATATAGTCCCTTGGGGTTGTCATTCGATACTCTTGTTGATGATTACAATCATCCTCTATTTGAAAAACCAAGGAAGAGGAGGGAATTTTGTAGAGGGTCTGGTAAGGAACTGATGTACTCACTTAGAATGCTTAATACATGGGTAAGTGAGTGACTATAATGCTCTCAAGGGTAAACAAATATTGAACTATATTCCACTTATCACGGTGATGATAGCATGTCTAGATTTAGCATTACATTCAATTTTGTTACCTTAAGCTAAGTAGCCATGAGTGGGGGGTCTCTATTTTGCTAAATTCACCCAAGTTTTTCACCTTGCCACAGTTGTGCTTTTGTGCACTAGTGCACATCTATAAGTGTGAGAACAAGCACTAGCATGTGGCTAGCGAGGGATATATTAACTACATGCTTTCACTGAATGAACAAAGAACCATTGAAAATATTAGTATATTTGACTTCTATAAAGAATAAAAGTATGTTTTTTACTTTCATTAATCAAGTCTTGAAGTTCTCAATCTCTTAATAGTTAGTACCTCACTATTATATTTATGGCTAATATCAATTCATTCAAAAGCCTTTGACCAAGGCCATGTGCTCTCTTTTTTATTAGACACTCACCTCATAATTATAGCATCAATGAGAATAATCCCTCTAATTTATCCCAAGCCAATGTCATTGATAAGTTAACATGATAACTATGTTGTATTTGACTCAACTTGGTGATTTGATAAGTTGATATTCAGCATTCCACCTTTGACATCGACTTGACAAGTTGACAAATGAATCAACCTAATCAAATCAATTAAGAACACATATTACCCAATTGAAAGTTAAACCACGATAACATTTAACTGTGGACATGCAACATGGAATATGGTCTCCTCGCATCAAAGTTAATTGTTTAAAATGGTCCCCTAGGTGAAATGGATGCATATCAAGAAGTATCAAGAGGTGGATTGGAGGGAAAACATCATGACACTAATATTTTATCCATGTTAATTATGGGGATTTCCCCTCTTGGGAATATATGAGAGATGATGAGAGAACATGATAGTGTCTTTTTAAATGAGAACTCTCACATATACCGTATCATGATGGCATGATTTTTTTGGTAGAGTACGTGTTTTCATCTCTTATGGGGAGTGTCAAGGGTGTTAGCACTCAATTTTTGTGGAAATTTTAAGTGTCTTTAGCATCCTTGTGCTAAAATGTTGAAATCGTTTTGCTCATTTTCCCTAGCTCATAAACTCCAATTTCCTTATTGAGTTAGGAAGAGTCTTAATTCATGAATATTTTTCTCCAAAAACCTATGGCCTTTGTCTTTTTACCTATAATACAAAAATGCAACAAATTGATAAACCCCTATTCTGTGCTTTGTATCTTCAAATATATTTTATATTTGAAAATTCTCACATTACTGAAGATATGAGGTAAATGCTTTTTAATGCCCTATGCCTAAGTTATGCCTAAACTACATATTTCTTAGAATTATTGCATATTGTCTAAGCATAGAATTTTCTAAAAACCCAAGCCACATGCTCATTTCTTACACTATCCACGTAATAAACCTACATGTCAACACACAAGGCCCAAACTCAAAGCCAAGTTCATATGCTAAATCAAGCTTATCAATCTATCAACTCCATATTCATGTTCACATGTCAAAATATGAGGCAAACAACTAAGTCGACACCCAAATCCAAGGCATGGATGTGCAGAGTGCAGTGCGCTGCCAAATTTCCTGGGCATTGTGTTTTCCTTGGGCGTTATGTTTTCTCCTGGGCGCTTAATTTTCTCCTGGGTGTTGTGTATTCCATAGTGCGCTACCTAATTTTCTACCCAATTTCCTGAGCAGTGTAACGACGGGCGCTGTGAATTTCACAGTGCGCTACCCTGTTTTTTGGTTGGTGCTACCTAATATTTGGCAGAGACAAAATTTGCACAGAAGATACAAATATTTTGCACTACCTATTGGCACCTGGAATGTACGAGTTCGAATTCATTAATTTTTTAGGTGGCTGATGATGGTTGAGACATTAGTTGGCAACATTATAACAACTTACCACCTCTATAGGACACTTGGCATGCAAAAGGAGGCGCATCAATGAATATCAAGGGAGGAAGTGTCATTTAAATTTAGTTGGATTAGTCACCAACACTTTCCTGTTTTGTAGCAGTTTGTTAATAGCTATTAGAATAGGTGTTCAATTGATAGATGTTGATTGAGGAATCTAATGTGAGGAAGGGCCAGCTCACACCTCTAGCTATTGCTCTTCCTTTTTATTATAAATTCATGTTCCAATTGAGGGAATGGGGTTCGAATGGTTGAGTTGAATCTCCCAGATTGTAATTTTTTGACTTAGTAGATTGTGAACTGGTTATGTATTTGATTTGAGACATCTTTTGTTAATAGAAATTAGCTTCTTATTCCAACTAATTTTCTTCCGATACTGAAGTGTTCATGCTTTGAATGATTCACATGAATGGTTGTGGTGATATTATGATGTATGTTTGATTATTATATTATCTTGATATTTCTTTAGTATCCTTAAGTTTTGAACTCAAGAAGATCTTGTGTTAAGACTTTTTCTTTCTTAGGTTGACTGCAGACCTGATGTTTACAACAACCTCTACATTCCTCTCACTGAAGTCTTCCCTCTGTTCATAATTTTTCTCACTTACTGATTGAAGTTAGCCAAGACCTTGATTGTTGGTGCATGCTAGCCCTGTTTTCTAAGTTGGAGCATTATCATTTCGAGTCTTTTTCCATTTGACCCTTTAAAACAATTTTTACATTTACAAATATTTTGATGTTACCAAGCTCACCTGATTACAGTCTAGGGTGAATTTTGGAGTGATAACAAATGGGATCAATGAGGTGTCTATAATCATCTAGGGGAACCTCCTCTCTCCTACCTTCACCATCCATTTTAAATTTTCTCATTAAGGAGGTGAACACCGACCTCCTCATCTTTCATCTCATTCAAACGTAGTGAAAGGACACCTTCATCAAGGTCACCATGATATTTTCCACTTTATCAACTTATTTATTTAATCGTCTATCTACTTTCCAAATAGAATATATTTTGAAGCCAAAGAGCATCTCCTTCACCCTATAATAGATGCACTTAAATTTTATACAAGAGGATTTTTCCTTAACTATAAATATTGAAATATTCGTCACAGAGTCCTTATAAACACATTAAATAGCATCATTCTTGAATTTCTAGAGAATTTGAATGTGATGAAGAGTTGTTGCAACCTCGGTAAGGTTATTTTATGTATTACCTAGACCCTAGGAAAACTCCTGGATCTATCCACCAATAGAGTCATATATGACACCTCCAACCCTATTTTTCCGAGGGTTCCTCTTTAAAGATCAATAAAACAATATTAACAATTCTCTCTATTTTCCCATCCAATATTTTATTATGTCTTTACCTAGATATAGGTATGTATCAGAGGTCCTTTTTTATTTTTTATTTTGTGATGTAGGGAAGTTGAGGGTTTTGGAGCTAGACCCATAACTCGAGGGATTTTAATCATCATATACTTCCCTTTGCTTAAATTTTAGTTTTTCATTTTCCCTTTACAATTACTTTCCATACTCTCTCATAAAAGAGTTACTACTAGATTGGAAGTTTTTCTTTGTGGGATCACTTTCTACTTAAATATGACATTGTTTCTAGTGAATGAAAATTTCGAAGGACAAATATTGGAAGAATAATCCAAAGATTCTTCATGATGGGATTACTTTTCACACATCCTAAGTAGAAGGATTGTTAGGCTCTAAATGTTTCTTCACATGATTGAGTTCATAGATGGGTAGGTAGTTTTTTATCACCTATAATGACTTCACAAATTTATTTTCCAAAAATTGTGTTCATTTTTTCTTCCTTTTCTTTGAATGGGAAGTGAATTGAGGGTCCTTGGGTTCCTCTTCTTTTAAGATTTTCTTTTTCAAGAAGCCTTTGTGAGCTATAAGATAAAAGAAGGTGTTGACATTTGGGATTGGTTCCTTGAGCCAAATGTGATCCAAGATCTTGTCTTTTGGATTGGAGATGTGTTATTCCAATTGAATAGAGAGGTATTTAACTAAGTAGAAGCATGAATTTTCCCCCATACCAATACATTTGATGTCTTCTCTAGTCTTATGGGGGCCTATCCTATTAGACAACTAGTATTGATTTGTACTATGTCCATTAAATATTAGGCATGTTTAGTTCTTGCATTGATTTCCACCTATACCATATAAATGAATTATTATCCCTTTTAGACATACCTACAAGATTCACAATCCCATCATTAACACACCAAATATGCAAATTAGATTCTATATGGTTTTCCCTTAGAGAGAGGGGGTTCTAAAAGGATATTATCTTCCTAGATTCATATGTTTTTTTCATGCCCCAACATTCATGAGATTTCATTATAGATAACTATGAGGGATTACTTTATCTGTCTCCAAATTGAGGATCCATGGGAGTTCTAACTAGTGTTCTCCAAGATTCCATGCCTTTCCCCTAGTTGGAAATACTTTATATGTAGTACTTCCTTCCACTATGCATTACCTCCAAAAATTGGATTCTATATAATCGTTGGTCTCATAGCCTTGTTCACAGTGTCGGTCTCTAATATTAATACCTCTTAGACGAACACAGTTCGTCACACACAGATAATCCAAAATATCTGGAATATAGTAATCAAATCCATATGAACAAATATATATATATATATATATATATATATATATATAATGTATAATAATGAGATAGTAAGATGAGATGATTACAATGAGAATGAGGGTTTGTTTATATACCCACGCAGGGGTTCCCTTAACCAATAGTCATGTCCTTTGAGACATGTCCTTTCATTATTAATAATTATCATTTAATTATTATGTTATCAATATCTATTTTATATGTATATTTATGTTCATAACATTGCCTTCCCCTTAAAAATGATTTTTCCTCAAAGCATACTTTATGGAATACTTATCTCTTGCTCTAGCTTGTAATTATTGTCTCTTGATTTTTCATTCTTGATTTAGTAATCATTGAGGACCTAAGACGATAGGATCTTCTAAGCGTTGAGCAAAACTGTCGAATTGTAAAGGAGTCTACCCATCCTAATTCAATCTTCTGGGGATTTGAGTTTTTATAGGGTTCTTGGAAAGAAATTGATACATTTATACTCCCATGATAGCTTCTACTTTGACCCCCACTTGTGGAAGTAATATTCTTCGGCATATTGGTTATTTGTTTCTGTTGATACATCGATTGGATGAGGTACCGATTTTTGTGATTAGGATGTCGATAAGGCATCCTTGCAACTTGATCTTTACTTCGTATACTTATAGCTTTTTCTTGATTAACTTTTGGAATTGAGTCTTATTCATACCCCTGGATTGTTTCTTCTTCGACATTTGAAGACCTCTTTATATGAGTTGTAAGGTTGACTAGATCTGTATTAATTCCTTTATCTAGATTTGGGATTTTTACATCTAAAGACTTCTCTAGCTCCATAGGTTCAATCATTGCCTCTTTATAGACTGTTGATGTTTTGAGATCTAGCTCTTCTTGTAAAGACTTCTCATCATGTTTAATTTTTTTTAATTTTTGTTATTAAATCCTGATTATGTTGTTTTAATCGTAAAAGTTATTTTTTATCTTCTGATTTGCCATCTTTATTTTTTTATTCTAGATTCTTTGTTATTTCATCCTTTAAGTTTTTAATTTGTTCTAGTAAATTCTGATTAAGGTTCCTTAGGAAGGAGCTTTCTTCCTCTTCTTCAGTTAATTTCTCTTTGAGACCTTGATTTTCTTGTTCCAACTTTTGAGAACATCACTTCTTCTCCTTGGACTTCATGATTTTTGCAAGTAGTTTCTGATTATGATTTCTTAGGCGGGAAATCTCTTCATCTTTTTCAATGATGATCTTGTCACATTCTTTCTTTCGATCTTGCAACTTTTGTATCGACTTTTGGTTATCTTTAAGGATCACTTATGATATGTCCTCCATGTCTTTTGATGATGGAGCTTCTGAAATCAACTTCATCGTAACGTCCTGTAACGTGATTTTCTTCTTTTTATAAGAAAATGTCAAAAACTTTCTCCTTGTGTTGTTAACAAAAGTACCCAATATATCTACCCAAGTTGACCCTAGAATTATATCAACATTGTCTTGATACATTGATACCACATTGAATTGACCTATGAATTTGTAATCACCAATAGATAGTTGTAGGTTATTAATTTCATATTTCTCGTCAGAAATACATGTGTCATTTTCAATTATATTTGGTTCTAAAACGATTAATATGTTTCCAGGTCAACGTTAATGTGATTTTTCATAGTGTGCAGTCAAATAGCGATGTTGATATTCTTTCCTTGAATAATCCCATTAACTTTTAATAAGGAATCCACATATTTTTTATAAGTATGAGGGAATCTTCCTTGTTTTTCACCACAAAAATCCATTTTATATAAATTTATGTTTGAACCTTAAAATATATATTATTTTTCTTCACCTTCTGAATACAAGTTTCTTCTTTCCTTTAAAAAAACACCCTTATAAAATTTCTTCAATCCTCGAAACAAAAGATTCCCTTCATTCTTCTTTCTTCTTCTTCTTCTTTTTTTTTTAATAAAACTTCCTTGGTATATTATATATATTTTAAATATATTTGAATATCCTTCCTTTTTTAACTTTTTTTTAGAACCTTGAATACTTTATAATATCTTGCTTTTAAATTATCTTTCTTTTAATTTAAGAATACTTTCATGACTAATTTCCTTATAATATTCCTTATAACTCATATATATATATATAATTCTTCTTTAAATAATCTCCTTTTTAAGGTTTTCTGTAAATAATCTCTTTCTTCAATTTTTTATTTTTTTTACTTGAATACTTTTTAATTGAACCTTTTTCTTATAACTTTTATACTTTTAATAAAAGTAATTTAATATTATTTTTTTACTTTATAAATGTTGATTTCCTCACTATTCACCTTACTTTGAAGTACTCTTTTTCACTAGGAGCATTAAAATCTTGAAAATAAAGTCTTTGCCTTTAATAACCTTCTTTTTAAACTTTAATTTTTTTTTTTTACTTTATACGAATACTTTTCACTCTTTAATTTAATACTAAAATATTTGATATTACCTTTGGTTTTTTACTTTACCAAATCGAATGTGGTTGTGGTGTAACTTTTTTTTAATTATCGATTACCACTTAGTTTAGGTATGGTAAGGGGTGCGACTTTGATCGCAACCACGAAAAAGCATGAATGGATGGGATTTCTTCTCCGAACAGTTTCCAGATGGAATTAAAGTAACACTTCGAATGGCAATGTAAATCTCGTACAAAGGCTCCTTTTTTGGTGGCGGTTACAACATTGGCGAATTTATCTACCCAATGTAATTTTGATTTCCACATGGAGTAAATACGACGGTCGCTTATCAGTGTTTGAATCTTATAATTTTGACCAACCCGCCATGCTTCTCTCCACTAGTGAATTTGCAGCGGACTGGTATATATTTAATTTTTTTGAAATTGCAACAGACTGGTATATATTTAATTTTTTTGAAATTGCAGCAGAGTAATTCTTCTCTTTTTGCAGCGGAATTATTGGCTTTGAAATGGCCAAGCCAAGTTTTTAATATATATATTGAATTTTCCTTCAATTGCACTGGAATAATCTTCTTCGAACTTTAATTTTTTTTCTAGACTTCAAAATTTGTAGTGGATTTCACTTCTTCCTTCTTAACGGAAAAATATATATATATATATATATATATATATATACAATTTTTTGATATATATATTTAATTTTCTTGCAATTGCACTGGAATAATCTTCTTCTAACTTTAGAGAATAATTTTTCGCTCTGCTAGGGTTCTCTGCCTAGCACCAAACGTGTGTCGCTTCTCACAGCTATTGTGGCCATGGAGGCTGAGGAAGGGGAGCCACAGGCCACCTCCTACAGCTCAGTCACCTCCAAGGAGCACGACTCCCACCATTCCAAAAGGTCAACCTTTGAACTCCCAACAGACATGCAGCGAATCCTCTAGGAAGAAGAGATGTCGAAAGAAAAGCCAATGGAAATCGACCCAGCAGCCAGTAACAACAAAACTAGTCGCACTTGGGAACCAGGAAAATGTATCCCACAAGCACTGATTTCCCTGAAATACATCATCATCTCTCAAAGAATCGAGGAACATAAATAATACATGAGGGATTTTGCTCTGATCGGAAAATTATTAGGGCTATGGCCTTCAGAAAAAGACCTAATCAAATGGATCCAACACTAGTGGAAACCCAAGGGCCACTACGACCTCCAACTCAGATCAAAAGTCTTCTTCACAACCATCTTGCATAATCTGGAAGAAAGGAACCGAATCTTTGAGGGAGGACCTTATTTCTACAATTCGGTCAGTCGCTTCCTTTGTTTTTGGACGAAACGTTTCAGCCTTGAAAAGGAGGACTTCACGCATGCAGTGGTCTGGATGAGACTCTACTCGCTCCCACAAGAGTTCTGGTTGGAAGAGATCCTTGCTGGGATAGGCAACATCATCGGCATCTACGTCAAAGATTCATAAGCAACCAAGCAATGAAGGTACACAGCCTACACCTGTATTTGTGTTTACGTGAATATATCTAAACCCCTCCCAGGAGCCATTACCCTATACTATCAGGATGATGAATGGACCCAAACCCTAGACTATGAGCACATTCCCTTTTGGTGCAGGAAATTCCATGAGCACGAACATCTCTTCTGTGAATGCCCTTTCAATAATCCTACTAAACCCTCCACAGAATATCCCAAAAAATCCAAAGACGGGTTCTTCCCAATCACAGGTAGGCGCAAGCATCAAGCCAAGAAGGCACCCCTACAGGCCCCACCGAAACCCCCAACACCTCCAACCAAGAATTCCTTTAGCGCCCTCCAAACCCCAGTTGATCTACCCTCCTCCTCAATGGCACCAAAGATTGACCTCGCTAAAATCCAAAGCACAACAAATCCCAAAGTTTTAGCCCAGGATCCCTCCCAACCACCACCATTCGACTCCTCCCTTCCCACCACTCTTGGACTGGAGATAGGCGACCCAGACACAGAACTGGAGGATCAGGAGCTAGCCGGTATCGACATGGCACACCTAGAGCAGGCTTAACTTAAGCAACAATTATACACAATACCACCAGATCAATTGCACAAAGTATTTCTCAATTCATCAGCAGGGGGTTCGGCCAGAGCTAGTGTGAAACTTGGCATGCAAAAGGGAACACCAAAGGACCTACGCAAAATAAAAAAAGAAGAAAAGAAAAGGGGTAGAAAACTAAAACATCAACTCATTCAGGATGTAGGGAACTTCCTCGTCAATTCGGGTCAGATAAATCTGATCTCAGACAGCTTCCCTCCTCTCCAACCCCCATCCTCCTCATGAAGATACAAACCTGGAATATAAGGGGAATGAATGCCAAAAATAAACAATCTATGCTTCGGGAAAGAATCAAGAAGGATCAGCTAGACATTCTCATCTTGCAAGAAACAAAATGCACAGGAGAGGAGGCCTCCTCCACCCTTCGAAAATGTTGGAAACAAGCCAGCCACGTAGAAATCGACACCAAGGGAGACGTTGGTGGTTTGGATATGCTATGGAATCCATCCACAGTACTATTGGATGACTTCTTCACCTCCAAATGGACCATCACCGCCTCCTTCCATCTCATCGTATCGAACAAATCTGGTTACATCACAAATGCTTACAACCTTGCCAAACTAGGTGACAAAGACTCCTTCCTCAAACACTTAGATTAGTTGATCACATCAACCCCCACAAATGGATCCTAGGGGGAGATTTCAACATAATAACAGGTTTGGAGGAAAAAAAGGGAGGCACACAAACTCTAGAAAAAGACATTGAGCACTTTAACAACTTCATTGGTCTAAGAAATCTCATTGATGTTAGTACAGATAATGGACTGTACACATGGTTCAATAGGCACTCAGGGAACCAACAGGTATCCAGCAGACTAGACTGCTTCCTCCTGTCAGAAGCAATAATGATGGATGGTCTGGCTTGGAATGCCACTATCATCGACTCCCCGGGATTTTATCATTGGTTAATCCTTCTCACCGTAAACATCGTGGGCACTCCTAGTAGAAAGCCCTTTCGTTTCGAAAAATTTTGGCTAACACACCCGGACTTCCAAGCAAACATCAAATTGTGGTGGGAAGAAGCGACCATACCAATAGGGACCCCCATGTACAGATTTCAACAGAGGCCGAAAAATCTCAAACAACATCTAAAAGCTTGTAATAAGGCCACTTTCAGCAACATCTTTCAAGCCCAGGAGAACCTCCATCAACAAATTCAAGGCATCCAATAGCAGATCCGATAGCAAGGCCTCACAGACTCCCTAAAGCAACAGGAAAAGAAACTAAACAACCAGTTAGCTGAAAGAAGAGCGCAGGAAGAAATCCTCTGGAGACAAAAATTATGCATTCAATGGCTAAAAGAGGGAGAAAGGAACACTAAATTCTTCCATAGATCCATGGTCCAGTGACGTCAGACAAACCGCATCACTCACCTAATCTCGGAGCAGGGAACAGAAATTCAACGACACTCTGACATTGAAAATAAATTACTCACCTACTTTAAAATCCTCCTCTCAGAACCTCCTATAGATCAATCTCAAGCAATCAACACCATCCTTAGGAATATCCTCAAGGAGGTCACCAAGGAGCAAAACGAGGCGCTCATGAGACCAATAACTCAGGAGGAGGTTGATCAATCCCTACGGGATACACCTTTAGGAAAAGTGTCGGGACCGGACGGGTTTACCCTAGATTTCTTCCACCACTACTGGAACATCATCTGAGAGGATGTCTGGGAAATAATCGAGGACTCAATAAAATCAGGTCAGGTCCTTCAAGCCCTCAATGCCACCTTTCTCTCGTTCATCCCCAAAGAGAACCACACCACCTCCCCAGCGCACTTCCGGCCCATTTCCCTCTGCAATGTCAACTACAAACTCCTCACAAAGATCATCGCCACCCACCTCAATCCCATCCTACCCTTCATCATCACGTCGAAACAATCTGGATATGTGGAAGGCAGAAAAATTATGGACAGTATCACTTTGGCTCACGAAGTGATACACTCACTCCACTTGACGAAGACACCAGGTATGCTCCTAAAATTGGAACTTTCTAAAGCCTTTAACAAAATAAGTTGGGATTACTTATGATCCACTCTTCTAGCCTTTGGTTTTGACCCTAAATGGATCTCCTGTATAGTCAACCTTACTTCATCAACCCTGTTTTCCATCCTAATCAATGGTGTTCCATATTTCTCATTCTCACCTACTAGTGGCATAAGACAAGGGGACCTACTCTCCCCCTTCCTCTTTATAATCCTGGCGGACAGACTCAGCAGAACCATCAAGTCTGCAATCTCAAACCAATCCCTCTCCGGACTCACCTCTCATGGTATATCTCCCCCCATTTCCCATATTCAATTTGTTGATGGCTTACTCCTAATGGGAGTACCTACAATACGAGAAGCCCTCCGCATGAAATCCATCATCAACCTCTTCTGTGAAGCCTCCGGAATGGAAGTGAACCTCTCCAAATCGCATATCTTCTTTTTCAATATGCCTGTTGAGATCCAACACCATCTTACACTCCTACTGGGCTTCACCCATAACACTCTACCCTCCACTTATCTAGGAATCCCCCTCATTGAAAATCCACTAAGAGATCTCTCTTGGGACTCTCTACTCTCCAAATTTAGCAAAAAACTCTCACTATGGAATTTTCGCTCCCTCAATCTGCCTAGATGCCTCATCCTCCTTAAGTCTTTCCTTCAAGCTTTGTCGGTCTACGCCTTCTCAGCTCTAGCAGCTCCGAATTTCATCCTCACCACTATAAGAAACATTCAAAGGCACTTTCTTTGGCAAGGTACCAAGGAAGAATGAAAAATCACCCTCGTAAGCCGGCAAAGAGTATGCAAACCCAAGAAAGAAGGGGGAATGGGCCTCAGAGACCCTGCTACTCTCAATAAGGTCCTCAGTGAAAATATTTGGTGGAGATGGCTAAAGCGACCACAAGACCTATGGGCACGCTTGTGGAGGAAAACATACACCCCAACAACCCAGGAAAAAGAACTCATAATATGGAATGGACAACAGCAGGGCTCTCTCATCTGGAATACAGCTAGAAACAACAGGGGACTCATTGCAGAACACTCTTTCTCGGAGATACAAAATGGTACCTCGGCCCTCTTCTGGAGTGACTCCTCACAACAACTCTGCGCCTTGCACAAACACCCATAGTTGAGCATCCTCCTCTCCCAAACAGTAGAAGCATTTCTAATCAAATTAGAGGACTACTGGCACCATGCACAAAATTGGGACATCTAGCGCAGTTGGAAAAATACTCACAAGACCCTGAATATCCCCAGCGAAATCAATATCCAGCCTTTACTAGAACACCTAGACGCAAGGAAAATCTTGAACCAACAAGGAAACAACATTCTCATATGGGGACATACCTCCACAGGGATTTTCAATATTAAACAAGATTACAGGCTCAAAGTTGGGCATGGCTCCCTACCGATAGAGGCAATCTAGAACAAGATCTAGGAAACAAACTCCTTGCCAAAAATCAACACTTTCCTGTGGCTAACTGCACACAGCAACATTCTCACTTGGGATAATTTAAGAAAAAAGGGTTTTATCGAGCCTTCTTGGTGCCAACTCTATGGCTTAGAGGAGGAAACACAAAATCATCTCCTAAACTGCTGCTCCTATAGCTCGAATATCTAGGACTACAGCACTAGCTTCATGCACACCACGAATAGAAAGCGTAGAGGCATTCAGGAAACCTTAGAAGCTTGGCGCACCTTGATATTCAACTCACCTATCCTCAACAAAATATGACAACTTCTACCGGGCCTCATCCTCTAGAAAATCTAGAAAGAAAGAAATTGACGAATTTTCAAATCCAAGACTAAAACCTGGCAGGAGGTTTGGGATATTATTCACTCCATCAAAGAAACAATCACCCTACATCCCTAGAACGATCAGGACTAGAATTGTCTGGCTAACAAATGCATTCTCCTCCATCATTGGCAACTACAACCACAGTCCATGCCCATCAACTCTAGCACCAAGACGCATCGTGAGCCAATCCCCACAACATGGAAGGTGCCAGAAACAGGGTACCACAAAATGAATTTTGATGGGACCTCCAAAGGAAATCCAAGACCAGCTGGCTACGGAGCAGTCATTCGCAATAGCAAAGGGGAAATCCTCCACATTGTAGCGGTAAATATTGGGCACAACACCAACAATGCAACGGAAATCTGGGGACTCCTCAGAGGTCTACAAGTAGCCAAAGAACAAGAGCTCTTCCCAATCATTGTTGAAGGAGATTCGCAATTTGGCATACATCACCTTATCCATCTCTTGAATGGGGCAGACCCAGAGAAAATCTCCCCCAGCTGGAGACTTATGAATGGGATCCTAAGAATTAAATCCCTCTTATAGCGCAATTGGGTAATCTTTCATTCCCACATCAGAAGAACAACAAACCAAGTGGCCGACATGCTGGCGAATTATGGAGTTGATCTGAAAGAAGGGGACTTCTCTTGCACCCCAACCTCCACCAACTCCCGCCCATGGGTAATCGCTTGCAAAAACATAGAAAGCACCAAAGACCGCCCCCCGAATGGGGTGACACCAGGCAACATGAGTGAACATTCCACGGAGATTACAACTGGCCAACTAGTCAGCTATTTGGCGCTCGAAGGAACAAGCTCTGCATACACGTCCCGTCATTCTCCTATCATATCACCTCACAATTTAAGGTCCATCCCTGCCACCCTACCAAACCTTCACGCAGGGATCTCGTCGCATGAGTTGGAGGATTTGCATTGTGCGATCGACCATGGAGATGGGAACATCAACTCAGCAGTCACCTCCCCATACAGAACATGGAGCTCTTATCACCGAACCTAGGAGCCTTCTTCCTATATCATCTCCCGCATCCATCTCTCTTCCTCACAAGATTTTTATGATATTCAATCTCTATGCGTCCATCCTCCCAGCAACGACACCCTTTATGCCACGCCTGATAGGAAAATCTAGAAGAGGCACGGCCTGGTACGCTTCCAAGAGCAGGAAAATGCTCAATTCAGACCACCTCTCGGATACATAAATGCCTCATGCAGCTCTCCCTCTGGATTTTGATGCTCTTCTGGTCCTACCTCACATTACGATTATGGCTCCTGCAGATCCACAGCATGATGCAACTCAATAACTTTCGCCTCTCTCAAATGAATATGGGTGTCGGGTGGAATGGTTCGATGCCTCCAGGAACTCTCTGGGCTACACACCCCCCCCACCCTCTCCTCCTCCTCCTTGATGACCGCCTTCCACTTTCTTCCTTCCATGCCACCCCCTGAAGCCACCTCTGCCCCATCTCCTCTTCCCTCCACCTCGACGAATCCCCACAACTATGCTAACCAAGAAGACATTACAGAGGCTTTGCGCATTTTAGCAAGAGGCTAATAGGACATCAAAACCGCCCTCAGGGACCTGCAAACGAAGGACGAACATCAACGAAGCGGGGTGGAAATTTTGTTACTCTTTCTCCAAGACCTCAGACAGGCAAGCGCAGAACGAGACAAGGGAAAGCTAAAGCACACCCAAGTCTTTGCAGGCCTGGCTTATGGTCCAGTTCTTTGAAAATACTCTCTTCTCCAGTCTTTTTCTATGTTTTTTCAGTTAGATTTGGCAATGGACAGATAGTTCGCTATGCTTAGCTTAGAACTCATCCAGTTTAGAGACCTGCGTGGCATAGTAGGTTTCCTTAGCAAGGCCAGTTTCATTTATTTTGGACAAGTATCACTATATTTTTGGACAAGTGTCATTATATTTTTGAACCAGGGCCAACAGTGGTTTCCCAGTTGGGCACTGTTGACACCTAGAACAGTCAGATTGTAACTTTTTTTGGAAGGATATAATATACTACTAACTTTCAAAAAAAAAAAATCTTCTTCTAACTTTAATTTTTTTCTAAACTTCAAAATTTGCAGCGGATTTCACTTCTTTTTTTTTAACAGTAATAATATTCTCCAACTGAATTTTTGAGCTTTAAATGGCCAAAGGCCGATTGTGATCAATGATTTCGGACCAGAGAAACTCCAATTAAATTTAGTGTGGCCAAAAGTCGAATCAGAACTTAGATCTGATACCAAATGAGATGAACAAAGTTCATCACGCACAAATAATCCAAAATATCTAGAATATAGTAATCAAATCCATACTGACAAATATATATATAATGTATAAGAATGAGATAGTAATATGAGATGATTACAATGAGAATGAGGTCTCATTTATATACCCACGCAGGGCTGCCCTTAACCAATAGTCATGTCCTTTGAGACATGTCCTTTCATTATTAATAATTATTTATTAATTATCATTTAATTATTATGTTATTAATATCTATTTTATTTGTATATTTATGTTCATAACAACCTCATGTTGCTTAGGCCTAATATTTTTCACAATTGAGTGAACAATGTTTTTCTTTGTTTATTATAGATAACTAGGAGGGATTACTTTATCTATCTCCAAATTGAGGGATTACCTTATTGATGCATGCACTCATAGTTCATTGAGATCCCCTTATGAAGACAAATTGAGTTTAATGGTAAAATTGGATTGTTATTGGGCCAAAATTGTTTAATGGATACAAGTGGGTTCTTGTTCTCTAGCCAAAATTGCATAGAAGGGGATGCCCCAAAGTTTTGCTAGAGCTACATGTCCATGATGAGGCTTTTGGAAATAAATAAATAGTAAATCTCGGTGGCTCTATAGGCTTAGATTTAGACCCTAGGGAGGAAAACATGGTTGCAAATTTTCATATTATAGGAAAATTAGATATGAATTTACAAAAAGAAGTTGTTATAGGCATGTTATGTGATAATGGCCAACCTTCTATGTTCAAACTGGAGGAGGCAAGTTGTATCACATCCATGTAAATATTCATAGACTAGAGTTTTGAATACATGGAATATGAACAAAGAGAGACTTGTCCTATGACTCATTTCTCAAAATGATGAGATTTATGAATTACATGCAAAGAATATACATGCAAGGAGACCCCTTATATAGAATCTTATCCTTTGAGAGTGGGAGTCTCCCTGCATGTTTGATAGAGCTTTCGATACCTAAAGAAAAACCTTCAACAACGTCAACTCCCTCTTTCTAAAAGAATCTTATAGTAACTAGAACATGAATCTCATCAACGTTGATTCCCTCTTTCTGAGAGAATCCAACAACCATGTCTTGGTACTCTTCAATACTCCCATTAGCTACAATCTTGGAATTTATCACTTGTTTAAGTTTGCAAAAAAATGAGTGTGTTGAGAATTTTATTGTAACAAAAAAATTCACTTGTAATATTATATTCTTGTGGTTTCCTAAAGATTTTCATCACAGCCCTTATGACTCTCGTTGATTGTTTCTCTCATTTGATGGTGTTATAGGACCTACAAGAAAACAATTATTTGACATATCTATCTTCATCGAGTGAGGGAAGTTTAGGTAGAACAGAGGAAAGTGAGATATCTACTAGGTTTAACAGGTGGACATCAACTAGAGCTGAGAAGATCAAAAGAAAATTCCATAGACGCATGGAATTTTTTCTTGCTAAAGGGGGGTCATGTTCTTA
This sequence comes from Picea engelmannii, assembly GCA_009831015.1. NCBI lineage: Eukaryota > Viridiplantae > Streptophyta > Pinopsida > Pinales > Pinaceae > Picea > Picea engelmannii. The sequence goes on along the minus strand of ML776553.1, from coordinate 5,348,692 downwards.
TGATGATGAGAGCATAGATGAAATCAAGGTGCTCTTGAGGTACAAACATATAGTGAAAAGATGGGTACCCAAGAATCTTCCTGAAATAAAGACTGATTTTTGTGTCAACGAAAGGATATATTGCATTGCTCCATCATCATTACATGGTTTGGGGATATTTTCCATGGATGGAATAAAGGTTTGTTACAATGGATTAAATGAATTGATGGATTAAGTTGGACCCTGTTACATCTACAAATATTGGATATGGCTAGTCCAATATACAAAAAGTATGTGAAGATATCGTGTGGTTGCAAATTATATACAGCTAAAAGATAATGATCAAAATAAAGGAGCTACTATGTATATTGATGAAAGGCCAAAAGAAGCGGGGAATATTGCATGGTTTATAAATAGTACATGACCCACGACCACAAATAAGCAAATCAATTGCGTATTTCAAGGGTGTGAAGGAAACAGTGTATTCATATGTGCAATAAAATCAATAGTTACAGGGGAAGAGTTGTTGATTTATTACAATTTGAATCAAATAGATACAAACATTGCTATTATGGGGGAGGTATGTATACTATTTTACCCAACCTATAAGCAATGACTCTTATATTTTATGATTTTCATTATGTTCTTTCGTCACTCTTTACTTTGATGTTTTTAGCATGCCATGTTTTTTTCCCATGTGTATTCATGAACTAACTTTAGTTCTCATACATTTGAATTTTTTATATTTTTTCTAATTCTAATATATGCTTGTCCCAAGGTGATAGGGGGAAGGAAACATCCTCATAGAATTCCACAGATCCTCTTGAGGATGTCCTTACTGAGGAATATTTTTTTCCTCCATGAACTCAATTCAAACAATAAAAAGGATTGTGAGAAAAGCAAACATGGAACTCTATTCTTTGATTCAGATTCAGCCGCTGAAATAGGAGATAAAAAATAGAATTAATTTCTTGATGGAAGGAATTGGTCACTATCGGGTAAGCAAGATATTTAATTTTCCCATTTTTTTATTTTGGATTTCAATTTATATACTCTTATAACTCCTTCATTAAAAACTCTATTTTTACAGGAGTTTTTGCGGAGTTTTGATCCTCCAGGTGTGCCTATGGAGGCCAGTGTTGGTACCAAATCCATTTCTACACTGGAACAACATCATACGGGTACACCCCCCAAGGTCGGTGTCGATTCTGGTACTACATTAGTCACTCAGACCAGTACACCCCCCAGGGTCGATGTCAGTACTACACCTGACCCTAACCAGCACATGCCAGAATCTGCACGAGATGTTGTGAATGTAGAACATTGCATTGCACATTTTGAAGCATGTTTTCCTGGATCTTCTCGTGTCACTAGCACGGGAACACTATCAGTTACCTTTTTGGTAGACAATGAGCTCATCCCTATGAAAATAGAGAAGCTTCCAGGTATTTAAGATGTTCTTTAATTGTTATGTACAATCTATTTGAAATTTACATATAATCTGCAATTATTTTAAACTAATGATAATATAGTTTTCCAGGAAATGATACATTTTATAGATGCATGGATGACATGTCCTTGGATATCTTTGGGCCCACCATACACACAAGGTGGAATTCCCAAATTTCCAAGTTAAAAGATGACTTCATTAAGAAGTTGGTTGGTCTATTATGTGAGGGTACCTTCAATAAATCTAGAGTCTCCTCAAAAGCAAGCACACATTTAAAATATTTGTGGGGCCAATATAGGTTCCATCTACAAAATAACCCTATGTATAACATCCTCCAATCATTCCTAAGAAAGAGTGTACCCTACAGGAATATGAAAAGGAGAAGATGCTTTGAAAAAAAGGAAAGAGGCCACTCGACCGGTGAGGAAGGTATGAGACACTACCAATAATGTAATTATTATGCTTTATTGTCATTGTGACATCTAATTATATATTGAAACTTTTCAATACATGCTCCCAGACACATTCAAAGCCACCAAGGCTAGGATAGAAAAACATGGGTAGCACAGACTTGGCCCGGGTGGATACTATAAATTGGTCATATGAATCGTAAGTATAAAAAAATCAATTGCATCCAAATAGTATATTGTTAACAATTTTAATTTAGTTGCACATAAGAAGCATAATTAATGTTCTTGTGGAAAATTGCAGGGCATGGAGTAAAAAGAAGTTCCAACACAAGAAGACCTCAAGCTTGCTTTCAAGAAAGGATTTAAATTCGTGGTTGAACACAAAAAAAATCTTGGGGGTGTTGGAGTTACTTCACACACACCTAGGATTTATTTTTTCTAAGGTTATTCCTTGTTTATTAGTCATAATTAGTCATTATCTAGTCTCCTATATTTTAGAGGAGAATATTCCACCTAGAGAATATTCTCTTTCAGTTGACACTTCAGTTTGACTAGTTGAGTTGAGTTTAGATGTTGCATTGGTTTTGTCACCATGCAAAATTGGGATCATCACCAACTCACTACTCTTTGTTCAGTCAGTTAACTGAAGACTAGTTGATTAGTTAACTTAGCTAGGTGGCAGTGCACTCCCGTAACTGCCTGAGAGACTAAACTAGGTGGCATTTTACTCTTGTAAATGTTGGTGTGTGTCCAGATCAATCTATACCACCACTATGGCTCATTAGTTACTCATTTATTCTATATATATTGTAAATTATTCACTCTTTGAGTGTGGAATATGGTTAATGAGAATTCTTCCATTCTTTCTATCTTGCTTCTTCTTTCTCAATTTCTCTCTGCAAATGTGTGTAGTATTTTCTAGCTAGATCTATTATGTGCAGGTTCAACACATTTACATAGTATCAGAGCCGACGGACTGCTAAGAAAAAGCTACACCAAATCAAATTGTTTGCAGGTACAAAAGATTGAAGACAGCAAAAAGATGGATTATTCGTTGGAAATACTTCTCACGCCTCATAACTATTTGGAATGGAAGCCAAAAATTCTGCTTCATCTTAGATGTAAGGGCTTGTACCAAATAACTATGGAAATGGATGTAGAGCCTAATTCTATCGGTGATAAAAATGACTTTCTCAATAGACAAGATATGGCCATAGGAAGTATCGGCATGTCTGTTTCTCCCGAACTTTTCCATCAAGTATATGAAGAATCACAAGGATTAACTCCAAATGAATTACGGACCAGATTGGATATTCTATTTGGGAATAAAGAATATTTTGAATATTTCATGCAGGAGGTCAAACAGATAGAGCCAAAAGAGAAGCCATCAGAAGATCAAGCCTCTTATTATGAAGAGTCTTCTACAAAAGTATTTGGAGAAATTTGTATTCCATTAATTGAAGATGATGTCTACTCCATTTCAGATTTATCTTCTGAAATTCATGTGGAATATATATGGAATGCATCTCAGGAGTCACATGCAGACACTTTTGCATGCACCATGCATGCATCTCATGAGACAAAAAGGGAGCCACGCACATCAAACGCCATTCTGATATTTTCTGAGAAAAATTTTCAGAAACAAATTGGATATTTGAATTCCCCTCGGGAAAATATCCAATTTCAAAAAAACAATCGTCTGAAATGGAGTCCGGAAAGTGAAGTTATGATCGTTTTAAAATCAACAAAATTTCAACATTTTTCTGGAAACGGCCGCACGGTTTTCAAAATTTCATCCAAAATTTATTTGGATATTATTCATTACAAGAAGATAAAGTGGATATGTGTGGAAATATCAATGATGCATATACTTCATCAGATCCATGCATACATCTACATCTTCAACAAAATCTTCAAAGAGCACAAACTTGCACAGTTGCGAGGTCTTCTTGGAGTGAAGGACATGGTTGCTTAGCAACTGCTTTTTGTTCCTTCTCATTTTTTATTTTATGCATTGTAATTTGAGGGGGGGTTTTGTTCCCATGAGGTTTTCCCTCTTTCCTCGTTTAGTTCAATGTATCTTTTGTATTTGGGTACCTAACATGGCCTCGTAGCCAAGACCCATTTTTTATTTTCACCGTAGTGATGATCAAGGGGGGTGTTGGAGTTACTTAACACACACCTAGGATTTATTTTTCCTAAGGTTATTCCTTGTTTATTAGTCATAATTATTCATTATCCAGTCTCCTATATTTTAGAGGAGAATATTCTCTTTCAGTTGACACTTCAGTTTGACTAGTTGAGTTGAGTTTAGATGTTGCATTTGTTTTGTTACCATGCAACATTGGGATCATCACCAACTCACTACTCTTTGTTCAGTCAGTTAACTAAAGACTAGTTGATTAGTTAACTCAGCTAGGTGGCAATTCACTCCCGTAACTGCCTGAGAGACTAGACTAGGTGGCAGTTTACTCTTGTAACTGTTGGTGTGTGTCCAAATCAATCTAGACCACCACTATGGCTCATTAGTTACTCATTTATTCTATATATATTGTAAATTATTCACTCTTTGAGTGTGGAATACGGTTAATGAGAATTCTTCCATTATTTCTATCTTGCTTCTTCTTTCTCAATTTCTCTCTGCAAATGTGTGTAGTATTTTCTAGATAGATCTATTATGTGCAGGTTCAACACATTTACAAGGGGAAACACAACCTTCCAGCACTCAAACAAACACCTGGGTAAATAAAATCAACAAATATTATTTATAGTTTATTACGTGTACCATCTATTGATTATTATTTTTGGACATAACGTAATGTGTTTGTCTATTTTAAGAAGGAAACCAATGTAGAAACAAGTGTTCCCACTAGCGCAACACAATCTAGTGATGGTGGAGTGCCACCCATTGAAGGCAGTGTGTAGCTCGTTACTAGAGGTATTTCATGTGCTATAAAAAATGTAGTATGGATTACAATTAAAAATATTTAATTACAAATGGTGTATTAATTATAACCTTTCTTGTTTCAACTCCAGAGAATGTACAGGATGAGTCTAGACAAGAAGATGAACATATGGATGCATTCCAAACTATTTTGCTTGCCTCCGCTACTCAAACAGGTAAAGATCACTCAAATGCTCTTTTTATTAATGAAATACTTGTAATAATAATAACTTCGGATATCAATTTAAAATTTATTTCTTATTGCAGTTGATGATCTGTACCCCCCCTTGCAGTGGCCTGGACATTGTGAGTACATGACCAGGTCGTCAATAAGACATGCAGAGGGAAAAAGAACTGAAGGGGAAGAAGGATCTAACGAAATCCTTTATGAATTAATGTAGGAAAAAAAAATTGAAAAAGAAATGAGTGTACTAGCTATGTAATACAAAACATCATGTACCATATTGTAAAAACATGTTTTTGATAATAAAAAATTTGAGATGAAGTATTTTGTGTCTATGATCAGTGAAGGTATGAATGAATGGCCCCTATATGTTTCTTTATGCACAAAACCGCGTATGTTTCTTTATAAATTTGTTGTTTTGCTAGTGTCTATGCATGAATCTTAATGTGTTGTTTTCAACTATTTTCTAGTAGACATATTGGGTACTAGGGAATTGAGAATGATGTGAGGGGGGGAGGGACCATAATAGATTCCACCTTCACGTGGTTGGCCCTATTCAGTAGAGAATAAATTAGGATTTGTATAATTTTGGAGAAATCTTCCCTAACTCCAACAGAGCAACAATGAAGTCAATGTTGACTTCGTTGTTGCTCCGTCAAAACGAGGGAGGTTTGATCCAATATTATACTACTCCAATAAATTATTCTCAAAACCAAGAGGATCTCATTCATGTATTCATGCACTCAAGTCTTTTTAATTATTATTTAGTCATAAAAATGTTTGTTAATTTATTTTATTATTTTGTTGATTCTTTGAATGTTGGTTACATTTGTAGAACATCTTCTTGAGTAGATTTATTAGAGTTTCATTAAACAAATATCATACGAGGACAACCATCAAATATCTAGGTATTTGAGATGTTATTTCATTTCTAATTGCAATTTATTTGTATAATTGAGATGATGATTTATATTGTGATTTTGGTTCTTGACATTCACATGCATTCCTTTTCTAGTCCTCACTTTCCATAACTATTTCATATCTTTATTGTCATAGAACTTTGGTTGTTTGGTGATTTTCATAGTGATTTTAAAAATCTAGGATATCTCCCAAAATATAAATACTTGGTGCCAAATAGTAAAGGTTTTCATTAGTGCCCAAAAAATATCAGTTAATATTTTTTGATGTATTCAACGAGTGCCCAAGGTTAGAATAGATATGCCTACCAAACCCAAAGGAAATTCTAAGAAAATGTAGAAATCACTTCTACATGGCTTCCTCATATAGAGAGGCCAATTGTCTGCATAAATAAAAGATAATGAATTTATCCATAACATATTGTGGAAAAAGGAAAGGGTGCATTGGAGAGCCATAAATCCTAATCCACCAATATTTTTCATCCACAAAGTAATATACTTTTCCATCTAGAAAAATAACTGCATCCTCGGTAATGTAATTTGAGATATTTAATTTTTTATCCATAGGAATCTGTCATTTCTAATGCTGAGGGAATTACGAGTGTCTATAGCAACGAGGTTTCATTTTAAAATATTTTACTATTGATTATGTTATACTTACTTCTTCATTAAGGTCCTATTTAGTAACCTTTTGTGCATTCTCAAACTACTTTTGGTCATCCTGCTCCACCCTAAATTATTTTCATAAATGTTTATGGCACTAGGGGGTACCTTGCCCTTTCCTACCTCTGAATGTTTGGAAGCTTGGATTAGTTGGATTCAATGTTATTTTGCTCATTATATGAGAATTTTTCCTTTGCAAGTAAGGATCGAACTATGTTGAATAACTCACATCTTGCATGGTATTTTTGTTGGGTATATGTGGCCAACATTGAAGGCGTTTTGTCATGGGCTTGTGCATTTGGTTTTAATGTGTTAATGGAGGTCGATCCCACCATGTATTCAACACCAAATCCACTAAACCCACATGAAATGGACAAGGTAATCTCTAAGCAAGGAAGAAGTTTCCATTTCCCATCCATTGTGTGATTTTTGCATGGTAATTAGGTTGATATGAGGCTCGAGTAAAACTATTTGTGCATTTCCAACCTACATTAATTGATTAATTCATTCTTTTCTATTTTGGGTAGGAACCCTTTTTCATAACCTCTCTATATATCATTGTTTTGCAACAAAATGCATAAAGGCCAAGCTCTACTTGACCTCTTGCACTACTTTTTTTATGATTATGAGCAATGAAATATACAACTCTAATATTTGATATTCGTGACATGTGTATGAGAGGGAAAGTATTTGAGGCTCAAACCCAAATATTTTAAAACCCAAAGCTTTGTTTCATTTATTTGTTGCAACATATATGTTGAGGTTGATTTCAACCCACATATGAATGGATTAGTTATGGTTTGAATGGTTATCCACCTAGCAATTAGACGACATGATATTAGAATCAAATTGTGCATACATTTATGCACAAATTGTGGCAAAACATTACCCTTGATGGCAGAGTTGGGGAACAATGGGTAACATATTAGTATTTTTCATTGCTTGTTGAATACATGCCTAGGTGGTGTTTGAAGCTTGATATGGAAACCTCTTTGAACAGGTCAAAATCCAGTTCGAGACATGCATTGAAAACATGTTAATAATGAATATATGCACCAAGTTTTAGTTGATGTTATTCATGGTGTTTGATATGGATTTATTTCATTCCTCAATGCAAAAGAAATAAACTCAATTGTTATTTACAAACATTTTTTAATGCGCTAGGATGACCTAGGACTTGATTCTTCATGAAGGTCCTATTTAATAACTTTTTGTGCATGCTCAAACTAATTTTGGCCATCCTACTAAACACCAATGTATATTTTATGGATCTTGGTTTGTTATCGAAATAGATTTGAATTTGGAGACTACATAATCCTAAAAATTACAACAAATATCTAGGTCTAATAAAGAATTGTATGCACAATGTGTTTGGTTTTATCCTTACAACAAATTTTTGAGTACATATCATGTTTGAAATATTTTGAAGCAATCTCAGCCACATATCTCTAGTTATATACATACGCATGCATGGGATGTAAGATATGGATCATTATTATTAGCCTTGTGTTAAGATAGTTAAGTGTTTGTATGCTTGTAGAAAAATTTGGGCTCAAATCCATACATGCATAATTTACTTGCGGACGGACTCAAGAATAGATTTTGTACTTGGTTACAATAGTTGAACTATACAGTAGTCTTGTGACCTATTTGGATTGATGAAGCAAACCTAGTTTAATCTCTTACTTATGCATTGATATGGTTGATAAATATGATCATTGTTTTCTTGGATGGTGAAAAGTTAGAAGCATATAATAGGTTGTCGGTTTATGTAGCTAAACATTTTCTTTGGTTATAACTATCATGGTTTAAAGGGCATGCGTGCACAAATTTTATTGCTACCCAGGAATTCCATGGATGTCTTAGAATTGGTACATCCACTAGTTTATAAAATTAATATTGCAACCAACACTTTGCCATATTTAGAGCTGAATAATTCTTTAGTTGAACCCCTCACACGGTTGTTGCAATGGTTTCCTATTTCCAAGGCACTCATATAATACCCAACTATTTTCATTATTGGTGAGGGTTTGATTTCCACCTTCATTTTAATTGTGTTATTTGAAGACTTTATCCTTCCATTTATACTTAACTTCCTCTTCATAATAGGAATATACCTTTCGTCAATGGCCTACGATTCCTTTTCACTTGGACTCAATGAAGTAGAGTCACTCCTCATTAACATCTCATTATTTCCTTCAACCCATTGGTCTTCATACTATTAAATATCATACAACAATTGCCCACCTTAAACTATTGGATTGATATAAAGTTGATATTTGTGTTGGTCAAGTACAACTCCACACTCTTTCAACTCCATACATAAGCCTATTTCTATAAAAAGTTGACTATCCCTCTGGACTGCCTCAACTTGTGCGTCTTCCCCAATGTTGTAGGTTGCACCTTGGTGAGTGATTTTGTTAAAAACCTTCACAACACCAGTTCATTTATTTCTCACTAACTCACACAAATGTTTAGTTGATGAGGCGCAAGGTGCATCACATTTTAAAACTAACAATATATGCAAAGAAAACCCCAATAATAAGAAATGAAATAGAACATAAAAGAACTCAAAACATATTTCTTTATTTATTCATGAGGAAATGGAATTCATATAGCCTTTTGAAAATGGTCTACCTTATTGTTAAAAAATATTAAATTCTATATACTTAACTACTTGTATGCATCTCAAGGTTAATTGTGTAAATTTATTCATAAAAAAATAAGTTAGCTCTCTATGTGTGCACCCTCATGGGAGGTGCACTTTGGGGATTCAAGCTCTTGGGGATGTGTGGTTTCTTATGTCACATAAGTTATTTTCATTTTATATTTAAATAATCCCATACTTCATCTTAGTTTAGGAAGATCAGTACTTCAGAAATGTAGCAAACAATAATAATGTGTTGTGCCTCGAATACCTATGCACAGGCTTGTGAGTCCATAAAAACTACATTCTAGTTTTTTCAAACATATCGTGAGTGTTGGAACATATTATTTTATTTGTATACCCTTGGTTCAAAGGTTTGAGCCTCCCTTCTTTCTAACTAAGTAAGAGGTTATAATTAAGCCCAAAAAGCCATATTTTGGGATCTCGCATTTTTCACGATGTACCTACCAAGCCCCGATATCTCGATGTGCGAAGTAGCGATAAGGTTTAGTTCTTACCACCATTATCGAGCCTCTAAGTAAAGATCATTTGATGTCATCACCTTGTGCTCTCGTGTTTCGGAAGTTACTTGTCGAACACTTTCTAAACCTCCGAGATGCGAAGTTGTGAAGTCTTTCCAAGTCACTCAGGTAAATATCAAGAGTAATCTTTTTAAACCATAGTTAGTCTCTATCGTGATTTTGCGACTCGACGATTCTTGCCTTAAAATGCAACACCTTTGTAACTATGATTCCCGAAGTCACGATATTCATTAATTAAGATGGGTTAATTAAAATCTTAAGTTAAATCAAAAATTATAAATAATTTCACACCATCACGACTTCAGGCTTTTGGGTCTCAAAGGCTAGGAGCGAAAACACTTGATGTGGCGAACGTCGAAAAGGATATTAGCAACTAAAGTGCACTAAATTAAAAGAACTAAGCCAAATTAATTAACGCCTTAAACAAACTTTAACACACACAGTTTACGGATGAAGTTTTGAATGTTTTTGCATTTTTCCATGTTACGAATCGTCAAGCAATTATGGAATTTATTTGAATTGCAGTGAGGTGACGGATGTTAAGATCTCGTTTTACTTCTAAATATTTCTATTAAATGATTTGACCGTTCTATTGGCAAGGATGTGCATGGGCTTAAATGATTGAGATAGAGGGTTTTTTTCTTTCATTATTTCAGTTTTCATTTCTATTTGCGCGTAGAGCCATTTCACCGGGATAACTTTTGTTTATGTTTTCAATCTTTTCGACAGGATATCTAGTTGCAGGTTTCTCTATCATGGCTCCATGAAAATCACCCCAAGGAAGCTACCGAGATTTTAGGTCAGGGTTCAGACGTTGTTTCTGATACCTCGCCCCGAAGTATTGATTCTATCAAAACATGGTCATACGTTTCCAACATGTTGCAATCCGAGTCAATAAACTGTTCGGATGATTCTAGCGACAACGAGAAGGATGACTTGTCAAGCAAATACAAAATCGTAGCTCAGGAAGAGATGCACAAAATAGCGGTGAGGCCCCATATTCTTCCCTATTGTGATATGATCAGGTGGTTGATGGACCATGTGGACATCCCGACCAGGACGATTATTAGCAAACAGAAGGTGACGATTGGGACTTTCAGACCAGAGCATTTACAGGCAATGTATAAATTCTCACCCACATCGAACCTTAATCACAATTTCGAATTCCTAGAGGGTTTCAAGAAGAAGGAGTGTAAGCTGTATGCAAAAATTTTATTCGATCTGATCAAATATTGGGTCTCACACCCCGCGAAATTAAGGGTTGATACTCATGGAATTTATTCAATCTCTTCCTTAGAGACACAATTCAAGTATATAGCAATGATGGCCTGTAGTTTGTACAGAAACGAGGACACTACTCCCTTTTTCCTCCCATGGGTATCGTTTATTCATACAGTTTCTAAGGGTTTCTCCTTTGACTGGGCCAAATTGTTGTATGACAGTCAAATTACCGAATATCGAGCGCAGAGGGCGAGTAAGAAAGCGTCTTCGTTCTTTATGTCTGCTTACATCATGGATGCCATTTTCTTCATGACACCCTTCCCACTAATGAACTAGAGCTGGGCTCCATCTAATACAGAGCCTATTCATGTCTACCACTCAAAACTTTGGGAGGATAAAGCCAAAGAATTCATCTACGAGATCTTCAACTGGGTAATGGTACTAGTGCATGTTGCCATCTTCGGCCAGCCGCCTCCCAGGATTTTGGAAAACATCACGACCAACCTGAGTAGCTTGGCAGATTGGTATATAGAGGCAGAATTTTCATATAGCAGGGTCTTTGGCACCTATGTTCCCTCATATGCTCTACCGCTATTCTTTCCATATAATCTATTGTATTGTGAGATCGCTAGACAGACTGTGCTCAGCGGAATAAGAAAAGAGCTCAAAGGAGTATCAAAAAAGGTATGGTTTTCCTTCCCCATTCACATTGGTGCATATTCCTTGTTATGTTTTGGCCATGCCAAAGCCGAGGCTACGGCCTTAGAAGAAATGAAACTGGTGTATATTGATTTTAAGAAGCACAACCCTAATAAGGTTGTGAGAAATCACCTGGCGAGTTGTGGCCTGAAAAGATACGAACACAAGGATTTGCCTCATGATGAAATCTTCTAAGGTGTGAGGTCCTACTCTGAAGTCCTAATTCGGATTCAAGCCCTTCCACCCGGAGATATGGCCCACTTCTTTAAATTCCAGGAGCACCAGTGAAGTTGTCTCCCCCAGGTTTTACAGGGTGAAACCCCAAAGCTTCTGGTTACATAGCACACGAAGGCCAAAGGTTCAAAAGACTCGAGTCTTGACAAGGAGAAGAAACAAGAGGAAACAAGGGAGGCTGGAACCTCAGAACGAGGAGCCGAAATCCCCTATCAATGGAAAGGAAACCCACAAAAGGGTACGCTGGGAAAGCAATTCCAAAGTCAAGCAGAGATACCCTCGCAAGGGTTGGGCGACTCACTAACGCTCATACCAAATAAGCCAGCCCCGGATGCTACCCTGAAACAATCATTCAATGAAATCGACAGTCCCATTGCTTCTATCACACCCTTATAGTTCACAAAGGGGAACCTTGATGTGGGATGGATTTTCAGTAAAGAACTAACACCCATTACTATAGAAGAATTACCCCCTAATGAATTTTTCTTTGATAGAAAAAGGAAGGTCGTAGTAAAGAAAGAATCGTATCAAAAAGCGGGTGCAGTGGCTAAAACATTTAATATCTTGAAAGAAGGAAAGGTCGTAGGGGAGGAAGAATTCACCGACGAGATAGCAGGAAAACTGAGGGCTTATGCTACAGCTAACCAATACTCCGTCGGAACCTTGAAGGCACAGTTGAAACGAAAGAACCTCTTAATTGGTAAGTTGGAAGCTAGGGTGGCTACGGTGGAAGAAAACGCCAGGGATGAGGTGAACAAAAGCCTCGAGCAAGCCAGAATAGTTGACCTGTAGGAGATCAAGAAACTTAGATTCGACCTTGAGTAGGTGCACCAGGCAGTGCAAATAAGCCAAACGCAGGTTAACCAGCAGGAGCAGCAAATAATAAAATTACAGTCGAAGTTGGATGTTGTTGAGAATCAGGTTTTAGACATAAAAATATTCAGATCCCAAGCTACCGAAATCCGACAGAAGGTATTAACAGCTCAACAAGACTTTCTTGTAAAAGTGGGAACCATTCAGAACCACTTTCAGATGATAGATAAAGTGTTAAAAAATATTTCTTTGAGAGAAAGAGAAGTTGGGGCAGCTCGGGTCGCTTTCCAGGATGTTGTTATAGCCACAATGAAGGTAGAGATGGTCAGCAACTCCAAATTATCCATCGCAGAACAAACTGGAGGGAATATATTACTGAAGGTTTGGGAGCATAATATATCTGAAAGCAGGGGTAGAGCTCAAGAGGTGAGGAACTCTTGTGAAGAAACGTTCTCCTTGATAAATAAAATTTTGTTATACCTTGATAAGGAAGGTAATGTTGGGACGCTATGCAAAATCAATATAGCTAAACCCTTGCTGGATATCAAAGAAAATGTGGAAAAGGAGCAAGCTGAGATATCCCAAATAAGCTAGGTTGATATGGTCCAAGTGGACAAATGGCTAGTACAGCCAAGTTTACAATTATGGTCTATCATCACGGAAGACCAACAAGTGGGGAAAATATTTCCACAGTTGGCGAAGAGTTGTTACACCTCTGAGGCAAGCAACCAGGCAAAGCCTTCCAGGTTGATAGCCCAGTTGGTTGAAAGGTGTGTCAATTACATTGAGCAGGCGAAGGGGTAGGCTTTTGGTGCTAAATAATGACAAATGTCAACCCGTTTTTTTTCTGGAGCCAGAAGAGCAGAAAAAGGAAGGTGCTCCACCTTCATGAAGGAAGACAAAAGATGAGGAGATGAAACACTCCACCTTTTCATTTGTAACTGACAAGTTTCTAGAACGATTGGAATCCTAAATGTTTAGAAGTTTTGTTCAAATATACATTTTGAAGGAGCGCGAAAGGGATTTTTCTTTTTGGCGGATTGTAATAGAGAAATTTTCCATCGCTAGGAATTAATACAAAGAAAATTGAAGATTCCATATTCCGTCAAGATTGAGTTATGTTCTTTCTTCTGTTATTTCATGCTTCATGACATTTTTATATGCATCTTTTATGAATGCTTTGGCTGCAATTTGGTACAACCTCTACTGTGGAAAATCATGTTTTAGTTATCTAATTATTTATATATTTTCCTCTTTATCGGCTACTAGCAGGTACAAGACCTATGGATTACTTGGATCGTTATATTTTACGCTTCATTAAAGTGTTTCTCTTCTTTTTCTTCTTCTGTTACAGCGTGAGATTCCTCTTGAAATGATGCCTCACATTGTCTCACAACTTTATGTTTTTCTTTCATTTCATACATGGTTCCAAATTTTTAACTCAGTTACAGAAGATGGCCTTCAATTTGTTAAACTATTAATTTGTCTCATGGTATTTTTTTTTCTCTCGTATAAATCAAAAAATTGAATCAACAACTCAAAATAAAAATAAATAAGCCTCTTAAATCTATGTTCCTTAAATGACTGTCCCTATTGCAAGGCAACCTCACATAGAACTCGGCCTCTCACACCAAACCATCATCACCTTAAACCTCTTTGACACTATCCTAAGAACTGCAACCACCCGGATCGAACTAGAACGTTTGTGGGCATCCATTGAATGAGACATAACCACGCAAGAACAAGTGGAAGTTAGACACAGACAACTTAGAAATCAACTATAGTTTATCTTCTAGTTGTTTGCTCCTTCCCTTATATTTTACCCTTTTCTGGATGCCTAGACTCTATACTTCCTAGCCTTAAGTACATACTCTGTAACAACATCTTTCTGGCACCGTTGTTGGGGACGGAGAATCGTAGTCACTTTCCCCTGAGAGAACGACATTTCCAAGTTCCATTTTTTGATAGTGAACAAAGAGTGAACACCTTGTTAAGGATAAACCTTTATCATTCACTTGGAAACTCCACTTTTAAGTAATTTTGCATCCTTTCGAAGGAACACCAAACAAAACCTAGATGCTAAACAGACCGTGCCATTTTTCGACCCTGAAAAAATACTAAAACCAAGCCCTCTTTTCAAACAAAGCATTGTTGTTTACCAACCCAAGTCTACTCAGTCTAAAGATAACACCTTTCTTGAACCTTCATCCTCGCGATAACCTTCTCTCGGGAAAAAATCGAATAGTATTGTCAAATTCGAAACCCTAAATTCTGAGCAAATCCTACCCAAGATTAAGACCGAAACCTCTTTGATTACCTCTTATGTTAGTAGGGGTGACACGCCTGTCGTAAATCTCATCCATATTGATATCCCATCGTCTCTCAATATAAACCTTTCTATCACTCAAGGCCTCAAAGAAGTTTCCACGCCCACGAACTCGACACCAGTGGGCTCTCCCATTATATATCCTCAAGTCAAAGGAACCGAGTCCTCGTTTACCCTCTCCCCCTTTTCAGACTTTCACCTCCCCTAGAAAAAAGTTCCCCGATTTTTTCCCCTCGACCCCAGGGAAGCTAGAGAGTCACTATACATCTTCTCCAACCTTCTTTATAATGCACCAATTTCCTCTCCTAGGTCATCCATGGCCATCACCGGAGGAGGAGCAGGGGGAGTAGGAGGTCAAGGCCAAAACCCTCCCCCCAGGGTTTTCACCAAAGTGGCCGCTAGATACGCTCCCTTGGTCCTTCCTATACCCCTCCATGATTTACCTGAAAACTATATGAAAAACTTACCCAAGTTCACAGGATAAGGTGATCTAACCATAGTCGAGCATATCAAATTCTTCGATCAATTCACTGATATTCTAGGTCTCGAACATGAGGACTTGTATTTCCATTTGTTTGTCCAAACCTTCAAGGGACAGGTAAGAACTTGGTTTCGGAGCCTACCCCTAGGTTCAATATTATCCTACGATGCGTTAGAAGACCTTTTTCTCAAACAATGGGGCGAAAGAAAGGATCATTTATACTATTTGACCGAGTTTGGGTCTTTAAGGAAAAAGGGATCTGAAACTGTTATGGAATTTATCCAAAGATTTAACAAATTGTACAGTAAGATCCCTGTTGAAGTTAAATTGTCCCAACCTGCAGCCAAGGTAACTTTTGTAGGAGATTTTGAACCCGATTTCACTCTACTATTAAGAGAAAGGAGAAGGGATGACTTAACCCGAATGGAAGATGACGTTGTCGAAATTGAGTCAAACATGATGACTTCGAGTAAATTAAAAATGAAGATCGAAATGGGAAACAGGGAAACCAAATGTTTTAAAGAACAAGTGGGTCCCTTTGGATCTGGAAGGTCCTCATATGAAAAAATGGATGACATGGTTAGGATAATAAAAGAGCTATCAAACAAAATCTCAAGAATGGAGCTAGACCAATCCAAATCTGATCAATTCATTAAGAGAGAATTCAGGAGAAACCCCAATCCTCAAATTCAACAAAGACAGATTAAAAATGAAGATCAAAAAATTCAAACACCTCTAAAAAATGAAAGTTTTATTGGAGGAAATGATATGCAAGAGTTTGAAGATTTGGAAGAAGATGTAAACAATTTAGGCAACGACTGTATACAACCTCACTTGACGAAATAATATTATGAGAAATCTCTAAACATTGGACAATCATCAAGTGCAGATAGTAGCCTAAATAGCACTAATGATCTCGCTTATCAAGGAATGGCCGACACCATAATGGCTAAGCTCTAGCATAAATACAATCTGAGGCCTAAAAGAAAACCTGTGTCAACTGCTCAACCCAAGAAAATTTTTCCTAGGGGCGAAACATACGAGCCCGTCTAGAGAGAGACTGAGACGTGGAATAACAGAGGGGTAGACTCGCATAATATCAACATAAAGGAGGTTGAAACCCAAGCAAGAAGAACTAATACAATTGAAATGTGAATATCTGAAATGCCTAGAACCGTCGAAAATAAAACAGTGCAAACAAATAAGATGGATAGGAAAGAGTTTGAAGTTTCAACCAAGGAAATGGATAAAATTGAGGGAATTTTCTGCCTAAAAAACGAGATAAATAAGATCAAGATACCAATACCTTTGGTCGAGTTGGCGAAGAATCTTGTGTATCGAAAGCAAATAACCAAAATGATAAATTTTTCAGATTTAGAGAGTCAGTCTGACGTGATAAATTTGGAAGATGATAAGCCTAATATCACTTTTGGTCCACATTTTGAAGGTGCCAGAGATACCGTCGCCCCCTTCTATATTACCCTGAAAGTGCACGATCAGCTATTGCATAATTTCATGCTGGACTCTGGGGCCTCTCATAATGTAATGCCCAAATCCATTATGGATAGACTAGGTCTAGAAATCACCAGACCCTATGGAGATCTTTACTCATTTGATTCAAGGAGAGTTAAGTGCATGGGCATGATCAAAGACTTAGTAGTCTCCCTCGCCCAGATTCCAGTAAAAAATGTCCTAATGGATGTAGTTGTCGTTGATATACCCCCGAAGTATGGTTTGCTATTATCTAGATCTTGGGGAGCCAAGCTCGAGGGATCCCTTCAGCTGGATATGACCTACACCACAATCCTTGTTTTTGGCAGGTAGTTCACTCGGTTATACAGGGAAACATGGTTGGCATATACGGTAAGTGATCCTCAGAATCCTAACAATTACCCTGTTTATATCATCAATCAAGACCTGGGAAATTGTATTCTCTCTTTTGACGATAGTGAAAATAATTGTACAGAAGAAAGGTATATTGATGAAATCAAAACTAAAAAGACAACTAAAAATATGTATAGCACTGGAACTTGGAAAATGTTTTTCGATGGTGCTTCATCGAGTGAAGGAGCAGGCACGGGCATGCTTTTCGTAGCACCTGAAAATGAATTCGTCGTCCCCTTCTCTTACAGGCTACAGTGGGACATAGACTACAAAAGAAACGTATGTGAATATGAAGCTCTAGTCTTGGGACTAGAAGCTACCAAGAAGCTAAACATAAAGAAATTAGAGGTCTATGGGGATGCAGAACTGATTGTGAAGAAGGTAAATCGGCAGTACCAAGCCAAGCACCCGAGACTGAGGTCCTATAGAAATTGTGCCTGGGATCTAATGGAAAATTTATTTTCGTCGGTAAAGGTTCATTTCATCCCATGAGCTGAAAACCAGCAAGTCGATTCACTGGTTAAAGCAGCGTCCACTTTCGCACCCCCTATCGCTTTCAAATTAAAGTACCACATAGAGGTAAGGCATAGACCATCCATACAAACAACATACAACATTGGCATGTATTTGAAGATGACGAACAAATCAGAAAGTTTCTAGAAATGGTGGATGATTTCTCCGAAACTCGCATTGACCATGAAAACCAAAATGACCATACCTGGATTATGCAGGAAGGGGAGGAACCTCAGGAGTTACAAGAAAAAATCGAAAATCATTGCATGCTAGTGTTAAAAAATAATCAGATCCCTAAGGGCCAGATACCTCTGGAAAGATTGTTTGACCAAAATGACATGCCTCTGAAGTCTACCTTGCAGCCCCAACCAGAGGAGGTCAAAGACTGTTACGTAGTCACCGCTAAATAACCTAGGATAGTGAAACTATCAAAGTACCTCCCTCCCAAGATGAAAAGAAAGTATGAAGACTTACTCGGGCGGTACAAGGATGTTTTTGCATCGACTTACGATGAGCTGAAAACCTACGACACCTCTGTGATCGAACACAAGATACCTTTGAAACCAGGAGTTAAACCATTCAGACAGAAGCTCAGACAAATCAACCCCATTTTATTTCCCGTGATCGAAAGAGAAGTGAAAAGTATCTTACACGAAAAAATAATCGTGCCTCTTAGGTACTCTAACTAGGTGGTGAACCTAGTCCCGGTCAGGAAAAAGAGTGGGGAAATCAGACTGTGTGTGGATTTCAAAAACCTAAATAAATCCTTTCTCAAGGACAATTATCCTCTACCCAATATGGATCACGTCTTAGAAAAGGTAGTTGGTGCTAATAGAATGTTGATGATCGATGGGTTTTTCAGGTTACAATCAGATCGCAGTCAACGAAAAGGATAAGGAAAAAACTGCTTTCACTACGCCTTGGGGTACATTCATGTATGAAAAAATGCCTTTTGGTTGGATAAACACAGGTGCCACCTTCCAAAGAGCTATGGACATCGCCTTCGTCGGTGAAAGAGACAGATTCATGGTTATTTACCTCGATGACCTGACTGTGTTCTCTAAATCTGACGAAGTCCACCTAATACACCTCCAGTGAACGTTCGAGAAATGCCGAAAGTTTGGTTTGTCCTTGAACCCCAAAAAGTCTCATTTTGTGATGCAAGAAGGTAAACTCTTGGGCCATATTGTGTCCCGGGATGGAATTAAAATTGATCCTAAAAGGGTTGAAGCTATAGACACCATAAATATTCCTAGAAACGTTAAAGAAATTCAGTCTTTTTTAGGAAAAATAAATTTTTTGAGAAGGCTCATTCTGAATTTTACTGAAATCATAAAATTGATCACAGACATGCTCAAGAAAAATAGCGCAGTCAAATGGATGGCCAAAGCCAAAGCATCATTTGCCCGGATAAAGAAAGTTATAAGCGAAGCACATGTACTAGCGAGCTCTGACTACCTGAAAGAGTTTTTTATTTTCTCATTTGCATCCGAACACACAATTGTGGCGGTGCTCCTCCAATAAAATGAGGAAGGTTTCGAGAAACCGATAGAATTCTTCAGTAAAAGTCTTAGAGATGCCAAATTAAAATATGATATAATGGAAAAATAAGCATACGCTATGGTAAAGATGCTAAAATCTTTCAGGACTTACGTGCTACACTCCAAGGTGATAGCATATGTACCTACCTATGTTGTAAAAGACATATTGGTACAGCCCGATAGTGACGGGAAGAGGGGTCAGTGGCTCGCCAAGATTTAAGAATTCGATCTGGAAGTGAAGCCGACAAAACTGGTAAAAGGACAAGGTTTGTCTAAACTCATGGCTGAAACGAATTTCCAAGAACTCGGGATAAATAACCTGCAGGAATATGAAGGATATGTGGACATAGATTCTTTTGATGACCAAATATCTACGACTAAAATCGAAGAGAGGTTTGTTTCATCAAGCTGGTATAAAGACATAGTCTCCTACTTATTGACCCTAAAGTGCCCTGATGATCTGTCTCCGTCTAAGACCAGGACACTAAAGCTACATGCGGTAAAGTATTGTATATCTCAAATCAAATTGTATTGGAAGGACCCATTAGGCTTTCTACTGGTTTGTCTAGTGGAATCTGAAACAAAAAAGGTCATAAACGAATTTCACGAAGGGGTATGTGGAGGACATCATGCATGGAGGGCGATAGCTTATAAAATCCTAAGAGTAGGATATTATTGGCCTAGGCTATTCTCAGATGTCAATTCCAAAGTCAGATCCTGCAACCCTTTCCAGTTGTTCGCAGGCAAACAAAAACTCCCATCTCTACCTCTGGTCCCGGTAAAAGTAGAAGCCCCCTTTCAACAATGGGGATTGGATTTTATAGGTGAAATCAACCCACATTCTATCTCTCAACATAAATGGATCCTCACTGCCACAGATTACTTCACCAAATGGGTGGAGGCCATTCCGACTAGAAAGGCAACCGATTCAGTGGTTATATATTTCCTGGAAGAGAGCATACAATCCAGATTCGGTTGTCCCCGAAAGATAGTCACGAACAATGCCAAAGCATTCAAGTCTATGGAAATGGTTAGTTTTTTCCAAAAATATAACATCGTATTAGGCCACTCCACTGCATATTACCCTCAAGGAAATGGGTTAGCCGAATCATTAAATAAAAGTTTAATTACCATAATTAAGAAAGTGTTGAGTGAAAACAAAAAATCTTGGCATGTGCATCTCAAGTACGCTTTGTGGGAAAATCGGATAGGCACGAAGAAATCTATTGGCACTTCACCTTTCCAACTGGTATATGGGACTGACGTGGTATTTCCTATAAATCTAGCGCTTCCTATAATGAATCTCTGGCAAGATGAAAAAGAAGAACCAAACCATGTCACAAGAAGAATAAACCAGATGATTGAGGTTCACTAGCATAGGGTTGAGGTGGATGAAAGGATGCAGAAATACCAGGACAACATGAAAGCATTATTCGATCATAAGGCCAAAGACAGGGAATTCCTCTCTGGCGATTTGGTTTTGAAATGGAATGCTAGGAGGGAAGACTCTGCAAAACATGGAAAATTTGACTATATCTGGTATGGACCTTTCAAAGTCACAGCTTCTGAAGGGAAGAATTTGTTTCTATTAGAAAATCTAGATGGTAAAATCCTCAACGCCCCTGTCAATGGGCGTTATTTGAAGAACTACATGCATTGAATGATTGTTCTGAATTTCCACTGTATATACCGATTTGTTTTCCTTGTTTTTATTTTAGAGCTTTTCGGTAAGTTCTACTTTCATCGCAAATAAAACAGGTTAGAAATTTCTTAGAAGCTGAGATATGAAAGTTTTCAATACAATGATTTCCATAAATCTTGATGCCCTGATACTTTTCATGTTGTTTTCCTGCAGGATTACGACTTACGGTCCACATAGTAAAGGGAGAAAATGGATGGTCACGCATCGGAAAATTGACTCGCCCAAAACAGGTGATAAAAGAAGATTTGTTAAGAAGAAAACGAAATGGTAAGGCAAGGGTATAAATCTCCGAAACATCCGGTTTTCAAATGAATATCACTTAAGCACAGCAACGATCTCATGAAAAGGATATGTTTTTTTTATGTATCATTAAAGAAAAAACTTTTACTGGGGATTTAAAAAAAATCTCACCTCGACAATTTAAAAATATTTAAATCAAAGAGGGAAGTAAAGCCTCTCCAAGAAAGAGTTCTAAGAGTCAAGATTGCATTGTATGACCCAAGTTATATGATACTTCAAAACCTTCTATGTCATCTCCTCACTATCCTTGGCTCTCTCTCCTTGAAACCCAGATACCTTCCCCTGGCCTCTACAGAGGAAGAAGAGGTTAGGCTTCATCTCCAGAAGTTGGCAAGCCAATCTTAGAAAATAAGCCATTCGTCACAACTCCTCAGCCTCCTACCGAGAAAATTTATGTGTGGGTTGTTCCTAACTCTCTTAGGTTTTTTAATGAGATTCGAAGGATTAATTCTTGCTCAAAGGAAGTTCCCTGGAAATATTTTCTTCCGTAATTTCCTGCAGACTAAGATGTTTTGAAATTCAAGAAGAGATCGGTCCAGAGAAATCAAAGCGAGTAGACCAGACTCTGTTGCAATTATTACACAGATATCACCCCTGGTATGCTTATACTAATTGATTTCCCCCACTTCATTTAAAACATACGCGGTAGATGGCGAAAGGAAATTCAAATTGATTACCCCCATCTAGTCCACTGAGATGATGAAAGGAAATTCGTAAAACGATTGCCCTCATCTCAGCATTTAAATGCAGAATTAATTTGAAGTGGTGAAAGGAAATTCAATCAAGGGAGCCAGATAACTTCATCGGGGTACTGAATAGGCCCACTGGCAGTGAAGAAATATCTAAGATATATGGAAGGTTGTCATACATGTATTACATTGTACTCCGGTAACCAAATTATTTTGAAATTGGATCTACATCCCAAACTCATGCAGGGTTCCCTGATTAAAAACATGAAATTCACTTCGTTTGATGCAAGACAAAACCCACAAGACCCGTCGAATTTCCTCAAATTGTTTTGATCATCATAAGAAGTACCGAGCTCAATATCGAGAAAAGGAAAGTTACCAAATGGATTGCAGCTGAGTTTAGAAAGAATTTGAGTTTTAAAAAATCTTTACGGAAGTAAAGATGAAATCTCAGGTTTCCCTCTGTACCCTCTTCCTAAGCTGGTTTTCGCAGAAGCAAACTAGTGACTCCATCTACCCAATACAGGCACTTGGTCTACTGTTCTTCTCATCCTGCAAGGAGACGAGATCCCTAGTTGGAGCCTATGTTGGAACGTCTTATTTTATTTGTATACTCTTGGTTCAAAGGTTGGATCCACCCTTCTTTCCAAATAAGTAAGAGGTTATAATTAAGCCCAAAAATTCGGATTTTGGGATCTCACATTTTTCACGATGTAACTACCAAGCCCTGGTATCTCGACGCGCAAAGTAGCGATAAGTTTTAGTTCTAACCACCGTTATCGAGCCTCTAAGTAAACATCATTTGATGTCATCACCTCGTGCTCTTGCATTTCGGGAGTTACTCGTCGAACACTTTCTGAACCTCCGAGATGCAAAGTTGCGAAGTCTTTCCAAGTCACTCAGGTAAATATCAAGAGTAATATTTTTAAACAGTAGTTAGTCTCTATCGTGATTTTGCGACTCAACGATTCTTTCCTTAAAATGCAACACCTTTGTAACTCTGATTCCCAAAGTCACGATATTCATTAAATAATATGGGTTAATTAAAAGCTTCAGTTAAATCACAAATTATAAATAATTTTGCACCATCGCGACTTCGGGATTTTGGGTCTCAAAGGCTAGGAGAGAAAACACCCGATGTGGCGAACGCCGAAAAGGGGATTAGCAACTAAAGTGCACTAAATTAAAATAACTAAGACAGATTAATTAACGCCTTAAACAAAATTTAACACACACAGTTTACGGATGAAGTTTTGAATGTTTCTGCGTTTTTCCATGTTACGAATCGTCAAGCATTTATGGCATTTATTTGAATTGCAGTGAGGTGACGGATGGTAAGATCTCATTTTACTTCTAAATATTTCTATTAAACGATTTGAATATTATGTTGGAAAGGACGTGCACAAGCTTAAATGATCGAGACAGAGGGTTTTTTTCTTTCATTATTTCAGTTTTCATTTCTATTTGCGCGCAGAGCCATTTCACCAAGATAACTTCTATTTGTGTTTTCAATCTTTTCGACAGGATATTTAATTGTAGGTTTCTCTATCATGGCTCCATGAAAAACACCCAAGGCAGCTGCCGAGATTTCAGTTCAAAGTTCAGACGTTGTTTTCAATACCTCTCCCCGAAGTATTGATTATGTCAAAACATGGTCATACGTTTCCAACATGCTACAATCTGAGTCGATAAACTGTTCGGATGATTCTAGCGACAACGAGAAGGATGACTTGTCAACCAAATACAAAATCGTAGCTCAAGCAGAGATGCACAAAATAGCGGCGAGGCCCCAGCTTCTTCTCTATTGTGATATGATCAGGTGGGCGCTGGACCATGTGGACATCCTGACTAGGACGATTATCAGTGAACAGAAGGTGATGATTGGGACTTTTAGACCAGAGCATTTACAGGCAATGTATAAATTGTCACCCACACCAAACCTTATTCACAATGCCGAACTCCTAGAGGGTTTCAAGAAGAAGGAGTGCGAGAAGTATGCAAAAATTTTATCTGATCTGATCAAAGATTAGGTCTCACACCCCGCAAAATTTAGGGTTGATACTCATGGAATTTATTCAATCTCTTCCTTAGAGCCACAATTCAAATATATAGCAATGATGGAATGTAGGTTGTATGGGAAGGAGGGAACTACTGACTTTTTCCTCCCATGGGTACCGCTTACTCATATAATTGTTGAGGGTTTCTCCTTCGACTGGGCCAAATTGTTGTCTGACAGTTTGACCAGTCAAATTACCAAATATCAAGCGCAAAGGGCAAGTGAGAAAGCGGCTTCGTTCTTTATGTCTACTTACATCATGGATGCCATTTGCTTCATGACACCCTTCCCACTAATGAACTGAAGCTAGGATCCATCTAATACAGAGCTTATTCATGTCTATCACTCAAAACTTTGGGAGGATAAAGCCAAAGAATTCATCTACGAGATCTTCAATTGGGTAATGGTACTAGTGCATGTTTCCATCTTCGGCCAGCCACCTCCCAAGATTTTGAATAACATCACGGCCAACCTGAGTAGTGTGGCAGATTGGTATATAGAGGCGGAATTTTCCTATATCAGGGTCTTTGACACCTATGTTCCCCCATATGATCTACCGTTATTCTTTCCATATAAGCTATTGTGTCACGAGATCACCAGATAGATTGTGCTCTGCGGAATAATAAAAGAGCTCAAAGGAGTATAAAAAAAGGTATGGTTGTCCTTCACCATTCACATTGGTGCATATTCCTTGTTATATTTTGGCCATGCCAAAGCCAAGGCTACGGCCTTAGAAGAAATGAAACTGGTGTATATTGAGTTTAAGAAGCACGACCCTAATAAGGTTGTGAGAAATCACCTGGCGAGTTGTGTCCTGAAAAGATACGAACATGAGGATTCGCCTCATGATGAAATCTTCTGAGGTGCGAGGTCCTACTCTGAAGTCCTAAGTCGAATTCAAGCCCTGCCACCCGGAGATATGGCTGACTTCCTTAAATTCCAGGAGCACTGGCGGAGTTGTCTCCCTCGGGTTTTACAGGGTGAAACCCCAAAGCTTCTGGTTACATAGGAGACAGAGGCCAAAGGTTCAAAAGACTCAAGTCCTGACAAGGAGAAGAACCAAGAGGAAACAGGGGAGGCTAGAACCTCAGAATGAGGAGCTGAAATCCCCTATCAACGAGAAGGAAACCCGGAAAAGGGTACGTCGGGCAAGCATGTCCAAATTCAAGCAGAGATGCCCTCGCAAGGGTTGGGTGACTCACTATCGCTCATACCAAATAAGCCAACCCCGGATGCTACCCTGAAACAATCATTCAATGAAATCGTCAGACCCATTGCTTCTATCACACCCTTACAGTTCACAAAGGGGAACCCTTATGCGGGATGGATTTTCAGTGTAGAACTAACACCCATTTATGTAGAATAATTACCCCCTAATGAATTTTTATTTGATAGAAAAAGGAAGGTCGTAGTAAAGCAAGAATCGTATCAAAAAGCAGTCGCAGTGGCTAAAAAATTTAAGATCTTGATAGAAGGAAAGGCCATAGGGGAGGAAGAATTCACTGACGAGATAGCAAGAACACTGGGGGCTTATGCTATAGCTAACCAGTACTCCGTTGGAACCTTGAAGGCACAGTTGAAACGAAAGAACCTCTTAATCGCTAATTTGGAAGCTAGGGTGGCTACGGTGGAAGAAAACGCTAGGGATGAGGTAAGAAAAATCCTCGAGCAAGCCAAAATAGTCGATCTGCAGGAGATCAAGAAAATTAGATCCGGCCTTTAGCAAGTGTGTCAGGCGGCGCAAATAAGCCAAACGCTGGTTAGCCAACAGGAGCAACAAATAATACAATTACAGTCGAAGTTGGATGTTGCCAAGAATCAGGTTTTAGACATAAAAATATTCAGATCCCAAGCTACCGAAATCCGACAAAAGGTATTAACAGCTCAACAAGACTTGCTTGTAAAAGTGGGAACCATTCAGAACCACTTTCAGACGATATATCAAGTGTTAGAAAATATTTCTTTGAGAGAAAGAGAAATTGGGGTTGTTGGGGTCGCTTTCCAGGATGTTGTTATAGCCACGGCGAAGGTAGAGATGGTCAGCAACTCCAAATTATCCATCGCAGAACAAACTAGAGGGAATATATTACTGAAGGTTTGGGAGCATAATATATCTGAAAGAAGGGGTAGAGCTTAAGAGGTGAGGAACTCTTGTGAAGAAATTTTCACCTTGATAAATAAAAGTTTGTTAGACCTTGATAAGGAAGGCAATGTTGGGACGTTGGGAAAAATCAATATAGCTAAACACTTGTTGGACATCAAAGAAAATGTGGAAAAGGAGCAAGCTGAGATATCCCAGATAAGCCAGGTTGACATGGTCCAAGTGGACAAATGACTAGTACAACCAAGTTTACAATTATGGTCTATCATCACAGAAGACCGACAAGTGGGGAAAAGATTGCCACAATTGGTGAAGAGTTGTTACACCTTTGAGGCAAGCAACCAGGAAGAGCCTTCCAGGTTGATAGCCCAGTTGGTTGAAAGGTGTGTCAATTGCATTGAGCAAGCGAAGGGGCAGGCTTCTGGTGCTAAATAATGACAGATGTCAACCCATTCTATTTCTGGAGCCAGAAGAGCAGAAAAAGGAAGGCACTCTGCCTTCATGAAGGAAGACAAAAGATGAGGAGATGAAATGTTCCACCTTTTCATTTGTAACTGACAAGTTTCTAGAACGATTGGAATCCTAAATGTTTAGAAGTTTTGTTCAAATATACATTTTGAAGGAGCGCGAAAGGGATTTTTCTTTTTGGCAGATTGTAATAGAGAAATTTTCCATCGCCAGGAATTAATACAAAGCAAATTGAAGACTCCATATTCCGTCAAGATTGAGTTATGTGCTTTCTTCTGTTATTTCATGCTTCATGAAATTTTTATATCCATCTTTGATGAATTCTTTGACTGCAATTTGGTACAACCTCTACTATGGAAAATCATGTTTTAGTTATCTAATTATTTGCATTTTTTCCTCTGTATCGGATACTAGTAGGTACAAGACCTGTGGAATACTTAGATCGCTATATTTTACGATTCATTAAAGTGTTTCTCTTCTTTTTCTTCTTCTGTTACAGCGTGAGATTCCTCTCGAAATGATGCCTCACATTTTCTGACAACTTTATGTTTTTATTTCGTTTCATACATGGTTCCAAATTTTTAACTCAGTTACGGAAGACGGCCTTCAATTTGTTAAACTATTGATTTGTGTCACGAGATTTTTTTTTCTCTCGTATAAATCAAAAAATTGAATCAGCAACTCAAAAAAAAAAAACAACAACCTCTTAAATCTTTGTTCCTTAAATGACTATCCCTGTTGCAAGGCAACCTCACATAGAACTTGGCCTCTCAGACCAAACCATCATCCCCTTGAACCTCTTTGACACTATCCTAAGAAGAAACCACCTGGGTCGAACTAGAACGTTTTTGGGCAGCCATTGAATGAGACATAACCACGCAAGAACAAGTGAAAGTTAGACACAGACAACTTAGAAATCAACTATAGTTTCTCTTCCAGTTGTTTTCTCCCTCCCTTATCTTTTACCCTTTTATGGATGCCTAGACTCTATACTTCCTAGCCTTAAGTACAGACTCTGGAACAACAGTGAGGAGGAAAATAAAAACTATAATAGCATCATCATATCAGTAGTTGAAGTTTTAGAGTGAATGTGCTTTGGTATAGGTTGAGGTGTTGATTGAGGAAAATTGCATGTGGTATTTTTTGCATAAGGGTCCATGTCAATATTGGTGTTGTATTATTGAGAGGGGGGGTGAATCAGTAATAGAGCAATTTAATCCTTTTTCTCCAAAAATACAAGTGTTATATCAATGTAGCATTATCATCCAATAGTTACAGAGTAAATAAACAATGAACAAATGAGAAATCACACTCATACACAGTACACCAGTGTTTTTACGTGGAAACCCAAAGCGAGAGAAAACCACGGAATATTTTTTTCTTATATGTCTTGAAGAATTACATTCATTGGAAGCACCAAATTCCTTTGTTTTATAGCTACAACTGGAAGGAGGCTCCAACCTCCTAGTTTCTCAGGCTACAACATGAGGGAATCTCCAACTCCCCAATTCTCTAGCTACAACCAGAAGAAGGCTACAACCCCCTATGTTTTTCAGCTACAATCGGAAGGTAGCTACAACCACTTGTTCTTTCCCCGTCCAACCACCCTGATGTGTAAGTAGAATTATGGAACCACTGTCACACTATCACTATGAGATATACCACTGTACAAATGTATCACTTTGTACCACTGACCTGCATCCAACCTGTACAACTACCCTGTAATCAATTTGTACCAGAACTGAACATGTATCAACAAAAATACAACAAGTACGTGACCTGTAGTGCTGCAGAATGCATATGTATGCACCCTATCTGTTATGTAGCCCGCGTATGTATGCGACCAAACTATTATGCAGCATGTGTATGCCTTTTGAAAACTAGGGTTTCCTTTCTCTTGAAAACTTTTGACCCTCTGTAACTTCTTTCACATAGATCTGTAACTTGTCATTGTATCTAGACTGTAACTGTACCCTGTGCATGCATCCTCATACATAACCTTTACCCAAAACATATATATCTCTCTCTAGTCATGTGCCATATAGGTGTGTGTAATCATGAAAAATTATAATAACCCTCACATGATCTAGTCATGAAACCCTTTCTGATATTCAGCCTCTTAATACATCAACCACTTCACAAATACAAGATTTCAACCATGTACCACAAACCCTTAGCCATATGCCAAGAAATGCAAGATGTGTCTCAATAAGAAGTATCAATGATAAATATCTCAGCGCTATATTTTAGTAGATCTAACTTATGAAGAAGATCCCATGTAGCCACTAGTCTCTCTAGGGAGAATCCTCAAATCTCCATAACCATGCATACATCAAAGTCCAAATATTCATAGAAATAAGACATACCTTTTGAACCAATTGATAGATTTGATGTATTTGAGCACTGTAGACCTTCCTGGGAGCTTGATCTCAGAATCTAGAACCTCTGCATCTTCATCTTCTCAAGTTAACATGGTTTTACCAACATGTACGCACCCTAATACACTGTCAGCCCACATATGTACGCACCCTAATACACTGACAACCCACGTACAACTCAATATGTACACACCCTAATACACTGTCAGCCCGCGTACACCTCAGAAAATAGGGTTTTTACACTGACAACCCACGTATAACTCAGTATGTACGCACCCTACTACACTGTCAGCCCGCGTACACCTCAGAAAATAGGGTTTTTTTGTATTCGTTTTAATTACGAGAATTCATCTTCAACCCTTCGTACTACCTCAGACCTTCGCAACTTCAGATGTATCAATGAGTACTTGCAATAAGCCTCACACAACAAAAGATATTCATTATGTTCAACTGTAATTAAATGAGAGAGCCTTGCCTCTTATTTATACTTTCATGTAGCATCCCACATTCCTTATTTTAGGAAGTTCTCCATTTAATTAATTATTTAAATAATTTCTTTTGCAAACACTTTGACTTTTTGGGGCTTCTATATGACTCATGAGGGTCCTCCAACTTCACATGGCCATAACTCTCTAACCGTGAGGAGTTATGTGGCGTTCCACATACCATCGGAAATGGCATGACAAGAATTATCCATCTAGGATATTTTCACTAAAAAATTCACTGGCCTTCATCTCATTAATCCACAATTAATCATGGGTTCCCTAACCATACTTCTAGGATAACTCAATCTGAAAAGTGTCTTCCCATGAGGGTTGTCACCATAAGGGGAACACTTTGTAGTTCATCCATTTGTACTTCTTATCAACCATGACAATACAATAATGAGTCATCTTTACATCAAACAAACTTGGGTCCATTACCCAAACCTTTGCGCTACCGGACTTTATTCAAGGGTTGACATCAATGACAACCAACCTTAATCAACAAGGATTATGCACTTAGTAGATATAATGTGTGAAACTTCCTTCTTTACAATTATTATGAGGATAAACAACACCAAATTTCTATGATTATTGTTGTCAACAAGCAAAGAGATCCTTCCATCAAGACGTATGTGTTCTATTGTATTATTGCAGCATAGTAATTGTAAATGATACATGCTATCTTGGTAATACCTGAAGAAACTATAAATCCCTAGCTCTTGAGTGCACCATATAAAAATCTGTAGGAGAATGAGATTGATCCTTATTAATGGTACCACAATAGATTGTGTGTATAGTTATTTGTGCCCTACACGTGGATACTTGAAAAATGGTTACCCATAATTAATTGTGTTTGTACTTTGATCTCTCAACTATTCTCAACTATTTGATTTTTCACAACACCTATTTCCTATTGTGTGTTCAAAAGAATCTAATCAAGATTCATTTCTCCATATTCAAAAACCATGCGAATATGAGAATCTTTAGTAATTTATTTATCCTTGAATTTTTAGTCTCCTATCATCACACCCTTGGATAAAGATTTGTTTCTAATCTCATAGTCAATAAGTTGTATAATATAGTTTTTTCCGTGCAATTGAAATAGGTAATCCATCTCTTGATAAAAATTGTATGCGGTAGAATAGTTGTGGATTTTTAGTTTTATTTTTTTAAGGGAATAAATGGTGTAATTTGATGATGTAACTTTGTATACTATGTTGCAACCATTGTTTCCTTATGATTTCAATTTTTTTGCAAGTAAACTAAATGGGATGAATGATGTATTATTGGCCTTTATATGAACAAACATTGCACTAGGACTCTTATTTCTTGATCTCGGTTCTTGGCATTGACCCTATCTTCATTATGCTTCTCGAATCATTAGTTAGAAATGATATACTTTGTTGCGTTCTTAGATTACCATTTTCTTCATCAGTCTAGGTAATCTCTACCAAGCTTCTAATGGTGTTTGGAGGTCAAAGTATTGGCTCCACCCTAGATTATTTGCATGGATGTTTATGGAACAGTGGGGCACCTTTCCCTTTTCTACCTATGAATGTTTGGAATCTTGGATTGGTTGGATTCAATTTTCCTTTGCTCATTATATGAGACTTTTTCCCCTGCAAGTGAGGATCGAACTATGTTGAATAACCCAAATATTGCATGGTATGTTTGTTGGGTATGTGTGGAAAGAATTGAAGGTGTTTGATCACGGGCTTGTGCATTTGGTTTCAATGTGTTAATGGAGGTCGATCCCACCGTGTATTCAACACCAAATCCACTAAACCCAAGTGAAATGGACAAGGCAGGCTCTAAGCAAGGAAGAAGCTTGCATTTCCTTTCCATTGTGTGATGTTTTCATGGTAATTAGGTTGATATGAGGAAAGGGTAAAACTATTTGTACATTTACAACCTCCATTAATTGATTAATTCATTCTTTTCTATTTTGGGTAGGAATCCTTTTTCATAACCTCTCTATATCTCATTGTTTTTCAACAAAATGCACAAAGACCAAGCTCTACTTGACCTCTTCCACTGCTATGTTTATGATTATGAGCATTGAAATATACAACTCCAATACTTGATATTTGTGACATGTGTATCAAAAGAAAAATATGTGAGGCTCAAACCCAAAGATATGTTTCCATACTATGTTGCAACATATATGTTTAGGTTGATTTCAACCTACGTATGAATGGATTAGTTATGGTTTGAATGGTTATCCACCTAGAAATTAGATTAGATGATATTAGCATCAAAGTGTGCATACATTTATGCGCAAATTGTTTCTTGGAATATTTAGATCAAACATAAACTTTGTTTCTTGGAAATTTAGGAAATGGGATATAACCTTGTATTTATGCATTTCTAACATGAAGGGAAAAACATGCAATTCATTTCTATTGTTCCCCTTGCATCATGGGCCTATTTATCCTCTTTCCATGTTAATTTTGGAAAAATGTGATTTCCTTTATCTTTTGAAAGCTTCTAGATACTCTTTGAAACAAATTGATGCACTGGATCAAGAGGTGACTTGGTTTTTAGGGACAATATTTCTCCTTTACTAAATTATCTCAAGGGTTTACTTATTGCATATTTTGTAACTTGAATGGTAAACACTTGAAACTTATCAATTGAAAAACTTGGAAGCATATTTACTAAGTGTCTAATGGATCATATAGTATAGAATGTGTTAACGATGTTACCTTATTTGAGGTTGGAACCTTATTTTTTAACGAGTAATTTGTCCTTCAAGACCAGATATGAACAAATATAATATAATATATAATATATAATATAATATATATATATATATATATATATATATATATATATATATATATATATATATATATCGATTTTTTTTTTAATATTGACACGTTTGTTGAATATAGGACGAACGTGATGTAGGATATCCTACGTTAGGATCATTGGATGCATAAAAACGACGTCAGACATACTGTGGGACCGTCGATTATCCGACAAATGTGATGTGAGTCTAACGTTTTGATCGTCGGATTTTCAAAGACGGGTCTGAAAATAATACTCGTCAGAGGTATGGCACCTCCGAAAAAGATATCCTACTTGGCAGACGAATATCTGACGGTAGTGGATGTCAGAATTCTGACGGCCTGATGTCGGAAATAACGACAGATATGAACGATGTTTTGGTCCTTACGATTTTCAGCATATCGACAACCTCGTGTCGAATATCTAAAGATCCACTTTTCGTCGAATAATTCAACTAAATTAAATCGATAAATCTGGTAGCCACATTTTGTCGAAGTACCGACGGACATGCATCGAGAAACCAACGTACAATCTTTGGATTTTTTCAGAATTCCAGTAGTGTAAGGAAATAGTTTCAGACAGAGATTCCAAGTTTACATTCAAACTTTGGTAAGGTTTGTTCAAAGGCTTTGGAACAAATCTGAATCTTATTACAACATATCACCCAGAGTCCGATGGGAAAACAGAAAGGACCAATAGGATAATTGAAGACATGCTTAGAATTTATGTGATGGATCAGCCATCAAAATGGGAAGATTGCATCCACTTAGTGGATTTTTCCTATAATAATGGTTATCAAGCCTCATTAAAAATGAGTCCTTTTGAATCTTTGTATGGTGGAAAGTGTAACACACTAGTGATTTGGGACAACCCAACAGACAAATCCATCATTGGGCCATATTTGTTAAAATAAATGGAAGAGAATATGACAAAGATTAGGAATAATTTAAAGGCTAACCAAGATATGCAGAAGAGTTATGTAGAAAAGAATAAAATTTTCAAATATTTTAAAGTGGGAGAACATGTTTTCCTAAAATTTAAAGCAAAAAGAAGCTCAATAAGATTGGGTTGTTTCCCAAAGTTGGCAGCAAGATATTGTGGGCCTTTTGAAATATTAGAAAATATAGGGCCATTTGCATACATGCTAGCATTTCCTACATCCATGAGAGTGCATGATGTTTTTCATGTATCGTTATTAAATAAATATGTGTCTGACCCTAACCACATAATTGATTGAACTGTGATCCAGGTGGAAAACAAAGGGGATTTTTGGGTGGACCCAGTACGCATCCTGGATGAGAAAATCAAAGTGCTCATAAACAAATCCATAGGGTCGTTAAAGGTTCAATGGACCTTCTACAGTTCTGAATATGCAACATGGGATCATGAAGAAACTATGCAGGAGGAATACCCACAAAGTTTTGTCAATTTTGAAGAAAGTTGAAGCTAAAAAAAATACAAGACTTCATTTTTGGACAGCTAGAGTTCTACAACCTCATCTCATAAATTCTTGGTCAACGTTGATAGCCCAGATAAAAGAATGGTGCAGCCTGATGGAATGAAGACAATGAAGGGGGCACATTCCTTAGGTCAACCGGTTGAGAAGAACGAGAGATTTGGTTTGGATTGTTGTTGGAGGGTAAAAATTTGAAGAAATTGTTTATATTTTATGAACATTATAATGCAAATTTGTATATGTTTTTGGCATGGTGTGGTGCATTGAGAATGATGCAAAATTGTAGGGGGAGGAGGAATGTAACATCCCCACTATAATCCCCAGTTTAATTAATGCATAGATATAAATGTGGCTATGGCCAAGTAATGTAAATGTGAAATGTATTTATGAATTGTAAATGAACATAATGTAATGCCAATTGTTGGGATATCGACTAAGATGAGGGTTGATTAATCCAAAAGAAAGGGGTAATTCCTAGAGAGTATCCAAGAGAGGTCCAAAGGGGAAATAATTTATGGGTATTAATTAAAACCCACATTTCTAATTTTAACTATCATTTGGGGAAACCTTCTAATTTTTGGTTGAGTGTATGAGATCCCAATCATTGAATATTTGTCATAGGGTGGGTGTGAGAGTCACATCCCATAGTTATTGGAAAGCATGGAGAAGAATCAATCAGCATTGGGTAGAGTGAGAATTAAATTATCTTGGGGAAAGAGAGGAAATTTGTATGGGTAGTAACGAACAGTTTTAGACATCTCGTTTTTACATGAACAATAAGAGAAAAATAGGGAAGAAGAGTTTGGGATCTTGAAGAAAAAGGTTTGGCGAATTCTAGAGCATTTTGGAGCTGGAAATTGAAGAGTTGGGTTGTCAAGCCTGAAGAGTGAACTCCTGAGTGAGTTGTATTGTATCAACAAGTGTTTGTTGTTTCCTTTTGTTGGTGTTTTTCCTAGAAATGAGTTCCTTTGAGGTCCTAGCTGAGATATTCCTAGCTATCTATGCCAAAGAGACCCTGATAAACTAATTGGATTCCCTATGTACTAAGAGTAGTGACGGGGTACATTCCATGGGATAGGCAGGTCAAGAGGAAGAGAGTTGGAGGCCCAAGGGAATTTGGGATAGTTGTAGGAGAGAACCAGTGGGTTGTGTGATACTGATTTGTGGTGGGGACTGTGAGAGGCACCCTTCTTTTTTTGATTCCTAGCCCTAGCTCGGAGGTGACTTGTTGTTGATATTTGGAACAACATATCTATGGTTGGGTGGAACGTCCTTCCCAAGCAGTTGGTTGCACAAACGTTTTATAAAAGATAAGTGTTTATCTAGTTTGTTGAGTTATTGATGAATTCATGGTTGTTCATTCACTCTGTGAATGAGAGTGATTTTTATATGTTGTTATAGATTTTTATTAGTTGCATAGATTTTTTTTTATGATGTTGTAATTGCATATAATTGTGGGTATCAAAAAAAAAAATTTAAATGTGAAATAATCGTAGCTGGTAAGATATAGTAAATAAATCAGCAAGAAGAAATTTTGTTTTTGTGTGTTATTCCACGTAGTAATGTTCCCTGGTTAATCTGGGGGGCATTACAAGTTTTCCACTAAAAGACCCTTAATTTAAATCTAGTATTTTCATGTTCTTTGGAGATGGAACTATTTTGATAATGAAGGCATTTGCATAGAGTTTGAAATTCTTTCTCATGTTAATAAATTATATACTTGGGAGGGTTCATGACTTTTCTTAGAAGGTATCTTATCTTATCCTCCTAAATTTGTATGGTATTCAACAATTCATAATTCCTTTTCTTATTAAAATCATAAGGAGCTTGGAAGTAAGAGGTGTTATTAGATCTCTACATAGATTGAAAATGCTAGTATTTGAGTATTAATGCCTTTTGTATTTGGAATCATCAGGAGTTTGGAAATAAGAGGTGATTATCCTTGAGTTATCAATGTGGGGATATGTATTTGTGAGGTTTTTGTTCAAAGTTAAAAATCTCATAAAAGAGAAGGGGTGGTACATCTCTAGTCCTTGTATGTTGTAGAAATTCTCAACGAACTATGAAATTCTATGAACAAGTAGTGAAAATGACCACAAAGTTCATAGAGGGGTCCAAACATGAAATGGAATTGTGATTCCTAAGGAAGATATTTGATACTTTTGACTCAAAACTCAAGTAACATATGTTGAAAAACATTTATAAAGTAGA
Organism: Picea engelmannii; assembly: GCA_009831015.1. Taxonomy (NCBI): domain Eukaryota; kingdom Viridiplantae; phylum Streptophyta; class Pinopsida; order Pinales; family Pinaceae; genus Picea; species Picea engelmannii. Next base: position 5,312,608 of record ML776553.1, on the reverse strand, counting down.
TGTTAGATACATATGCAAAATATTAAGACCAATATACTAGGGGTAGAAATAATAAGGGGTATACAAATTATCTTGAAAGAATGATACTTACAATATTTGATGAAAATATGAGGTTATTTTAGTTGGGAATATGTATTGGGAGCAAGTATTTGTAACAAACCCAACCCCCTAACCCTTATTTAGGCTAGTGGGATGTCAAAATTTCATCCTCTTCAAATTAATTCCTTCCTCTAAATAAATCTCAAGGGTGAATTTTGGTCATCGAGAGCTTTCCAACGACAGTAACCATGCTCAAAAATGAGCTTTGGATCTAAAGTTATGTCATTCTAAAGTTTTGTATGCCTTCATTGGCCAAAACCACCACAACTCCACATGCATCCACATCACCTGAACATTCCACATGGCACCTCTAGTGTGGATATGGTTTTTGGCATGGAACCAACCATGTGGCCCACAAGGACCTTCGGCATATCGACCCTCGTCCCTTCCTCTCTCGACCAATTTTCCACATTCTTTCGATATACGATATCCTAGGGTATCAGGATATTGGTCCACCAATTACCATTCCACCAAACTCACCGACCCACCAGGGTATCGGGCCTTGGGTGAATTCGAGCTCATACAAACTATGAACTCCCAATATGGTGACTGAGTTGGAACCTAGGACATGTGGCCCTGACAACACCTACCATATGGCTCATTATGTGGCTACCAGGGCATCAGCCTACCAACCCATCGGGGTACATACTATGAACTCAAACATCAAAAGCCTGATATAGTGGCCTAGCTAGCACCATGGACTCGCAGCACTGCCACATCCTACCACCTATCATGACACATGGTGCACACGACTCGATACAGATCATCGCTCCAAAACTCCAAATCACCTTGACACATGGAAAAATAACCACTTGTCAAGTGGACCAATCCATGACACACCACGTCATCATTGGCATAACATATCCCCACTCACGTGTTGACACATGTCCATTGCACATTGGTTTACCTACATTATCTAACATCCTTAGTACATTTCCCCTTCACTTTCAATCTAACAGGGGAAGGATGGAACCCTTTCTGAAACCTTTCCCCACCAGGCACCGGGATATCAGAAGATTACAAGGGAAAACAGGTTTGGGAAAAATTTTGATAGTCCAGGGAAATGGCATAACCTTTCCAAAAACCTTGACCCATCGGCCTAGTGGGCCACCAGTGAAATGGAACTTGGAAAGAAAACCTTTTGGGGGTCTAGTGCTCTGGTAGCTCGAGGCATTGAATCCCTCATGAGCTTAACCCATGGGATCAATGGTTGAGATTATTCAATGTGTAAATTCGACAATTGAGAATTAAGGACTCCCATTACCATGGCACTCACCTGACAAGGCCCCACACCGAGCTCACTAACCAAACATGAGACAACATGTAACTTCGTCTAGCACGTCGACTGCCACCTTGGAATGTCATGTCATGATGACATCATACTCACTCTTGTTTGTAAACAAAAGGGGTGGAACCCTTCCCCACTGGGAATTGAGTTATCAGGACTTCATAGGGTGGAAGAGGGCTTGGAGATCTTCTGATAGTCCAAGGATAGAGAGGTGGAACCTTCCACAAAAACCTACCCATATCAGGTATTGGATATCGCTAATGGGAAGCGAGTCTTGGAGACCCTTCGAAGATCTCATATTCTGATATATCGGCATCAACCTCCCTCTTGAGATTGATACAAGGGATCTATGACTAATATCTCTTGGCTTGTAGATCCAATAACTAAGGTTCAAAGTACTGATTCAAGGGTTCAAATTGGATAGAGGACCATGCTTATCCCGCTGACAAATCAATGGATGACACTTGTCATCTATCGTGGAATTTTGACTTCCACATCGGCATCCTTCGTCATTGTGACATCACCATGACATTATAATTCCTCTCTCATTTGAAAACATAAAGGGTATGGAACCACTCAAGGGAACCTTGCTCCATCGGGTATCGGGTATCAGGGAAAACACAATTCTATGACCCAATTTATTTTGGTGTTCTAGGGATCCGATATCCCGGTTAAGAAAGGGCTCTCTCCATCGGTTCCAAATCATTCGATAATGATCTGATGATTTTTTTTCAATCACCCAACCAATCCTATGGTCATTGTTCCTCACCGGTTTGCATAGGGATTTAAGCAGATTCTTTAGGTTCAATGACCTATTCTCAAGTTTCCTTAAGGCCATCAATCATTCTAGGTAACCACAGGGGTTCAAATGGTTGAAGTTCACTCCCGGACTGAGCAATCATGTAACCTTTTGTTGTCCCTTATTGCCTCAGATTTCAAGTTACTCCCATGAATTTTAACCCCTTCCCAACATTACCAACTAATTCATAATCACTGGAAAGGAGATTACAACACTCCATCCCTCTCAGGAATTATCATTCAATTATTGACTTATAGATCTAGTTCCTCTTTTCATACGAAACCTATTTCAGTGAGTATATCACTGTACACACAGGATAACATAAACATACATCATTTCATTTTATTCATAGGTTCTTTCCCAAACCATGTATTTATTTCCATTACATCAATGTGGAGTTTTTTTATCCTTCAAGGAAAAATACAGAGTTATTATATTTAAATATTCAAGACATGTAAAATTCCATACAGTTCCACAATTACCTTAGCACAAAGGCTTGCAAGAAACAACCATTCAGTTCATTTACAGACATACACTTTTAGGAAGTAATTACAGGCGTCGACCATTCACTTTACTCTATACATGGGGGATAGGAATACTTATATGTTCAATAATGGCATTATCCAACCAATTGACTGTGGGCGAGCACCTTTCCACCCAAACATAAGCTCTGCTACTCAGTCACTTCGACAACATTCCACCCCCATGTTGGGACATGATATTTCCAAGGGATTCTCACAATTGAATCAACTAGTCAAGGAATGGATTAGGGAGGTTACTCTCCTCCACTCCACTGGAAACAACAAAAGTTTCCCCTCTTTCCCACTAAGCTCGGTACCTTCACAAGTTAGTTAGATGTCTTCCCAACTGGATTTCCTCTGCACATGAATTCTTTCCATAGCTTAACATTGTCCCTTAATGTCCTCCCCTTCCAGTTCTTGTTTATTTCCAGTAAACATCAAGCACGCAACCCTCTTCTACTCTAGTCTAGAATTTGGGTCTTCCCTGATCTAGCATGATGATTCATATCTTAGGCGTGCTTCCAAGCTCTTATTTTCCTCCATTCAGGATACTAGAGCTTCCTCTTATCATGTACGAGTGATCCAAAATGGATCCAGGAAGGCCTAAAAATCATTTTTCTCGGAATTAGACGAAACTAGCGTCATTGTGTTGGGCTCGTCGCACTGATTTTGGCCATATAATTTTTTCCAAACATTGACACTGTATGCGAAAGATATCGCGTTTTGATCAATTTCCCAAACATGCAAAAAAGTCAACTGGTCAAAGTCTATAGGTCGTACTGCCGACATCAGCAGTGTGACAGGTGATGTCATGATGATGTGGCAGCACGAGGAGGTGACATGTGTCACTCGGTTTTTTAATTTTCGGGTTGATTTGGACCAGTACAAAAATGACATGTGGCAGTCCATACACGACGTGGCCCAATGACAAGCTGACACGTGGTAGTACGGACGACATGTAGTTGTACGGATGTTGATGTGGCAGGGTGACTAGCCAATACAAATGTTGACATGGCAGGGTGACTGGGTAGTATGAATGCTGACTGGGCAGTTGATTTGGCAGTACGGACCATGACATGGAACGAGACATGGTTGTATGGTAGTGACATGGCAGCTAACTATGCATGATGACTAGGTTGTTGATTGTGTGTTGATTGTACCATACGGGCCAACCATAGTGTGACACATGGCCCAATCAGAGGGCACCATGTGGCACCCTAGATTTATCCAATGTTGTTTGGGTCAAAAAAACTTGTTGCCTCTCGAGAATCGAACACCTGACCTATCCTCCAGCCCAACGACTCTGCAACCTCCGTCGGACCGACCGGGCTAACCATATGACTTAGCCCCTAAGCGAGGTTCTTGGTATATGTGGTGAGTTGGGAGAGGTTTTGGGGATAGGCCCTGGTTGGCAGGGGGATAGCCCAAGACCAGAGCACATGACCAGGAGCCAAGACAAATATTTGGAGGGCGCGTGGAGAGTTAAGGCTAGGGCATATGGCTCCATACAACCGAATAAAAGGGATTGATCGGAGGACTAGGTCTGGCACCTAGCCTAGGGCCATATGGTATCATCCTTTTGACAGACAGACTAGTTTGTAATCCTTTTGATACATTTCTGATGTACTTTTGAAGCATTGAAGAGAAATAAGAAAGCCTCCCCTACTGAGACAAAGGCCCGGAGATGTTGGAAATCTTGGCGAACTCATTTAACAACCTTGTTGTTATGGTTTGTTGTTCTTTATGCTTATATTATGATATGAATTTATTTATGATGGCTGATATAATCTCTCATTAAATTCTTCTTCTTTACTTAACCAAGTCTTTAAAGATCATTTTCGGATCAACAAGCATTTTCTTCAGTTGCACGAGTTCTCATCTCACACATGCACAATATTCTCTACTATTTTCGTTGTTGTTTCTGCACAATATGTATCATCTCCTTCATCATGTTTCTTCTCTTGAAAGCACCCATCTCCTTGCATTCCATTCTCTTATGAACCAAAACTCTAAACCCTTCCACTTTGAACTACTCTTTCTCTGAACCTTCATGTGCCTTCTCTTGCATTCACTCATGCATTCTTTATTTTGTCAGAAGAAATACATATAATACATGGAAAGAGATGGAGGTATCTAATCCAGGTGGATATCGATGGCCACCCACCTATTCCACTGGCTTGAAAAACAATTTTCTACCTTGGCATTTTTTCAGCAGTTTTTTGGGTTCCAAACTTCCAGGGTTGTTTTGAGGCCCTAAACGATGTTTTTTGGAGATTTGGGGCAGAAGATAATCATTAACGATAGTAACCTACGCCAGTTGAAAATCATTACCTTTCCAATGGGATATCGTGCACCTAAAATGGAGATCGTATGCAAAAGTTACGACACTGAGAAGTTGATGTACCAACTTACCCAAACGAGGCCCACATGACTTTTGGTGCTTCATCTCCTAGGGTTAGGTTTTTGGATGTCTAGGGTTTTTGACATTCCTATTTATGGTAAAAAGGCATTCAAAGCCTCATTGTAATCATATTCTTGCGAATATGCGCAACCGTCACATCTCTTCTCAGAGATAAGCCGCCACCATTACAGCAAGCTTGTTTTCCACTGCATTTTACAATTTCAACATATTTCCTTATTGAATAGAAAACTAGTTTTATTGTATCTATGTTATTTTGTGTTAAGAATATCTTAATAATCTGTATTCATTATGTTATGCTCATAAAATCCGGATCAGTATCCTTTTTCATGGAAGGTCAAGGGGCTTGTGAATCCCTTTATGAAATACATGGCTCAAAGGATTTACAACTTAACTTTTGGAATGGGTATCATTTGTTTATAACAAGTTAAAATCTCTAGTGTTTTTCTCATGATATCCATGAATTTTGTCTTGCAAAACACTTTTGTATTTGTATCAAACCATGCAAAGGACATGTTGTGGCCGCAACAACCCCCCTTTACTTTTTCTTTTACAAGTGAAAGGAAAGGGCCCCCCTACTAAAATCTTAATCCTATTGCCTAGTCCTCTATTGCTTGAGCCTAATGCTAGTTCCTCGTCCACCATGAGGGAGTTGAATTTTGGTCTTGATTGATGAATATTTTGATGGAGGTTTATTATCTCTTTTGATCTTATGATTTCAAATATCTTCATGAGGCTTATTTTACCTATGATGTTTCGTCGACATTTGTGTGATGGAATTGACACATTGTATTCATACCTTTTACATATTCCAAAATTCTTGATGATTTAATCTAGATGTAGGGTTCGATGTCTAGTGCATGTCTTGAATAATCTTTATGTTGCTTAATAATCATTTTTATGAATTACTTATTCAAGGTCTGCATACTCTTACTAGGATATGGTTCCTAACATCTTAATCTTTATACTCTCATATATTGGTCAACTCTTAACTTGAATCATGATGTCATTGATCCTTTCTATGTGATGGAGAATAGGTGCATGTAGTTATCATCATACTTATGTAATCTAGATCATATATTATTGCCTTCGATAAACCTCTCCTCTTCATTTTCTTCATTTTCAGTACTTATTCATAATTTTACTTAAACGAAATGAAATGTAACATTTCTCATGTATTGGAGAATGTCCCTTTAATCACATAATTGATCTCATCCATTTTTGTGGTTGTAGGAACATATTAGCAGGATTTCTTCTCTTCACGATTGCTTCAGCCTTGAGATGCATGTGGGGGAATCCTTGGATATTCTTCCCATTTTATCGTTCGCTCTCTTTATTGATCGTTTCCTATATTTTATTCAATTATTTTCTCCAACCAAACCTCATAGTTGGATTCTTCTCATCAAGATATTTCCAACGACTGTAACCATACTTAAATCTGAGTCTCGGATCAAAATTTATGGCCTCCCAAAGCCTCTTAAGCCAAAACCCACCTTGTCCACCTCACATCCACGTGACTCCCTCTCTCTTCTACAATCCAACAGGGTGCTAACATCACTAATGTGGTACCCACCACCTTCCTCATTGACATCAAAATTCTCTGTGATCCACTTCCCATTTGGCCTTCTCGGTCGCCGAAAATGCCGCCCTATACCTTTTCGTCGTTGGGGCTCCATCGCTCTTGGATATTGAGCACTCTGTTCCTATTCTCCGACAACAACATATCCCTATTGATCCAGTGACTTTTGCGAGTCTGATATCAATGACCCCAATCTTATCGATGTTGCAAAGCCACCTGTCGGTTAACTCCTTTCCACTTTTCTAGCTGACACCAATGACACGCGGCATCTGCGTTGGCACCCTGTACATGTGGTCATACACACCATCACCATACACCATCGCCTACCCCATTAAGTGTGGACATGTGTCATCTTTGTCTTCGGTACTCCTGTCCTACCCTTCTATCGATCACTCTAACGTCTCCTTTATTCAATGAAGGGATAATATCTAGCCTTGTCTAGATCTAATGGTCTAGGTCATAAGTGAATATGTAAAGGGATTTGAACCCCTTGTGGGATCAATGTCATTCATCAGCCACTTGGATGGTGACACCTGTACCCTTAGGGACATGTTGGTTTCCATGTTGTCATGCAACATCACCTTTACGTCATCTTTCCCTTTTCACTCGAATTGAAACTAAGGTAATCTATGGTTGAGATGATCCTTTCTATAATAGATCAATGGTTATCATTACTCTTTTGATTCCCCTTCATCTTTGACACCCTAGGACTCAACTTGTGCCTTTACCAACTCTCTATCGTCAACATTCCTCTACCCGAGAATTTGGACGTTCTAGTTGTGTCCTCCAACGACGACGCCATCCCCCATCGATGGCCTTGATCTATTTACCTTCCACATCAATGGTTTTTTTTCCCCTCCATGCACATAGAGAAAACCCCCAAAAATTCATATCAATGGTCTAGATTTCCCCACGGGCATGATCAACAACTGTTGAGCACCAATTTTAAAATGACCATATCCAGAGCTACAGGTGTCGGAATGAGGCCCATGATACTTCATTGAAAGGTATCAGATAGAGGAATATAGTGGCAGAGGTATATAGGCCGAAAAGGTGATATAAGGTATCATAAAATGTAGAAAATAGACACTCATGAATTTGGGGGAAAATTGGCCATGCCAACTTCAAACAGTGGTATCTGGATCTACGAGTGAAATCAGGCCCAGGAGGGCTAGATGGAAAGTTGTAGGAGAGAAGAATAAGATGGGATAAAAATTGTTGGATGATACTAATTATAAAAAGGTCCAAAAATGTGAAACACAAGAGAAACCTGAATTCAGATGAAGAACTCGTCGTGTAGACTTCAAACAACTATATTTCAAGCTACGTGCAACAAAATTGAGCCAGCAATAGCTCGATGGAATGCTGAGATAGAGGAGAATAATTCAAAATGATTTTATTCAGTAGGCCAAAGCCAAAAATGCCCAGAAATTTTCCAGAAAAAAATTATAACGCCAATGGACATAGTAAATGATTGTTTTAAAACAAATATCATTTGCAAACTACCTAAGTGTGAAAATAATCACTCATGAGTCTGTTCATATTCCATTTGTAACTCCCTCATATTCTTTTCAAAATGTTAAAAAGAAATTGGGAAAAAATATATAGGAACACCCAGGATAACTCAAGAATCTTTCTCTTATCATATAAAGGAAACTCGTAGCAGAGAAAAAAGACTTTTTCCCTTTGTAACAAAAGATGATACTTTATTTCTGAGTAATAAAGAGAAGGGGGTATTTCATAAATTTATGGGCTTTAATGGATGTAGTAGAGACTAGTATTTATGCATTTATCTTTTACTTGACTAGATAAGATTATGTTGTATGAATTATTTATGCACTTTGTTCTATTTGCTCATGTTGTCACATGTTTCTTCATGGGTACGGAAATGATGATATAGATGTATTTTGAAACTATTTGTTTATGTATCTATAGTATTGTTGTTTTCATTTATCATTGGAATATATGAACTATTTTTTGTTCTTATGGTTCTATCTTTCATTTTACTCATTCTTTTAGTTTTTCTCACGGGATAGATTAGTATTAGTTAGGATTAGACTAGTTTTCTTTCAGTTATTTTAGCCATAAGATTATTTAGAACTCTTTGGGGGGGATTTTGTTGTATTTCCCCTTTTTTTCTTTTAATTTGCAACGACAACAAGGCCCATATACTTGCGGGAAATGATAGACTCATCTGCTTGACAGGGCAGTCAAACCCGTCAACAAAAATGGTGCTAGAAGGAGGGCCAGATGACAAGTTGAGCATGTGGAGTCATTCTTGTTAATTTTTGTTTTATTTTACTGATGGATCCATCGCATATCTCTTTATGGAGGTGTTTTCTTGGTATTGTACCTCCCAAACCTCCTAGAAATATTTTACATTTATCGTCACAATTTAGATTTGATGGCGAAGGTGAGACAGCTGCATCTGAACATGTTTTTAATTTCTCAAAATTTAGTGGTTCTCACAATATTACTAATAACAACGTCATTTCCAGGTTGTTCACTCTCACTTTTGCAGGCTGGTTCAAGAGTTGGTGTGAGACTTTGTCATCCACCTCTATTCACACATGGGAACAATTTATGCGTAAATTTTTGCATGCTTTTGAGAATTATGATTATTATAATTTGTGTGCAGAAATTTTAGAGCTTAAGAAGAATGAAGGTGAATCTCTTGAAGATTTTGTTATCATATTTACTCATCTTTGTTGTATATTTCCTTTGGATAATAGGCCCTCTAACAATAATTTCATTTTCTGTTTAGTTTATCTTGCTAACGAAACATACAAACCACAGAATAAAGAATATAAATCATGTTTTAATTTTTTTTCACGTACTAATTTAGATTTAAATGAAAATGCTAAAAATGTTAATGGTTTATATGGATAACATATGTCTGGATCTTTCTTTACTGTGGGGGATATAGATCATATATATAATTGTTTTTTGGAATGATCATATGTATCCTCTCACCACTCCATTCCCCCTTTCCTTCCTTGTGAAGAAAAATAGACCTCTTGTGTAGTAAGTTTGAGTTCAGATTTTTCTGTACCTGCCCAAGAGGAGGATTTTCCTATTGATAATGGGCACTTCGGGTGACAATGATGGTTATGTCAAGCTCTCATTATCCTCTCTCTTCTTTCCCATCACAATAAATGGAGGAGGGAGATATGGAGAAAAACTTGAAAGATGTTTATTTTGTTAATGAAGAAAATCTAGACACACTTAAAATTAATCCTTCCTCACACATGGATAATTCAAGATTAATTTATGTTGATTTGGATTGTCCTTATGTTTTCAATTCTCCTAGTTCAAGTGACATAGAGCAAGATTGTTTTCCTATTGATGATATATCATTTATTGAAACCTCTTGTTCTAATGATTATTATGACTTGCTTCTCTCTTCTAACCATGAATATGCTTTGGAAGATATTTCATATTCTCATATGGTGCAAGAGAAAGACAACCATGCTGATTTTTTCACTTCAAGAGAAGAAATCAACATGCAAGAGATACCTCTTCTATCTCAGCAATCTCATTTTAACTTGGAAGAGGAAAACCATCTTGAGGAAGAACGTGATGATTGTGAAACCACGCCTAGTGTGAAGCCCACCAATTCACAATACTCCAACGATGTTTTTAAAGAGGATGAAATAGCATTTAGGGAGTCACTTTCTACAAATTCTTCTTGTTCTAGAGAAGCTTTTATTTCTCTTAATTTTTCCACTTATTTTCATTTGTATCATGATCTCTTTAATGGTTTGACTTTTCAAGAAACCACCCACCATCTGACTCAAATAGACTCAATGGAGCTGACCCATTTTGAAATACTCGATGGGGGAGATTTACATACAAAAGATAGAAAGGATAAGGCCTCTTCCCATGAACTTATTAATTCTATGCATTATCATCCCTCTTCATCGGATACAGGGAATGCTATAGTAGATGTATATCAGACTGTGTCTTCTTCTTTCTCATCTTCATTCTTGATCAATAGTGAATATTCTTTTTCAAGAAACCCTTTAATGGATATTATTGATACTAGTGGATCTCACCATTGTCTTGAAATTACCTCTCATACCATGGTGGATGCTAGTCTATGTAGATCATTTGTTTCCACTAATTTGTCTCAAGTTAATGGTTACTTGAAGTGTGAGTCTAGGGAGGCTTTCCAGAATAATGAGGAACTTCGGTCTATGCCGATGGTTATGTCAGACCCTTATTCTTTTGGTTTGTCTTCAAGGATAAACAACTTTATTAGCACGAAGATTCTATCACCAAGAAAACCTCACATGTATTCTATGCACGGTTCTCATTTGGTATGCTAGTTCCCATTGAACTCCCTCCATCAATTATATGATAGTCATGGTAGATGTTATGATATAATTGAAGCATGGTTGGATAGATATTAATTGGACAAAATTACCATGAATTATCATTGTCACGTGTTTAATATGGTGAATAGATTTTATCATGCTTTAATTTTTTCCACTTTTACTCTGTCTTATTCCAAGTTTTGTTTCCAATATTTTGTCTTAAACATATGTCTGCAGGATTGAGATTATATGGATGGCTACATTGGCATTATGACTTTACATGACTCATTTTTCAGCCATTTGTAGCGTAGGATATGAGTAAGGTAGAATAGACTAGTGTCTTTCCTTTGCATAGTTTATCTTTGTTTTCTAGTTTGTTTAATTACTTTTATGTTTGCATTATATTTTCATTACTATTGGATTAACAATAAATTAGTTTCTTCGCAAGGGTGGAAATAAATACAAGGCTTGCACATTAATTTTCCCTTATTGAATTTTTCAATGTAATTTTGATATGGGAAAAACTTGCTTCATCTCATTCTCAAAAATTTTCTATGTTCTGGGTAATTTTCAGATCGATGATTTTTATGCTTGATCACCATGTCAAATGTTTTTGAAGCAATAGGTTATCTCACAATTGGGATATTTTAAAAAGATACTATTTATTCTCTCTTGTGATAAAAACATACACTCATATATGTTCCATCTCATATCCACATGATTATAATCTGAAAATTTGAAAATTTGCTTGACTGAGAGTCTTGTGATTTTTGGGCTTCTTCTCCCACACACAGTGAATTGAAAGTTTGAGTGACTAAAATCATCCCATCTAAAGTCCAAGACATTCCAACTCCTTGAAATCTCTTTAGAATATTATTTTTCCTTGGTTTTGGAGTTGTCCAAATGGTGTCTTTCCCAATTGACTCTTTCTTCGATTACTTTCATCCAACATGAATTTTCCGCATAGACTTTTTCTTGCATAGTGAGCTTAGCTTCTTTTTTTTAAGTTATTTTCCATTAACACTTTTAATTTTAATTATTGAGCATTGGCTACATATATCTTATGCTATGTTCAATTAGTTTTCAAGGAGGAGTTTCATCTCTTATCTTGCAACTTTCTTCAACCAAGTTTCATCTCATACACAATAGCAAGAGATATTCTTACTGGCTTCCTGGAAACAAATTTTTGACATCGTGGACAACATGGATATTAAATCTCTTTGCTGATATATTTTTCAAAAATTACTTGTGAACTAATCTTTCTATTCCCCAACTCAATTATTGATCAAAGATTCATCTTAGCACCGTTGATTCGATAGATTTTTACACCTGATGTTTTCTTCAACAATATATTTTCATCCTTTGGGTTTATTGATTTTGAGTCACTCATTTTGGTCACACTCTTGAGTAATATGAATTTTATCATGACTGAGAATTGCACGCTTATCTCACATTGAAATCATTCAAATGTTTGGGAGTTGTAAGTATCTTAATGTAATATATCAAGGCAACTTCTAAGATTCTAATTCTGAGTTTTCAACATTTGTTTTTATTTTATCCATGGTAATAATCTTTAAGGTGTGAATTCATTATAGGTTGTAACCCATTGTTGTAGTCCAGGCAATTGAGGCAAGCATCCAAGAGAGATACTACATTGGAACGCACATCAAGACACACATAATCCCAAGAAAGAAGGAGATAAATGTGGGGAAGGAATTCCATTCCAAGTTTGTATTCCATCTTTAGGGTTATTTATACAATAGGTAAATGGTTGGAGCGGTTGCACCCGCTCCAACTAATCCTTTGTTTAGTTACATTTACCACTTGTTACGTGTATTCTTACTTTATTACACATTATCGTGTAGTCTAATTTCTAATAATACATATGTATGATGACAATTAGGGCCTAAAAGTTCCCTTCAACATCTCCCCCGCACTCAAATCCTTGCTCATCCCGAGCAAGTGTGCAGATAACTAATGACCTATTACTCTTAGGCATGTGTCTTCAATCTAGTAATGACATGTGCATTCAATGACTCTCACATTGCTTTTCTCCCACCCAACAATGGTCGTCTTGATCCTATTGTTACACCTTTCTCTTTGGTGCCTTGAGAGTGGTGAGTGGCTCGTCCTGGGCTCATCTCGCACCTGAAAAACACTCATAGTAGGATGGTTCATCTGCCCATGTGAGTGTCTTACTCTGCACTCTTCCAATCTACCATTTCTATGCTTTATGGCTTTCAAGGTCACAACTCAGGAACTATTTTGCAAATTTTATACCAAGGGGCTCAATCATTTCAATCATTCTTGTGCCATCATCTTGTCTTTTCATCTCTCATGTGTGTGTCTATGAAAATATGTCCCTTTTGGATGCCCTTAACCGTTGTCGACATGTTCATCATCGATGCTCCCTCTATGTGCTCACTGCTTTGTTGCTCATCGATTGTGTCTTCCTGCTGCACTCTAATATGATTTTGTTGGTGTCTGTAAATGTATGGAGTCTTACAACTAATAGTACATGAAGGATGACTTGTGACTCAATGGAAAAATAAAGACACTTTTGTTGGTACCAACTTACATTACATAGGTGGAGGGGATCGCCTGCCTTTGAAAAATGTATGTTTAACCCCCTCCCTGACTCATACATCATGACTTCAACACTAAGATCAACAATATTCATTTTTATTGTTTTTTCGACTTGAGTAACCTTGAACTCAACTAATTCAACTAGAATAAACAGTCTTTGTGACTTCCAAATACAAAACTCTTTTGATGCTTTTTAGAACTATGCTTAATAGAACTTTTATTCTAGAAGACTCCATTGTCTTTTACATTGCTTTAATCTCCATACTCCAGAAAACTCTGTTAACTACCAATTTGAAAGACACATGACTCTACACCCACTTTACGAATATGAAGAATGCTTGCATGTTATAATTTTATGCTACAAGTTTATTCCATACCTCAAAGCCACCATTTCCCATAATCACTCCACTACAGGATGCAATTCTTTACACAATGTAGCTTGTATAATTCAACAATGCAGTAAGTGGAGCTTATGCATGTTATAATATTAAAACTTTAGGTATATCTCATTACGTTTGTCTAGGACTCCATATAGTACATGAGCTTCTAAACAATGTCTCAACCAGCCCATGTATTTTTCTCCCATAGTAATAATATAGTTGCTAAGGCAACCCATATTTTCTTTGATCCAACACCACCATTATTAATGATACAAGCTTGGAGTCTTTGCTTCAACACTTCACATGGTATCCTTGAAGAAGTTCCAAGAATAGTGTCGAGCAAGGAAAAATAGGTTAGCAGAATGATATATTCGCTTCAACAAATTATGGCGTTGGGATGAACTAAACCACTAAGAATTTTACGATTCCTCTTAGCAATGGCCACGTGATGACATTGTTTTATCAGGCTTCCATTCTGTAAACCAATATCTCTACCTCTTGTGGGGCTAGGTAGGAAGAGATGGGAATGTCACCCTGGGTTTAGAGCCCCAACAAGAAAACACATTAAACTCTAAGCTAAATCTCCTTTAAGCTAAATTCCAAGCATGAATTCCCTTTTTGCTTTGTATTTTTTGTAATATTTAATTTTTATGCATTTTATAATTTATGATTTTTATGCTTTTCTAATTTTAAGGAATAACAAGAAAGAAGAAAGTTAAAAGTATATATATATATATATATATATATATATATATATATATATATATATATATAAGTTTTAAAATATTAACAAATTAAATTAGTGCATAAATATAATACAAAATATTATTAATGACAATTTAAGCAAACTTAAAAGTTAAAGAAGTAAACAGAACAATAAATAATAAATGATGATATTCATTGTGAATTATGTTTTGTTTATTTCATTGTTCTTAAAATATTCTTATTAAATAAATAAAATAATAAGAAATAAAGATGGTAAATAAAGAAAAGAATATACATGTAAAAGATTGAAACAAAGAAACTGAAATGTTTTATTTTTTTTAGTTATATGATGAAAATTAAAATGAAATAGATAAGAAATAAAATAGAAACAATATCAAAGCCAAAGATGATCTTTATTGATGAAATTTTTACATATTTCCTCGGATCCTTTTCATTTCAAGTCTCTACAAAGACCTTGGACCCTGAGTGAAACTCTAACTATTCTAGGTGATTATCGGCCTCACACTAAATGATCCAGATTTTATGAGCAGAATGAAATGAATACAAATTATTAACAAGTGCTTAACACAAAATAACTGAGATATAGTAAAATCGGTTTTCTATTCAATAACAAAATAAGTTGAAACTGTAAAATGCAGCGAAAACAAGCTTGTTGGAATGGTGGCGGCTTATCTCTGAGAAGAGATGTGACGGCAGTGTGCATTCGCAAGCAGAAGGTTACAATGAGGCTCTGAAGGCCTTTTTACAATAAGCAAGAATGCCAAAAATTGTAGACATCCAAAAACCTAACCCTAGGAGATGAAGTGCCAAAAGTCATGCGGGCCCCATTTGGGTAAGTTAGTACATCAACTTCCCGGGGTCGTAACTTTTGCACACGATCTCCGTTTTAGGCGTATGATAGCTCGTTGGAAAGGTATCATTGAGGAGATTCATTTTGGGGGCTCAATCATGCCTTTGGCTATTATTGAGGAGCTCGATCCCGAAAAACCTTCATTTAGGCCCGAAAAATGGCCCCGGAAGTTAAAACTGCTAAAAATAGTAAATTGCCAAAATTGTCAGAAAATTGTTTTGAGCCAGTTGGAAAAGGTGGGTGGCCACTGATATCCATCTGGATCAATCCTCCCTCCTTAGGAAGCAATGGTCTCCATTGCATTGAGGTCCCCCATCAGATGAGGAAATTTATGATGAATTTGGCCCCAGGTGAGCCACTTGCCTTGGTGCAGGAGTTGCCCTGCTTTGACGACACGATAAAGTTGGATCCTTTGTTGTCGAGTGCCCTTGATCTATCTCTCCACAATATGATCATTGGATGCCTATTGTAGGCAGTCGGGGTTGAGCTCTGTTGGTGTCAGTTGTTTTGTTACTTCTGAGGTGTCCAATAATGGTGGGAAATCAGGGCAAAGGAGATCCACATTGAACACTGGGTGCAAACCAAGGAAAGGAGGAATGTTGAGCTCAAAAGCATTATCCTCCATGGCCTTGGTGATAGTGTACGACCCATAACGGAGTGGGCGAAGCTTTCGATGGGGTCTTGTAAGGCATTATTTCTGCAAGTGCAACCAAACTTTGTTGCCCACCTGAAACTTATGCGGCACTTGATGTTGATCATGGCATTGTTTGTACTTGTCATTGGACTTCTGTAGGATATCCTGAACCTATTGGCGGATGTGTTGGATCCTCTCAATGAACCAGGTGGCTTTGTCATCTTTAGTTGGAGCAGGAGATGAGTCGATCGAGGTGACCGCAAGGGGAAGTGCAACATCTATGGGTCCCAATCCAAACCCCACTTGAAAGGGGCTATGGTTAGTTGAGCTATGCAAGGCTCGGTTGTAGCTATGTTGGACATAGGGAAGGCTCTCATCCCATGTGAGAGGGTGCTTTGAATTATACATGTGAAGGATATGCACAATCATTCAATTTACAACCTCGGTTTGGTCATCTGTCTGGGGGTGGAAGGTTTTGGATTTGGTGAGCTTGGTGTCCAGCAGTGACCAAAGACTCGACCAAAATGTGCTGAGAAATTGACTATCCTGATCTGAGACAATGG
Source organism: Picea engelmannii (assembly GCA_009831015.1). NCBI lineage: Eukaryota > Viridiplantae > Streptophyta > Pinopsida > Pinales > Pinaceae > Picea > Picea engelmannii. The sequence goes on along the minus strand of ML776553.1, from coordinate 5,295,848 downwards.
TTTGTGGGATTCCAAAATGTACCCAGACTCGTTCAAAGAAGAGCTTGGTAGTGGCCTCTGTTGTGATGCTCTTCTTGTAGGCAACCAGAATCACCATCTTAGAAAAGCGATCAACAACCACAAAAACACATTCATTTCCCCACTTGGTGGACGAGAGGCCCGACATGTAGTCCATTGAGATGGATTCCCATGGCCTGTCAGGATTAGGAAGAGGGGTGTACATGCTATGTTTCTTAGTGGTCGATTTGGCAATAGCACAGGCAGTGCAGGACCTGATATACTTGCTGACGTCCTGTCGAAGTTTCGGCCAGTAGAAATGTTTTTGTAGCATCGCCATTATCTTTTCAACGCCGAAGTGTCATGCTACCTGATTGTAGTGGGCTTCCCAGATCAGCTTCGCTCGCTTACTTAATGGAACACAGATATGGCCCAGATGACACAACAACCCATTCTGAAGATGAAAATTATCGACAACTGCATTTGCACCCAACATTTGGTAGGTGGTGGCGAAGTCAGGGTTTGTCTCATAGATTTGGGGCCATCTAGATGTCTCATGGCCACAAGAGTCTAGCACCGTGGTGAGTGTCGCGACTCGCGGTCTTCTGAGGCAATCAGCGACGTGATTGGTGCTTCCTGTTTTATACTTGATGTTGAGGTGGAATTGCTGCAAGTATGTGGACCACTTTTGATGGCGTTCATTCTGCAATTTTCCCTGTGTCTGCATGAACTGCAGTGGCTTATGATCAGTGTGGATGACTGTCTCCTTCCCAAGAATGTAATGTCTCCATTGGCAGCATGCTTTCACAATGGAGTACATTTCTTTGTCGTAAGTAGGGTACTTACGGACAGTATCTGACAATTTCTCACTATGATAGGCCACAGGGTGGCCGTGTTGAGTGAGAATGGCGCCCACGGCATAGTCTGAAGCATATGTCTCAATCTCAAAAGGATGTTGCAGGTCTGGTAGTGAAAGTAATGGGGTTGAGCACAAGCGTTGCTTCAAATCATCGAACGCTTGTTGTTAGGACCGGCCCCATGCAAATTTCGCCTTACCACCACCCCTGTTTATTTGGCTAAGGGCCCATGCAATATGGGAGAAACCCAACATGAACCTGCGATAGAAATTGGCAAGGCCCAAGAAGCTCCAAAGCTCAATGAGTGTTGTTGGGGCTGGCCAGTCACGGATGACTTGGATCTTGGTTGGATCCACACGAACGCCATGTTGATCAATGATGTAGCCCAGGTAATGGACCCTGTCCATGCCGAAGGAACATTTTTCCAAGTTGGCGTATAGCTTGTGCTGCCGCAGGGTGTGCAAAACATGTTGAATATGTTGCAAGTGTTCGGCCCAAGTCTTGTTGTAAATTAGAATGTCATCCAGATACACCACTACAAAAGTATTGGTGAATGGTCGCAGGATATCGTCCCTCATCCTCATGAAAGTGGCTGGAGCATTTGTCAAACCAAAGGGCATGACCAACCATTCAAAAAGGCCTTCCTTTGACTTGAAGGCGGTCTTCCATACATCTGTCTATTCTATCGGGACCTGGTGGTAGCCAGAATTCATATCAATCTTACTGAAGTATTTGCCCCCCGTGAGTTGATCAAGGAGGTCATTGATTCGAGGAATCGGGTACCGGTTTCTAACTGTGATTTTATTCAGAGCCCGGTAATCAATACAGAGTCGCCAGGTTCCATATTTCTTCTGTACCAGCACAATTGGGCTCCCACAAGGTGATGAGTTGGGGCAGATGTGCCCCTTGTTGAGCAGTTCTTGGATTTGTCGCTTGATCTCCTCATTCTCTAACAAAGAGTGACGATAGACTGGCCCATTGGGTAGTGGTGCATCGGGGATCAAATCAATAGGGTGCTTGACCTGGCAGTCCAGAGGTACCCCTGTAGGTGAGGAGAAGATATCTGAGTATTCTTCCACGACCTTATCTACTTGCTTTTGTTGTGTGGAGAGGTCGGCCGCAAAGACCCTGGATGTGGCTGTGATCTTTCTCTTATTCTGAGAGCGAATCACGAAGAAGACAAACTTCCCCATCTGAGAGATGACCTTCCTGCATTGCTTAGCAGAGATCAAGGAAATAGCGCTAGGTGGGACTGCCTCGGGTATCCTGTACAATTTCCTGTTCAAAGTAATAATAACACTACGAGGCCTAGACTCATATACAGCATGACATTTCCATAAATAAGGTTGGCCCAAAATAACATCACAAACTTCGAGACGAGAAACATCACACAATACCTCGTCTTTGAAAGGCTTGATGTCGTACGACAGTCGACATTGTTGGCTAACGTGAAGATCGCTTCCTTGGCGGAGCCATCCAATGGTGTACGGTTGTGGGTGCAGCGTTGTTGGCAGGGCCAGTCGCTTGACGATCTCTGCTGAGATGAGGTTCTTCTGGCTACCACTATCAATGATGAAGTATAGTGGGGTGCCTTTTACCCACATCTATGAATGGAAGAGGCGCTCTCCTTATTCTGGCTCATCTGGTTCACCAGGCTGGAGCTTGGTGGTAGAAACGGTGGCACTGGGTTCCGCGTCAATGATCCGTCTTCCCCTTTCTGGTTCTGGCTCAGAGTCATAATCTGCATCTAATTCAGAGGCTTTCACTTCGACCACCAGCGACTGCTTTGAGCGGCAGTCAGCAGTGTTATGCCAAGGGCTCTTATGGAAGTCGCACCACTTCCCGGTATCTTTCTTTGTCTTTCTGATGTCCTTCTTTGCTTGCAACTTGGACTGGTTGTCCTGATACTGTCCATCTTTTCTCTGTCCTTTGTTCGGTGGGTTGGGGCCGCCCTTTCCTGGCTTTTGTTGTGAGGGGTTCCCAGGCCCAAATTGTCGTGTTTTTTGTTTGAGCTTCTACTCGATTTTGACGGCATATCGGTAGGCCGCGCCCAAGGATGAGATGTCCAGAAATTTCATTTCAGTCTGGATGTATCTATGCAGAGCACCGCGATACTTGAGCACCAGATGTCGCTCCAAATCTTTGATACCCAACTTGGTGCGCAAGGCATGGAAGATATTTGTCAAATCTGGCACTGTTTGGTCTCTTTCTTGCCGCAGTGTGGTCCATTTGGTATATAGGTCGTCATAACTTCCGACAGGGTAGTATTGTTCCTTAATAGCATCCCTGAAGGATTCCCAGGTGGTCGTGACTGAAAATAATGAGGTTTCCTCTGTTTCCTTTGATCACAGAAAGTTTCCCACCAATCTTTGACATGGGGAACAGCTTTGAGGAGCGCAAAAGTAATCTTTTCTTTATTCGAAAAGTTATGGACAGAAAAATACCCTTCTAGTAGATTCAGCCACTTGTCTACAGCATGTACGTCTATCTGACCTTCAAATATAGGAATATCGAAGTTTATTTGTAACTTGAAGGGGGGGGCGCCTATGTTCGAAGAAGATGTGTCACCTGTTGGTAGTTGTCGAAGGATTTGCGCGAAACTATCCATCATCTCATTCCTCTGTTGCGTGAGGGCTTCCTCAATCAACAGTTTGAAAGGATCTCCTGTCCCGTCATCTTTCTTTGCTCCTTCCATGGGAGGTCGCTTGGGCGTGTGAGAGCTTCTTTCCTCAAGAGAAACAAGCTCGAGACCCAACTCTTTGTACTCTGACCTCGTTGGGGACATGCATTAAGACGACAAGGAGCAGACCGCTATGATACCACTGATCCGGATTTGATGAGCATAACGAAATGAATACAGATTATTAACAGGTGCTTAACACAAAATAACAGAGATACAGTAAAACTAGTTTTCTATTCAATAACGAAATAAGTTGAAACTGTAAAATGCAGCAAAAACAAGCTTGTTGGAATGGTGGCGGCTTATCTCTGATAAGAGATGTGACGGCAGCGCGCATTCGCAAGCAGAAGGTTGCAATGAGGCTCTAAAGGCCTTTTTACAATAAGCAAAAATGTCAAAAACCCTAAACATCCAAAAACCTAACCCTAGGAGATGAAGCGCCAAAAGTCATGTGGTAAGTTAGTACATCAACTTCTCGGAGTCATAACTTTTGCATACGATCTCTGTTTTAGGCGTGTGATAGCCCATTGGAAAGGTATCGTCGAGAAGATTCATTTTGGGGGCTCAATCATGCTTTCGACTATCATTGAGGAGCTTGATCCCGAAAAACTTTCATTTAGGCCCTCAAAATGGCCCCAGAAGTTAAAACTGCTAAAAATAGTAAATTGTCAAAATTGTCAGAAAATTGTTTTGAACCAGTTGGAAAAGGTGGGTGGCCTCCGATATCCATCTGGATCACTAAAATAGTCAAGTACAAAAGTAATTTAACAAAGAAGATCAGACATGCTTGAATGTGAATAGTGAAGCTTTAAGATAATCATATGTATATGAGAAAACTGGTTAGCCATGAGAACATATGCACAATACAACAAACTCAAACAAATGAACAAGGTACCTCAAAGATGCCATCAATATCCATTTTCCAAGCTCCTCTTGCTAATGTACAAGCCACTCTTGCTATAAACAGCCCATCAAATCCCTTGGAGAAAATATGAAAAGTATGAATGATGAAATGATTTATTTTTTTCTCAATCTTTTTCCTAGCATACCTCTCATGATTTTTATAGCATACCTAGTAGTTAGGATCGAATTAGTTTAAGGAAGTGAAGCCTGAATCAATTAGAACCGCCTTCATTTAATAATATTCATAATCTCATTATTCCATTTATGAAATATTATTTTATTTCTTTATATACGTATCAATCCTTGTTTATGTTTTAGCGAGAGCATGGCTCACAGAATTTCTCTACTGGTATTTTGGTCGGTACGGAATTTTGTTGTCTGCCCTCACATTAAGCAATGCAAGGGTATTGGCATGTTCAGGATCGTCACCATCAAATTGACACCAGTTTCTGCTTCAACATTGTCTTTCACTTGTGATTTTTTCCTTTCATTCATTTAGCTTGTTTTGAAGTATACAAGATAAACTAGTTTGTCATAGTTACAAGAGATCTAACATTGAAGACAAACCCAATTCCTAATGCAATGGGCCACTTGAAACACCTGTCCGAACTTGAAGAGATCGCCAACACTGATTTCAACCACTCTCGGAGCCCTGCAGCAAGTACCAATGTTTCTTCATGTGGTTTCTCTCTAGCTGTTATAAGGGCAGGAAAAATACTGCTTCTGTAACATCTTCGTATAGTATGTTTCCTTCGGAGTTTGGTCATGGTCATACTCTTTCACTTCGAGGTGTTCAAGATAACCCCATAATCATCCACTATGAGTTGCAATGAGAAGGAGACAGAGAGACATGTAGCTCTGATCAAATATTGAACTGCCACTTTCAATTGAAATTACAAGCTTGCAATCCCAGGTTGAATCTCATTCGCCTCCATTCTCGTCAGTTCTCAAATCTGCAATGAACTTGAGATCACCTTGGGATCACAATGAACTTGATCATGCCCTGTATCCTTCCTCATAGAACACGGATTTCATTACAATATCAAGATTTGAAAAGGGAGATTGCAATAATATGTCTGGCATGATCCAATGCAAGTCGAATAACTGTAATACATTTATCGTCCATGGGCTTCTCTTGATTTTCTACTTTTCTGGGGCCTTTATTGGCACTAGTTTTTCGAAGCTTTGGCAATGGTCTGTTATATTTTATCACAACTGAGGCATCACCCATTTATGCTTAACCACCAGGTCATCTCAAGCATTTGACCAATTTGATGCACAACTCCGGATTCGGTTTGCCATGTTGTTTGTGCATTTCCTTAGCACACTCTTGTATATAATAAAATTCATAGAAAAAACACATGCCATAAAAATATAAACCAAGGACAAAATGTTTTTTCAGAGGTTGCAATCTTCTTGTTCGAAAACCCTTCAGCTGTATATAATAAAATCCATAGAAAAAACACGAAATTGAAAAGCAAATATTGATTGCTCCTTCAAATACAATTCCACAACTTGACTATTCATCTCCAATTTATAATCATTTATTTAGATTTCTTGTAAGCTCCCTTGTTGGTCTTTGACCATAAATTGTGTGGGAATATCAATTTAGCAAGATCAACATTTCATACTATCAGTATGTAAATGGGGTGTTCTGATAATTGAACTGGGGACTTGTCACACCCAAAGAGAGAATAGAATCTGTCATGCCACTAATTAATTTGTATTTATTGTCATTGAACACGTTGGATTCTATAAAACACTCTTTGTCTCTGATAAGGGAAAAACTATCGATCTCACCACACCCTACAAAAAATTATAGCAACGTTTATTTTCCTTTTGCAAGTAGATGGGACATTCTTTACAGTGCCAACTTTCAAGACGGAGACATTTGTTGAGTTCATGTAATGTTGCAGGTTTTCATTCCAAAATTATCTACTTGGCCATGTTTGCAGGAACAAATTAAAAATCTTTCAAGAACACCATGAGATCTTCTTTTACAACTATTGGGCAATCTCAAAACTTACTTGTGAACTCTTCAAGTGCAATCAGATCTTGCTTGCATTCTCAGTAGCTTTCATTATATATCATCTTCGTTAGTTCTTTTCAATCTCAACGTGTCTTTCAACTTTTGTGTAGGTTTATTCGGTGCTCCTCTCACCCACCACAAAGAAGGCGGCTCTAAGATCCTCTTCGACTCAAGCTCCTCTTGAACCCAACTTCTTTACAAGCATAGCAAACAAATATTTCATGAGCCTCTAGAGCCAAACTTCTTTACCGTCTACGGCACTATTAATGGCATGGAATATAATTGTTGTTGGAGCCGTGCATTCTAAAATAGTTATTTTTGTCATCTTTCATGGAATTCTTGTTCTACAGGTTTTGAAGCTCCAATAACCTCCCTATGGCTTGGATTGAGGGTCCAAGTTGGGAAAAGGACCCGTCATTGGCGATTCTGGTCGGACAAGACCGTGAGTTGTGCACAACTCATGTTGGAGGTCGTAAACGAAACTGCTCTGAGAATCCTTGATGACAAAGTCTGTAGACCGATTCAATTGCTTTATGTTATTGTTAAATATAATGTAACCTCAACAGTTTGACTATACACTGCCAGTTGTCTTGGCCAGCTATACTTTCTATTCTTGATTTGCTTGAGCCTATTTAGCTCAGCTATTTCCCATTGCATTGTAATCTCTTCAGTTCTTCATACATTCTAATATACTGTTTTTTGTTCTATTCTTTCTCTCTGCATTTCTTGCTTCACAATTTATCATGGTATCAAAGCTACAGCAGTAAGCCTTTTCACACAGGCTGGAGAGCAACACGATCCTCAAATAGCACAGAGCTTACACGGATCTTGAGAGCAATTCGACACAGACTTTTCACAAGGCTTGGAGAGTTGTCCGTCATAGTCTCGAAAGATTCTCGAAGGAAACTTCCACGAGGAAATTGTCCGCTCATACTCTCAAAAGATCAGCGTAAGAAGCTCACGCGCCGAAGTAGAGCGTACAACGCTCGAAAGAACGAGGAAGAAGAGATTGCAGAAGGAAGAAACAGTAAAGATTCTTGTAATCTTTTCAAGAATCATCAAGATTCACGAAGAAGAGCTGCAGGACGGAAGCACATTTAAAGAACACGAAGAATTCGTTCAAAATCGTTAAAGATTCCTACAGAAGGCAGAATCGTTTAAAGTTTTTCGAAATTCGCTCAAATTTGTCAAAGATTGAAGCAGTGAACAAAGAATCCGTGTATTTATTTCAAATCTTTGAAAGATTCACGAATCTTTCTTCCACAGGAGTAAAGAACGCATCTCAGGTGCAAAGAACCGTCATTGAAGCCGTAAGATTCATCCTGTGAACAGATCCAGAGCAGGAAACCAGTTCAGAAGGGACGAAGAGAGCGCGAAAAGGCGAAAGAGTTTCAGCCGTTAGATCTTGCGCAGAGGACCGATAGTCGTTGGATCAGCGAGAAGGTGCACGAGGTTTAGTCCTCTGGAGCGCACAGGAGAAATTTTTGACTTGTGAAGTCACGAAATCCCGACATCATCTGGACCATCCATCAAGAAACACGTGGTGATATCTCGGCATTTCGTTGACTCGCAGGTGTAAAGGTCAGAAGACTGTCGTGAGGATTCGCGAATTGCGAAATCACGAGTCATTATGGACCGTTGGATCGCAAAAGATCGTGAGCCGTCAATATTTTCCCATCGCAAAATCAGTAATCGGGAGTTGGACGCGCAAAGGTGATTGCACTCCAAAAACTCCGATACGCGATATCGTGAAATCCCGAGAGGACTTGTGAGTTGTCCATCTCAGAGGATAGGTGGTAGCAGATCCAAGTGTCATCAAATCAGCATATCGGAGTTCACGGTTTTGAAAGACCATTACAACAAGAGTTCTAAACTCGCGAAATCGTGATTCACGAAATAGCGATAAGATCTCAGTCGTCCATTTGTTCGGACACATGGCGAACATCGAGGAAACCGTCGGTGTTTCGTCAACCGGGGTTTTCAAGTTGACAGAAACTTTGGAGTCGCAAGTTGCGAAATCACGAAACAACGAGGACCATCCATCTTGAGGGGACGCGTGGTGTAAATCCGAGGACTCGGGAAAAGTCCCGAAAAGGAAAGGGCCATCGGCACATCGGGATTCGGCGTTTCACAAATCCTAAGGACAAGAAACACAAGCATTTCGGAACTGCGAAGTCCGAAATCTCGACAGGAGGAAAGCTCCATTTTGGGGCCCAGCTAATGTCATCTCATCAAAATGAGGGATCGGGAATCTCCACGGTGAAACCCCCGAAGCAGACTTGAGTCGTCCATTTGTTGGGACGCATGGCGGAGATCAAAGGAATCGGGAAAGTCCCGAAAGGAAAGCACCATCTGCAAATCGAAGATCGGGGAATCGAGGAGTCAGAAGAGCTCGTCATCAGGGTTCACGAAGACCTGATTCATGATATCCCAATAAGATCTGGACCGTCAGCTCACAGCAAGATCTGGACCGTTGATTTGTCCAAAGGAAAATTTTGCGTTTCGGCAAATTGAAAGGAAAAAAATGGGAAAAGCCTGTAGCGCTTTAACACAAGGCGTGTGGTCACATTGCACCGTGAAAAAGGAAAATTCAAGGCCGGTAAACTCCCTTCGGCCATCAGCAAATCGGCGTTTTGGCGATCGGAGGTAAATACAAAATTTCCCTCTGTTTTTTCTGCAATTTTTTTTTATGGCGTCGTCTAGCAATTTAGGACCAACACAGGGTCCGATTCTTCTTGGAAAGAATTACGAGTTTTGGTCTCTTCGGATGAGATCCTTCTTGCAAGCATAAGAGTGTTGGGATCCAGTGGATCTTGGATATGTGGAACCAGATCCAGCCGCCCTTTCTGCCATGACAAATCCACAGAGAATTGCTCAGGCAACACTGAGGAACAAAGAAAATAAAGTGAAATTCTGGATTCAAAATTATGTGGATGATTCGATTTTCTCAAAAATCATAGGTGCCGGTACTTCAAAATAGGATTGGGACATCCTTAAATCTTCCTACCAAGGAAATGACAGGGTCAAAACAGTTAAACTGCAGACCTTGAGGATGCAATTCGAGACTCTAAGGATGACAGAGTCTGAAAATGTGGATCAGTTCATGACCAAAGTCATGGGCATCGTGAACCAGATTAGATTGACTGGTGAAACCATCACTGATCAACGCATTGTTGAGAAAATTCTCAGAAGTTTACCAAAGAAATTCGAAATGGTTGTAACAGCAATCCTTGAATCCAAGGATCTGTCAAGGTTTTCAACAGATGAATTAATTGGTTCTCTAGTGACACATGAGACTAGACTGCATCTCACAAATGAGTCAATCTCCAATGCTTTCAAAACTCAATTCTCCTTCAGCAGAGGGAGAGGCGGAGGAAGAAGCAGAGGTCACCAAGGAAGAGGGAGCAATCAAAGTAACCCTCACTCCAGTGGAGGTAACAGACAACAGTATCCGAATCAAAATTTCCAAGGTCAAAGGCAACAACAACAAAATCAACATCAGAATTTCCAGCCTAAAAGAGGCAGAGGGAGAAGATCAAATGAGAAATCAAGCATTCAACGCTATTACTAAAAAAAGTATGGGCACTATGAATCTGAATGCAGGAAGAAGCAAGCATATCAGCTCTCAGGCAAAGCACATGTGTCAAATCACACGGGAGAAAACTCAAGAGGTATGTTTATCTCATGCCACAAGACTGAAGAACAAACTAAAGATATCTGGTTGTTGGACAGTGGATGCAGCAATCACATGACAGCTAACAAAGAATTACTTTCATGCATTGATTCTTCAATCTCATCTGATATTACACTTGGAAACGATTATTTAGTCAAAGTTCAAGGGAAAGGAACTGTTCATATTCTTACTAAACAAAATGTAAAGAAAGACATAAACAATGTCTATCATGTTCCAGATCTGAAACATAATTTGTTAAGTGTAGGAAATCTCATTGAACATGGCTATAAGGTACTTTTTGAGGGAGCATCTTGCAAAATATATGACAAACTCCCAAGCAGAAAATTGATTTCTGAAATCCATATGACTCAGAATAGGATGTTTCCCCTTACTCTCAGAACTGCAAATCTGAGTCAACCATATGCACAGAGAGCATCTACCCTGAATGAAACTATGGTTTGGAATACAAGATTTGGACATATACCATTTAAGAGTCTAAGTCTTCTTCAGAAGAACTCCATGGTCAAAGGTCTTCCTATATTTAAAGAGCAAATTCCCCCATGTGAGTCTTGCATACTTGGAAAACATAAGAGAACTAGTTTTCCACAGTCTTCCAATCAAGCCAAACATCAT
>ML776553.1:5233901-5284172 GCA_009831015.1 Picea engelmannii | reverse complement strand
TTGGCCATAGCAGCCCAACACAAATGGCAAGTATACCAGATGGATGTCAAGTCAGCATTCCTGAATGGTCTTTTAGAAGAAGAAGTTTATGTCGATCAGCCACCTAGATTTGAAGTCCAAGACCAGCCAACCAAAGTATATCGAATGAAGAAAGCCTTGTATGGCTTAAAGCAAGCTCCAAGAGATTGGTACAATAGAATTGACACTTATCTAATCAAAAGTGGTTTCGGCAGAAGCCAAAATGAGCCAACTCTTTACACCAAAACAGATCAGCACAGTAAAATTTTGATTGTATGTTTATATGTTGATGACATGATCTATACGGGAAATCTTGAGTTAACTAGTTTTAAACATGCCATGCAATCTGAGTTTGAGATGACAGATCTTGGCATAATGAAATATTTTTTAGGGATTGAGGTTGATCAATCAACCAAACGCATTTTTGTCTGTCGGCAAAAGTATGCAGCAGACATCCTCAAAATATTTCGCATGAAAGAATGCAATCCAGCAGAAACCCCCATACCACTAGGCACAAAATTGAGCAAGAATGATGAAGGTCCCATAGTGGACTCTACCCTATACAAAATTCTACTAGGCAGTTTGTTGTATCTTACAACAACTAGGCCTGACATTATGTTTGCAGCCAGCCTTGTTTCCAGATTCATGGAATCACCCAAAGACTCTCATTGGAAAATGGTGAAACGAATCTTGAGATATGTTGCATGAACTCTCAATTTCGGCTTATGGTATACTAAATCTGATAGTAATCAACTTTCTGGTTACACAGACAGTGATTTTGCAAGCAGCCTAAATGACAGGAAAAGCACATCTGGACATGTTTTTCAACTAGGCACGAACCTAATCTCATGGGCATCAAAGAAGCAGCCAATTGTTTCAATATCTTCTACAAAGGCAGAGTATGTCGTTGCTACCTCAGCGTATTGTCAAGCTGTGTGGTTGAGAAGAATATTGAAAGATATGTCACATACAGAAAAGGATCCAACTCCTATTTTCTGTGATAATACTTTAGCAATTGCTTTATCCAAAAATCATGTGTTTCACAAGAAAATCAAACACATTGACACTCGTTTTCATTTCATACGCGAGCTAGTCAATAATGGTGATATTGCACTACAATTCTGTGGTTCAAGAGATCAGCTTGCTGATATCTTTACAAAGCCACTAGGAAAGTCAGTTTTTTATTTTCAGAGATAGCACTTAGGCATAATCAGTGCTGATGTTTGTAACTGTTGAGTTTAAGAGGGAGTGTTAAATATAATGTAACCTCAACAGTCTGACTGTACACTGCCAGCTATCCTGGCCAGCTGTACTTTCTATTCTTGATTTGCTTGAGCCTATTTAGCTCAACTATTTCCCATTGCATTGTAATCTCTTTAGTTCTTCATACATTCTAATATATTGTTTTTTGTTCTATTCTTTCTCTCTGCATTTCTTGCTTCACAATTTATCAGTTACTGGGTCGTTGGTAAGGACAGTTAGTTGTTTTGATAGCAATCATCACCCATTAGGAGGCATGAGCCATGACCATTTCTTGTTGAGTTAAATTATACGCGGATATCTCAATGGATCTTTTCTTCCTACCAAAAAAAGTCTTGTTGAGCACATGCACAGTGAAACTATGTCCAGAATCTGCACCTGACAACACAACTCAGACCTTCGTCCAACATGTTCGAACCCTTGCCTCCGGCATGGGAGCGAATGATGCCCACAATAAACCAGCGAGAGTCAAAATCAGTTGGTGCAGGCTGATTAGTTTCAATTTAAGCGAAAACATCATTTATCCTCCATACTCATATTAAACAAGAATCAACCCCATGAGCATGATAAAACTAAACTCAGTATTTACAAGTGCTTGTATTTTTTTTTTGCTCTCACGCAGTCTTATTTCGTACCTCATCAACAATCCCATAAACTTCAATATCATGCAGTTTTTTATTCATTCAATATAAGGCTTCTTTCATGTGGCTCTCACCCACAGGAAGAATATTGCTTCAACATCGTCTTCAACCCACCAGAAAGAAGGTTTCTCCAACATCCTCTTCAATGCAAACTTGAACATCTCAAATAATTCCATGAGCATCTCGAGCATATATTCCATCCAAGCTCTTTCTCTAGATTCAAGTCACACAGCAACTAAACCACCAAAGTGTTGTAGTACAAGCAATTGAGGTAAGCATCCAAGAGAAAGATTAAATTGGAACGCACATCAAGACACACATAATCCCAAGAAAGAGATAAATGTGGGGAAGGAATTCCATTCTAAGTTTGTATTCCATGTTTAGGGTTATTTATACAATAGGTAAATGGTTGGAGTGGTTGTACCCGCTCCAACTAATCCTTTGTTTAGTTACATTTCCACTTGTTACATATATTCTTACTTTATTACACATTATCATGTAGTCTAATGTCTAATAATGCATATGTATGATGAAAATAAGGGTCTAAAAGTCCTCATCAACACCCATCAATCTATTGAGCCACACACTTTTCAGATTTCCATGAACTCAAAATCAGTATATTCCTACATTGAAAGGACAAAAATGTTTGGGTCATGCCGGTACATCTTCTTTTTTGATCCCTCTCACTCATGAGCTTGTTGATTTTGTTTTCTAGATTATATGTCTCATTCTTTGAACAGAAAACATATCTAGTGGAGAGACCAGATATACACTCTTCTTTTTCATTTCACTTTCCTCTTATTCTTTGATATGTGTAAGCTTGAGGAAGTGGCTTATGGTTTCTCTAATTGGAACACTCTTGGGAGCTTTAGGCTATTAGTTTCATGCACTTTCCATTCATGCCAATCTTATTATCAATTAGAAATATGATCCTAACCAATTCATTCAATTTTGATTTATAATTGTATCTTCATTTGAGTGGGGGAACTCAATCCATCTAGGTCATGACCTGATATTATTCACACCTTTCTAGAGTGTCTTAATTGCTATAATTTCATGATGATTTCCTCTTGCCTCTCACAAGGTTGAAGATGACTATGTTTCACATCAATGTCTTCAATAATCAAGGGAAATGCATACCTTGAGATGCAATGTTGACAATCTTTGAATTATATTTTTATGACTGGAGTTTGTTGATGGATTGACATCTTTAGAAGATAAATGGAATTGGAGTCTTAGTCATTTTTCTTAATTTGATTGACTCTTATTTCATGAACAAGACATTGTGTCGAGAGATCCAAATCTCACAACAATCATGACACTAAAGTCTTTTTGTGAAAGGAATTTTGACGAAAATCACATAGTGCTCATATCTCAGGAAGAAGGGTGTGATATTTGATTGAATGGATAGCTAATAAATACTTGATTATTACATTGGCCTTTACATAGAGTTTTATGACAACCAACTTAGTTTAAGTTTACTTTAGCTTAACATGTTTTTCCTAGAATTAGTTTTAATTATGATATTCACCTTCTTTTAGTTTAATTTCATTCCAATAAGTCAGTCATTTAAGAGAAGGATTTTCTCCCAAACTATCTAAGAGTTGATCACACCATTCCCTTTTGTATGCAGGTTAGGAAAATTCCTTGTGCAACCAGCAGCTCTGAATTTTTCTCTTGGAATGAAGGCAACATAGGGAAGTGTTAATCTAAACTTTGATGCCCATATTCCTTTGCAACATTTTTTTTGGATTGATAAATCAATATTGTCACCAACTTACCAGCTAATCAGAAAATAACATTTTCTCATTTATATATTCCCATTTTAATTTCTAATCGAGTAGAAGTTTGAGGTCATTTTAATTATTCTTTTGATAGCCTCCATAATTGTCAATTTTCCCTCTTTGCCTTCTCAGATTTCATTATTAGAATGAATCTTGGGTATTAATATTTATCTTTTATGGCAAAGAGAAAATGGTGCTTTGGTAAGAAATATGAAATGTATTTTCCGTTGAAAATTAATTATTTTCAAATATGCAAAGGAATGGCTCATGTCGTGAAATTTTAAGAGCTTATGGATTTTTGGAATGTTCCATTTAATTGGTTTTTAAAATATGTTTTGATTGAGCATCTACATTAATACATGTTTCTTGACTCCTAGAAACTTGTTTTGTTAGAGTGAATGAAAGAACGTGTATGTGATAGTTGGATTGGAGAATTGTGTTGCAAATCTTTTACACCGGATCATCAATTCTTGTAATATGCTTTGCCCTTCATTTCATATCTCAAATTTGGGAATTTTCTATGTTGGGCTTGATATTGAATGGTTCACATGTCTTGATTGGTTATTTCCCTTGGCTTCCTCCCCATGATTTCACTAAAAACATTTTTTTGTTGCTACCACCATATTTATTACTTGCTTATGAGTTTTATTCTTATTTTTCAGCCAGTTTTTATCATTTTGATGACTAACACCATAGATTCAGATTCAGATTCCTTTTAGTTTAATTTTAATTTTCATGAATTCAACTTAGTTTTAGCGCCTGCCTACTACTTGTACATATTGCTTCCATATTTTGATTTAAATGTTGGCATTTCTCTGAGCTAGTTTGACTCTTAGTTTGCCTTGAGGATTACTCTTTCAATTCGAGTGAGGAGCTTGTCCAATTATGGTCACATACTGAAGAAATTTTTTACAAGTCATAAGATGCATGGGTTGATCTATCTAAATGAACATTTATGAAGTTCTCAACTATATGTATGGAATGATAGTTGTGGTGGAATACATGTGCTTGTTGAGCATACCATGATCATCTGTAACTATAGGAAAGTGTCTATCTATCTTTTTCTTTGAGCTCCACCCACTTCACATTAATAAAATGGCCAATACTATGATGGTTTTTGGGGAAACTTGTGGGTTAAACTAAAATGCATAACATCTACTCAACAAATCAAAGTAACTCCTGTATCACTCTACTTCCTTCACACCCTATGTGATTACGCATATCTATATAAAACAATCTAAAAGGGTGATCATATTTTGAAATAAAAGGGAAGTTGAAAGCACTATTAATAGTGTGGGAAGTACAAGTAAACATGTCGAGGCTATGGACGCCTTCTGGAAATAGGGCTATGCTTGTATGGTATGGAGGCAACTTCGTCAGGGATATGGACGCTAGCTGGCAGAAAAGCAATGATGGGAAAAGAGATATGGTGAACACACTTATGTAGATGTATGCTTGTTAATAAAAGTGAAAACCCATGGTTAAACCAAAGCTAATTTGAAATGTGAATCCAGTAAAAGAATTTATCTCATTTCTTGGATCTTTGAAAAAAATGTGTTATATTACAAGTACTAGAAATATTGGGTTATATCTTTTATAATTTTGGTGTCATTGTGGTACCTATGACTATTGGAAAATTGTCTATAGTGTTGTTGAGATTTTCTTTGAAATTTATATATGAATTATAGGAAATAGACTTGTATTGACAGAGATAACCGGTTCTTCCAGTGTGTCACCATTTGTTGTGGTCGCAACAACCCCTCTTTACTTTTTATTTTACAAGTGAAAGGAAAGGGCCCCCCTACTAAAATGTTAAGCCTATTGCCTAGTCCTCTATTGCTTGAGCCTAATGCTAGTTCCTTGTCCACCATGAGGGAGTTGAAGTTTGGTCTTGATTGAGATTGTTTTGATGGAGGTTTATTATCTCTTTTGATATTATGATTTCAAATGTATTCATGAGGCTTATTTTACCTATGATGTTTCTTCGACATTTGTGTGATGGAATTGACACATTATATTCATAGATTTTACAGATTCCAAAATGCTTGATGATCTAATCTGGATGTAGGGTTTGATGTCTAATGCATGTCTTGAATAAGATTGATGTTTCTTATTAATCATTTTTATGAATTACTTATTCAAGGTATGCATACTATTGCTACCATCTGTTTCTTAACATCTTAATATTTATACTCTCATATCTTGGTCAAATCTTAACTTGAATCATGATGTCACTAATCCTTTCTATGTGATGGAGAATAGGTGCATGTATTTATCATCATAGTTATGTAATCTGGAACATATATGATTGGCTTCGAGAAACCTCTCCTCTTCATTTTCTTCATTTTCAGTACGTATTCATAATTTTAATTAAAGACAATGAAATATAAAATCTCTCATGTATTGGAGAATGTCCCTTTAATCACATAATTGATCTCGTCTCTTTATGTGGTTTCAGGAACGTATTAGCATGATCTCCTCTTCATGATTGCTTCAACTTTGAGATGCATGTGGGGGAATCCTTTGATCTTCTTCCTCTTTTATCCTTTGCTCTCTTTATTGATCTTTCCCTTTATTTTCTTATATTATTTTCTCTAACCAAACCGCATATTTGGATTCTGCTCATCAAGGGATTTCCAACAACTGTAACCATACTTAAATCTGAGTCCCAGATTAAAATTTATGGCCTCCCAAAGCCTCTTAAGTCAAAACTCACCTTTTCCACCTCACATCCACGTGGCTCCCTCTCTCTTCTACCATCCAAAGGGGTGTTAACGTCACTGATGTGGTACCCACAACCATCCTCACTATCATCAGAATTCCCCATGATCCACTTCCCATTTTTCCTTCCCTGTCATCGACGATGTTGCCCTATACCTTTTCATTGTCGAGGCTCCATCGCTCCTGGATCTCGAGTGATCTACTCATATTCTCCGATGATGGAATCTCCATGTTGATCCAACAACTCTCAGGAGTCTAATATGAACGGCCCCGATCTTATCAGTGCCTCAAAGTCGCATGTCGATGAACTCATTTCCACTTTCCTAGTTGACACCAACAACATGCGCATCTGCATTGGCACCATGTGCACATGGCCATACAAACTATCACCAGACACCATGGAATACCCCATTAATTATGTACATGTGTCCTCTTTTTCATTGGCACTCCTATTTGACCATTCTCCTTATCACTCTGACGCCTCCTTTCTTTGATGAAGGGCTAAGCTCTAACCTCATCCAGATCTAACAGTCCAGGTCAAAAGTGAATATGTAAAGGGCTTCAAACCCCTTGTGGGATCATTGTCATTCATAATCCACTTATATGGTGACACTTATACCCTCAGGGACATGTTGGTTTCCATGCTAGCATGCAAAGTCACCTTTACGTCATCTTCCCCTTTTCACTTGAATGGAACTTAGGGTAATCTATTGTTGAGATTATCCTGCCTAAAATATATCAAAGGTTTTATTTATTCTTCTGATTCCCCTTCATCGTCGGCACCCTAGGAATCAACACGCACCCTTACCAACTCTTTGTCGTGGGTATTCCTCTACTTGAGTGTTTGGACATGCTAGTTTTGTCCTCCGACGACAACGCCATCCTCCATCAAAAGCCTATATCTCTTTACCCTTCAGATCAATGGTTGTGTTTTATCCCCTCCGTGCACATAGAGAAAATCCCCCAAACTTCAAATCAATGGTCCATATTTTCCCCACAGGCATGATCAACGACTGTTGAGCACCAATTTTAAAACGACCATATCTAGAGCTACATGTGTCGAAATGAGGCCCATGATACCTTGTTGTAAATATATCTGAAAGAGGAATACATTTGCAAATGTATCTAGGCTGAACAGATGATATAAGGAATCAAAAAATGTTTAAAACAGACACTAGCGAATTTGGGGGCAAATTGGCCATCCCAACTTCAAACAGTTGTATCTGGAGCTACGAGTAATGAAATCAAGCCTAGGAGGTCTCGATGGAAAGATACAGGAGAGAAGAATAAGATGGAAAAAAAAAATTGGCTGATGTTGATTAGAAAAGGTCCAAAAATATAAAACACAAGAGAAACCTAAATTCGGATGAAGAACCTGTCATGCAGACTTCAAACAGTTATATCTCAAGCTACATGCAACGAAATTGAGAAAGCAATATATCGCAGGAAATGCTACACCAATCGAGAGTAGGTCTAATTGGGAAATGACATCGGGCATTCTCCCTCATCTGCTTGACAGGTCATTCAGACTCATCAACAAGACAAGGGTTTTTATTTCATAAAACTTAGAATTGTTGGATTACTGAGAGGGGGGGTGAATCAGTAATAGAGAAATCTAATCCTTTTTAACCATATAATCCAAGTTTTATATCAATGAAGAATTATCATCCAATAACTGTAGAGTAAATAATCAATGAACAAACATACACATACATAGTACACCAGCGTTTTACGTGGAAACCCAAATCGGGAGAAAACCACGGAATGTTTTTTCTTATATGTCTTGAAGAATTACATTCATTGGAAGCACCAAATTCCTTTGTTTTCCAGATGAAACTGGAAGGAGGCTCCAACCCCCTTGTTTCTCAGGCTACAACCTGAGGGAAGCTCCAACTTCCCAATTCTTTGGCTACAACCAGAAGGAGGCTATAACCCCCTATGTTCTCTAGCTACAACCACCTGTCATTGCCCCTTCTTGCCACCCTGAAGTAGAAGTAGAATGATGGAACCACTATCAACCTGTCACTATGAGATATATCATTGTAAACCTGTACCAATAAATCTGAACCATGCATCAACCATGCATCAACCTGTACCTCAACCTGTAATCAACATGTACCATAAACAAGTGCATCAACCATGCACCAACATGTACCAAATAACCTATACCATAAACAAGTGCATCCAACCATGCACCAAGTATGTACCAATCATGTGTCAACTACTCATCAATATGTACCAACATCATCAACTATACACCTCATGTATGTGCCAACTCATGAACTACTTGTCTCAACCATGTACTCAACATGTACCTCAACCAAAAGCCCTCATCAATTTCATCATCCAAATCTGATTTGTAGCTCTGTAATAGACCTAGTGTATATGATCACATTCCTGCAAACCTTCATTAACTTCAACTATAAGAGACTATCATTTTCATCAAATTTTTCTTTAGTCTCACATGCCTAGTTTTGGATTAGTCAACAACCCTATCTTGAAGTAATCGTAATTTTGTACCTGTAATGTATAAATATTTGAAACTGATATACAATGTTATTCCATGTGTTTTATGAAATTCCTCCAGGTTTCACTACTTGGAACCTCTCGGAAAATGAGTTATAGAAAAAATGGCATACCTTGCTGAATTATGGCTTATTCTAGAGAGCGACCTTGTAGAGCGTGCCCCACATAGAATATTTGTTTAATTTATATGAAACTATTACATAGCATACTAAATAATCTACCCTAACCAACACATTTATTTTCACTTAATTTGGATCTGTTATGAAGAAGTTATGACGTTTTTACCCGAAACACCTCTTTTTGACTAGTTTCAGGACTAGCCACAAACCCTATTTTCCACGGAGTGTAACTCCAAAAATACAATGACCCACAAGATGAATTTTTTACCATAGATACTTGGATATGTTTTCTCAATGGCATAGCAATTTCACGGTCTAAATCATTATAGAAAAAAAAAATTATAGCAAAAATGGTGAGATGACCTGTAAATAACATACCTTAGAAAGCACCATTAAAAGAATTTATCCTTCCTTGCATTTCAGCCTTCTTTTCTTCACCTTCCCTCAGAATTTAGGCTTAGATATCCTTGGTTACCTCAGACACCTATATATATTCAATATGCTCAAGTGTGATTAAAATTAGAGAGCCTTGCCTCTTATTTATACTCTCCAAGTAACTTCCTTAAAAACATTTTCTAGGTCACTTGGCCCCACTTTCCTTATTTTAGGGTTAACCCACTTGTAATTTCTCCATTAAATTTATTATTGAAATAATTTTTTTTGTATTCACTTTGAATTATAATACACTCATTACTTCACTTTATTATTTACCTTTTAAAATCTCTTAAACCACTTTGACTACTTTGACCTTTTGGGGCTTTTAGATGACATATGAGGGTCCTCCAACTTCGTAAGGTCGTAACTCTCAAACCGTGAGGAGTTATGTGACATTCCAAATACCACCAAATATGGAATGACATGTAATATCCATATAGAATAGTATTATCTAAAAATATATCATAACTCATACCATTATCCATCAAACAAATTTGGGTCCATTACCCAAACCTGGGGTCTCCAATTTCTCATGGCCATAACTCTCTAACCGTGAGGAGTTATGTGATGTTCCACATAACACTAGAAATGGAATGACAAGAAATATCCATCTAGGATAGTTTACCTGAAAAATTCATTGTCCTTCATCTCATTATTCCACAATTAAGCATGGGTTCTCTTACTCCGCAAAGTGTTTTCCCGTGAGGGCCTTCACCATAAGGGGATCACTTTGGAGTTCATCCATATTTACTTATTATAAAACATGATGAGACAATAATGAGTCATCTTTACATCAAACAATATTGGGTCCATTACCCAAACCTTTGTGTTGTGGGGCTTTCTTCAAGGGTTGACATCAATGACAATCAACCTTAATCAATAATCTCCCCCTTTGGCATTGATGGAAACACTCTGATGCAATATTGAAATCATATCACTCATGCTCCCCTTGGAACCATGCCTCTGTCCTCTGTATCTGATAAATTTTCCTCTGTCCTCTTCATCTGATAAATGTGCTCCCCCTAGAACCATGTCTCTGTCCTCTGCATCTGATAAATCTCTCCCCCTTTGTCATCAATGGCAAAGGTATCTTTCCATCCGGGGTTTCTCCCCTTGATTGAAATGTCCTCTTATGGTGCTTCCTCGTGTACAACTAAGACATATAATATAAGCATTCAAAAAGCATTCATTTTGGAGTAGAAATAACTCCAAGTCTTTGGTGAAGATATTCAAAAGCTTCCCGTGGAAGTGGTTTTGTAAAGATTTCTACCACTTGTTCTTTTGTGCCCACATACTCAAATCTGATGTTCTTTTCTGCAACCTGTTCCCATAGAAAGTGATACTTGATTGGAATGTGCTTCATCTTGGAGTGTATCACTGGGGTTTTTGTGATACTGATGGCACTTGTATTATCATAGTATATTGGAATGGGCTCATCATACTCAACCTGTATATCTGTCAAAGTTTGTTTCATCCAAAAAACATGTGTACAACATGTTGTTGTTGCAATATACTCAGCCTCGGTTGTAGATAGAGATACTAATGATTGTTTCTTGCTTATTCATGATACCAAACACTCACCTATGTAGAACACTTCTCCACTGGTGCTTCGTCGGTCATCAATACAACCTACCCAATCTGCATCTGTGTAGGCAATAAGTGATAGATATTTTCCTTTTGGATACCATAATCCAAACTCTTTTGTTCCTTTGAGATATCTGAAAATCCTCTTTACTGCTAATACATGTGATTCCTTTGGTGTTTCTTGAAATTGTGCCACCATTCCAACTGCTTTCATTACATCTAGTCTACATGTTGTCACATATAGTAGGTTGTCAATGATTGACCTGTATTGCCTCTGATCTATAGACTTTGAATCATCATTTTTGCTCAACTTACAACTGGTTTGAAATCTTCCATTCCGAACCTCTTTAGCATTTCTCTGATATACTTGGTTTGAGAAATAAAAATTCCTTGGTTACTTTGATGTATCTGAAGTCCTAGAAAGAAGGATAGTTCTCCAAGTAATGAAATTTCAAATTCATTATGCATGTCTTTTGCAAATTTTTGGCTTAACTTGTCATCATCACTACCAAAAATAATATCATCAACATAAACTTCAATTAATAAAATATTACCTTGACTTGCCTTGATGTAGAGGTTGTTGTCTGCACTTCCTTTTCTGAACCCTGCCTACTGCAGATACTTATCCAGTCTAGAGTACCATGCTCTAGGAGCCTATTTTAGACCATACAAGGCCTTCTTTAATTTACATACATAGTATGTGTTCTCTAACAACTGAAATCCTTATGGTTGTTCAATGTAGACTTCTTCTTCAAGTTCCCCATTCAAAAAAGATGATTTTATGTCCATCTGATATACTATAACATTTTTGGAGCATGCATAAGTTAAAAGTAAATGGATTGCTTCCATTCTAGCAACTGGGGAAAATGTCTCTTCAAAGTCGATTCATTCAATCTGTGCATATCCTTTACATACCAATCTAGCTTTGTTCCTTATAACTTGTCTATCTTCATTCAATTTATTCTTGAAAACCCATTTTGTGTCGATCACATTCTTATTCTTTGGTCTTGGAACCAATTCTCAAGTGTCATTTTTCTCTATTTGATTCAATTCTTCATCCATGGCCTTATTCCAAAATTCATCCTTGTTGGCTTCTTCAAAACAGTTTGGTTCAATTGTAGATAAGAGTGCTAGGTGTGTTTGTTCTAGTGAACAGATTTTTCTTGTAGTCTCAACTCCTGCATCTTTGTTTCCAATAATCTAATCTGAAGGATGATTCTTCTGTACTCGTTTTCTAGGTGTCTTTGGAGATACTTTCTAAACTTGATCTTATGCTTTTTTTGGATTCTCTTCATCTTCATCTTCCTCTTCTACTTCTTTTTCATCTTCTTCTTCGGAAATTTGTTCCATTGATTTGTTTTCTTCTTCCTTTGATTTTGGTCTGCCTATTTCATCAATTGTTACGTTGATTCTTTCCACAACTTTGTTCAATCTTAGATTATAACACTTGTATTCTTTCCTTGTACTTGAGTAACCAAAAAGTATTCCTTTGTCCACATGAGAGTCAAACTTTCTCATTCTGCCATCTTCTCTTTTGATGTAGCATTTGCTTCCAAAAAATCTAAAGTGCTTCACATTTGTTGGTCTTGTTTTCCATAGCTCGTAGGGAGTTTTATCAGTGTTGTTTCTGAGCATTACTTTGTTTTGAATGTGAAATGTTGTATGCAATGTCTGTGTCCAAAATATATCTGTCAATTTGGAATCCATTAGCATTGTGCGAGCCATTTCTTGTACTGCCATGTTCTTTCTTTCAACAACTCCATTCTGTTGAGGTGTCCTAGCAACGAAGAATTGTCTTTTTATTCCATGACTGCTACAGTAGTCCATAAATTCCTTTGAAGTGAACTCTCCTCCATTATCAGATCTTAAACATTTGATTCTTGAGTCCATCTCATTTTCAACCATTTCCTTGTAGATATTAAAGTTTTCAAAAGCTTCTGACCTGTTCTTGAGAAAGAAAACTGCAGTCACTCTTGTATAATCATCAACTAATAACATAAATTATTTTTCATCTTTTAATCCCTTTGTTGTAGTTGGTCCAACTAGATCAGTGTGCACAATTTCCAGTGGTCTTGTTGTTGAATATTCCTTTGATTTGAACATGTTCTTTGTTTCCTTTCCTTGTTGACAATGCTTGCATAAAGTGTTGGTTGGTTTCGTGATCTGGGGCATTTCTCTGACTGATTCTCTTTTGTTGACTTTGACAAGGTTATCAAAATGCATGTGACCCATTCTTCTATGCCATAGCCAACTTTAATCTTCCTTTCCTAGACAACACTTTTCATTTCCAATTTCACTTAGCACATATATGTTGTTTGAAGTTATTGAAGCTGTACCGACCAATTTCCCTGAACCTTCTTTTCTTATCTCACACTTTTCTGAATCGAAAGTAAGTTTATGACCTTGGTCACACATTTGACTCGCACTTAGAAGATTATGTTTCATATATTCTACCAGGAGAACATTTTGTGCCTTTTCATTCTTGTTCCCAATTCGGACTGTGCCTTCTCCAATGATTTTGGATGAATTATCATTTCTAAAGGAGACTGATCCATTTTTTTTCTTTTCGTAATGTAAGAAATATGTCTTTATCACCTGTCATGTGTTTTGAACATCCACTATCAACATACCAACTGTGTTTCTTCTGCTTATCTTGTAGAGCGACTCTGCATTTTTCATTGTTATATTGATCTTGCTTTCTTATCCACATGTCGTTTTCTGAGGTTCTTGTCTGTAATTGTTGTTATTTTGTTTAGGTTCTTTAAGAGGGATTGTCATTCTACAATCCTTGACCATGTGTCCAAAATTGTTACATTTGTAACATTCCACTTCAGTGCTCAAATATTCAAACCTGTTGTAACTTATTTTTTGTGTGCCACTAGGTCTCCTTGAATAATCCATTTGTTTATAACTCTCAAAGTTGTTACTGTTCTTGTTGTTAGCTCTGCAATTCACAGCTTTGTGTCCAAAATTATTACATGCATAACATAAACCAAAAAATGTAGTTTGATACCTGGGAGTTGAAGATCTTCTGAAAGGAGGTTCTCTTATGAATCCTTCTTCTTCTTGAAACCTATCTATCTATTGTTGATTCTGAAATCTGAATCTTCTTGGTGGAGGAGTGTCCCTGTAATCTTCCTTGTATATCTTCCTATCCTCTTTGATTGTTTATGCATAGCTCTTTGGATTTGTTTCTTGCTCTGTTGTTTTGGAGCTTGATCCCTTTTCTATCTGATTGTATCCAAGTCCGGACTTGTCAAGATGAGATTTTTTACTGCTGATAACGTCATCCAAAACTTTTGAGCTATTCTGCATATTTTTCTTTTGAATATCATTTCTTAGTGTGACAACCTTTGCTTCCAAGTTTCCAATGATCTTGTCATTTTCTTCTAGTTATTCTTTGAGTGCTTCTTCAATTATTTTATCTTATTCTATTTGAACCTTCAATTTTGTGATCATTTGTTCTAGTTCTCGAGTGTCCTTTTTCTTGTCTAGCTCTGCTTGTAGTTTCTTGTTTTTCTTCTTTTCTCTTTTGATAACTTCTATGGCACACATTAATTCTTCTCAATAGACAATTTCTGCCTCTTCAATTTCTTCTTCGACTTCTTCACATTCTTCTTCGGTTTCTTCATATTCTTCTTCAGAGTCTTCTTTGTCAGAGTCTTTTACTGCCATGAATAGAACTCTTCTTGTCTCATTGTCACTGACTTCATATTTATCTAATGATGAGATGTCTTCTTTGGTGTATAATCTTTTCTTGAAAACTTTCTTTGTAGTTCTTTTGTCTTTGTATGTGTGTTTTCTTTTTAAGTAACCTTCATCATTTCTCTTTTTCTTATGAGGACATTTGTTAGCAAAATGACCAATACCATCACAATTAAAACAAATTAAAGGGAGCTTACCTCTATACCTATCGTTGGTTCCCTTGTTCAATCTTTTGACGAAGTTGGCCACTTACTTCTTCATCATCTTTCAAGGCGTCATTGCTGTTACTATATTCTTCTTGTTCCTTTTTCTTTTACTTTGATCTTTTGGATGCCTTGAAGGATGCTTCTTTTACATCTGGATTTTCCTACTCAGTTCTCATTTCATATGCTGTGAATATTCCATGCAGTTCATCCATGCTTATTGAGTCCAAATTCGATCTTTCTTCTAGTGTTGATATCTTAGGGTTGAATATCATAGGAAGAGATCTTAGTATATTTTGAACAATTGCAGATTCTTGAATTTCTTCTCTCAATCCTATGATTGCATTCATTGTTTCATTGACTCGTAAGAAGTAAGCTGCGATATCTTCATCTTCCTTCATTTTTATTTGTTCAAACTGACCTATGTAATTCTGAAGCATTGCTTCTTTGAATTGTGTATCTCCTTCATAAATATTTTGAAGTTTGTCCCAAATCTCTTTAGTGGATTTACAGTGTGAAACTTTGGTGAATATCGTATCACTGAAACCATTCAAAAGTGCATTTGTGGCTTTGGAATTATTCTCACCGAGTTTTAATGCTTTGTCATTTGTTGGTGGAATTGTTGGTGTTGTGTATCCATGTACAATTGATTGCCAAAACTGAAATCCTTGTGCTTGTATATATGTCCTCATTCTTATGCTCCAAAAAGCATACTTATGTCCATCAAACTATGGTATTCCATTTTTATATGAGTTGGTACTCTCCATTATCTACCTTTCAGTGGTTAAACCGATTTCTGAAGGAACATGCTCTGATACCAATTGTTGGATTACTGAGAGGGGGGGTGAATCAGTAATAGAGCAATCTAATCCTTTTTAACCATATAATCCAAGTGTTATATCAATGAATCATTATCATCCAATAGTTGCAGAGTAAATAAGCAATGAACAAATGAACAAGCATACACATACATAGTACACCAGTGTTTTACATGGAAACCCAAATCGGGAGAAAACCACGGAATGCTTTTTCTTATATGTCTTGAAGAATTACATTCATTGGAAGCACCAACTTCCTTTGTTTTCCAGCTGCAACTGGAAGGAAACTCCAACCCCCTAGTTTCTTAGGCTACAACCTGAGGGAAGCTCCAACTCCCCAATTCTCTGGCTACAACCAGAAGGAGGCTACAACCCCCTATGTTCTCCGGCTACAACCACCTGTCATTGCCCCGTCCTGCCACCCTGAAGTAGAAGTAGAATGATGGAACCACTATCAACCTGTCACAGTGATATGTACCACTATAAACCTGTACCAATAAATCTGAACCATGCATCAACCTGTACCTCAACCTGTAATCAACATGTACCATAAACAAGTGCATCAACCATGCACCAACCTGTACCAAATAACCTATAATCAACATGTACCATAAACAAGTGCATCCAACCATGTACCAAGTATGTACCAATCATGTCTCAACTACTCATCAACTATGACTCATCAATATGTACCAACATCATCAACTATACACCTCATGTATGTGCCAACTCATGAACTACTTGTCTCAACCATGTACTGAACATGTACCTCAACCAAAATCCCTCGTCAATTTCATCATCCAAATCTGATTTGTAGCTTTGTAATAGACCTGGTGTATATGATCACATTCCTACAAACCTTCCTTAACTTCAACAATAAGAGACTATCATTTTCATCAAACTTTTCTTTAGTCTCACATGCCTAGTTTTGGATTAGTCAACAACCCTAAATTGAAGTAATCATAACTTTGTACCTGTAATGTATAAATATCTGAAACTGAATCAAAATTTTCTTCAGTGTGGTTTATGCAATTCCTCCAGGTGTCACTACTTGGAACCTCTCATAAAATGATTTATAGAAAAAATGGCATACCTTGCTGAATTATGGATTATTCTAGAGAGAGACCTTGTAGAGCGTGCCCCGCACGAAATATTTGTTGAATTGATATGAAACTATTACACAACATACTAAAGACTGTACCCTAACCAAAACATTTGGTTTCACTTAATTTGGATCTGTTATGAAAAATTTATGACGTTTCTACCCGAAACACTTGTTTTTGACTAGTTTCAGGACTAGCCACAAACCCTATTTTCCACGGAGTGTAACTTCAAAAATACAATGACCCACGAGATGATTTTTTTACCACAGATACTTGGATATGTTTTCTTAATGGAATATCAATTTCATGGTCTAAATAATTATAGAAAAAAAAGTTATAGCGAAAATGGTGAGATGACCTGTAAATAACATACCTTAGAAAGCACCATCAAAAGAATTTATCCTTCCTTGCATTTCGGCCTTATTTTATTCACCGTCCCTCATAATTTCGGCTTAGATATACTTGGTTACCTTGGACACCTATAAATATTCAATATGCTCAAGTGTGATTAAAATTAGAGAGCCTTGCCTCTTATTTATACTCTCCAAGTAGCTTCCTTAAAAACATCGTCTAGGTCACTTGGCCCCACTTTCCTTATGTTAGGGTTAACCCACTTGTAATTTCTCCATTAAATTTATTATTGAAATAATTTATTTTGTATTCACTTTGAATTATAATACACTCATTACTTCACTTTGAATTATAATACACTCATTACTTCACTTTATTATTTACCTTTTAAAATCTCTTAAACCACTTTGACTACTTTGACCTTTTGGGGCTCCTAGATGACATATGAGGGTCCTCCAACTTCGTAAGGTCATAACTCTCAAACCGTGAGGAGTTATGTGACGTTCCACATACCACCAGAAATGGAATGACATTTAATATCCATATAGAATATTATTATCCAAAAATATATCATAACTCATACCATTATCCATCAAACAAATTTGGGTCCATTACCCAAACCTGGGGTCTCCAACTTCTCATGGCCATAACTCTCTAACCGTGAGGATTTATGTGGTGTTCCACATACCACTAGAAATGGAATGAAAAGAACTATCCATCTAGGATATTTTACCTGAAAATTCCATTGTCCTTTATCTCATTATTCCACAATTAATCATGGGTTCTCTTACTCCGCAAAGTGTCTTCCCGTGAGGGCTTTCACCATAAGGGGACCACTTTAGAGTTCATCCATATTCACTTCTTATCAACCATGACAAGACAATAATGATTCATCTTTACATCAAAAAATATTGGGTCCATTACCCAAACCTTTGTGCTATGGGGCTTTCTTCAAGGGTTGACATCAATGAAAACCAACCTTAATCAACAAGAATATGTTACAATAATATTTAGAACAGACCCAAATCAACTATTGGTTTCGAATTCATGGAATTTGTATGGCTATATTGTGGGTTTGTCTAACATTTATTCTTCAAATAATGATATTTAAAGAGAATCCTTCTAGAATTTGATGGAAAACAAGATACCTAAGGCCAACCAGCTTATTTGTTGAAATTTCAACAGGGTTGAAATCCTAATGCTAAGGAGGGTCTTCTACCTCTAAAATTTCTATATGGGAAAAATATGACATGGAATTCCATCGAGGCTAGATTGGGCTTGTATGACCCCAAAAAATTTAGAAAAAAAAATGACCTTTCTACACTTAATTACACTTGGTTTACTGTTTGTAAAGTCTAAGGTTCTGAAGTAGCTAGATAGATCCATTCTTCTAGAGAATAATACTTTCTCTTTCAACTATTATGGGGGTCGATTGGTGTGATCAAATGGAATTTTGACTCTCTCTAACCACTGGACTATAATTTTTCTCTCTCTTAGGGAACTAATAAATTATGTATACAAAAAATGTGATTTCTTTTGAATGGATCCCATATATTGCATAGAAGGTGTGTCAATGTTGTTGAAACAATCTATAACTTTCTCTTTATGCCTAGAGAAATTGAATTTAGGATTACATGGTGGGGTTATGTTATTGATCGATTCAATTCTCTTTGGTGGGGATATTGGGTGTTGAGGAAAATCCCAATACCCATCAAAATATTTGTGGATTAAAAGGGTGTGAGTGGGTGAGTCAGTGAGACTTTAACGAAAGGAAATACAATGGATATCACTGCAGATCAGTGATGGGCCATTGGGCTATGGAGCCATAAACAATCTTCTCAATGAAGGCATTTAATATCCCTATCAAACAAAGGATTTAAATGGTGGTGGTAAGGAGAAAGGCAGAAAGTGTCTGAATGATAAACCATAAAAAATGGGCAAGATAACAGCAAATCCTCTACCGCCTCAGGAATCCATAAATCAAGGGGTTTACAACAATCCAGACAAGAAGAAAAACATAGGATGTTTGTTGAACCATGGAATATGGGTATGACGGAAATAGATCCTCCATCGCCTCAGGAATCCATAAATCAGAGAGATTACATTCAGACAGAAACGAGAAACAGAAACGTCTGTTGAACCATGAAAGATGGGCATGACGGAAACAGATCCTCCATCACCTCAGGCATCCATAAATCAGAGAGATTACATTCAGATAGGAACAATAAACATAAACGTTTGTTGAACCATGAAATATGGGCATGATGGAAACAGATCCTCCATTGCCTAAGGAATCCATAAATCAGAGAGATTACATCCAAACAAGAAAGAGAAATAGAAAATGAAAACTAAGAAGATGGTATGATATAACAACTTAAAGGAATCTCCATTAACATAACAATTTACAATCCAGGCCCTCAGGCTTACAACAAAAATAAAGTCATAGCAGCTCTCAAAGCTTTCCCCCGGTCTGGGCCAAAAATCCCCCCCCCCCTTTACAAAATCTAAATCGATCTCTTTTATACTCATATCAGTGCCCAACTCTCAGGAGTGTGATATGATCACTACATTCAAAGATTTGCTTGGAGCAGTCTTCTGTCAGAATGTGAATGTATCCCTCTATCAGACATGAGCTCAGACGAGCATGGTTCTGCAGGAAAAGCTATCCACAGGGGTACCACGAGCTGACAGTTTAGTCCCCATGGTCAGGCCTTCCATGTCGAGGTTTCAACCACCATCTCTTCTTTCATTAACTTCCTTTTATTTGGATTGTGACACGGCTTAATGCTCAGGGGGAGGCCACGTGTTTCTCTTGGATAGGATGTTATATGAGCACGTGATTGTGGGGCCTCTCAAAGGTGGTTTGGATTTATACCGCTTTTGGGCCCGCAATCCATCTCCCTTCACCATGTATCGCGTTTGACTTACCACGGTTTCAATTGTGGGACCGCTCAAAAAAATTATCGCCCGAGCATGTTGTGTTCTTGCAATGGAATGTGGTCGTCGATATCATGATCTTGAATGAGGCTTCATGATGAGCGGCTCAAATATTCCCCCTCCAAATCAATTGATCAGATCTTCCCTTTTCATATCAACAGTTGAGACCTGCTTCGTGATTCGGGCTTCATCTTTTTCAAACCTCAAACCTCCTCTACCTTCTGTCACTTTTACCTGGAGCTAAATATATGACGACGTGTGGCCCCCTGAGATCAACAGCTAGAATCTCTTTGGGTCTCCAGGCTCCAAGAAAAAAAAAACTCAAACTTCATTTTATTCCTGGCAAATCCTCCAAAGCTAAGGATCTGATGACGCATGGACCTTCTTGATCAACAGCAGCGATCTCCTCGTGGCTCTGGACTTCAGGAAAATCAAATCTCAAACCTAGTCTTCCTCCTGGAAAAACCTCTGAAGCGAAGGATCTAGTGATGTGTGGATTTTGTTGATCAACGGCACAGATTCACTTTGGGCCTTTGGGACTTCGGTGCATTTCTCATTTTAAAACTCCCGAAGTGACAGATCTGATGACACGTGGCAGTCTGGATTCGGATGGTCAAGATCTACTTTGGGACTTCAGGTTTTCAGCGCTTTTCATGGCACTATACTTTGTGCAATTCTGAAACTTTGAATACCCGGGGGCCTCTAATATGATCCTCACAGGGGATCTCCATCGTCGCAAAACTGAGCTTGCATGTTTGTATTTTAAACCCAAAATGAGTTACTCTGCATGTTGCGCTCAGATGCTTCTTGTGCAGACCACAAAATTGGATGAACTGATGTCATTGACAACTATATGTGATAACATTTGGCTCCACAGGGGATGGCATGCTCCCTGCGAGCTGCCAAGAACAAGTAGTTCCAGTCGCCTTCTGCATTGGGCTATGGAGTCAAGCTCAAAACACCCTGTTGAGGAATACAGGCCGACAAGTAAAAAAAATGAAAACAAACATACATGGGCTCCATAGGAGATTATTTATATACAGTCCTAGACTAATTGATTTTTACATGGTGCTAGGTGAAAGCAAATTTCCACCATATCCATTCAAGCAACTTCCTGACTAGAAGTTATTTTACTCTGTCAGCGATTGATAACAGATGATGCAACCGTGATAGCAGAACGGTTACATCCTTCAGCTTTCCTCCAAAGTATGAAGTTGAGATAAAGCTAGGCGACTCCAAGGCATGAAGGAAATGCAGTTCCATATACAACCCCACAAGGTCACAAAATTTATAATCAAGAAAGATCAACTGGTAAGAAATTACCCCCTGTCCTTCATTGGTGCTCACCCATTGTTCGATGTTCTCAGAGTGTATAGGTGGGTAGAGGAATGATGCAGGGTGGTTGATCCTAGGTGATATTTTCTCATTCACAGACTCTGGACAGGAGATAATCTGCACCTTTAGCTCCTTCATTTATCCTCTATTTGTTCTGATAACCTCGGGTAGTTGAGAGCAAGGAGTCTCTTCATGTATATCCATGGATGGATCTTCCTATCTATCATGTTGCTCTTGGTAGTAGCTTTTGCTTTCATAAGAAGGTTGGAGGTTTATGTTTTCTGCTTCTGAATACTCTTCAGGGGAGGGTGAGTGCAAAACCCTTTTATTTTTATCCTCGCTTTCTCTCTCAATCAGATCTTTACCGGACTCATCACACAAGAAAGACTCCATCACATGTTGGATCTAGAATGCAAACTTCTTACAACAGTCATCCAAAACAAGATGAGATGGGTAAATCTTCTCGTAATATGTGTTGAAAGCATCATGAAAATCCTTCAAAGAATGGATACTAGAAGTAGAGAGAGATTTACACCATTTATGAGCATCTCCCTCCAAAGAAAATTTGAACATCTTGATCAAGACATCCTCGTGAACAAAGTCATGCTCAAGCATGCATCTATGAAAATTGAATAAGTGCTTACCGGGATCGTCATGTTCGCTTCCTTTGAATCTTGAAAGATAATAATCCCATTCATTTCTATCCAGCACTGGATGTGGATAACCAGCTATGGCTGAGAAATTGAAAGGGGAAAATCTCAGAGCCAAGATAGCTGAGAGATGTGGCTCCCCCTTTTCTCCTTCATGGTTCTCCCCAGGGTCAGATTCGCAATCACCAAAAACAGGAACCATGGAGAAACTTTTCTCTCCATCATTTTCGTTAGGATATCCATCAACAATCATTTGTTCTTGGTCAGCATCTGACATCACTTCTTCATCATAAGCAGGGATTTCAAGAACATTTGTTTCCAAGACCGGAATATCCTCTGTATTTTCTTCGTAAGAGCGGTGAGAAAAATCTGCCTTCAATTCCTCTATACTTGTGGAAAGTGATTGTATCAGCTCCTTTGGGGGATGTCCCTCATCCTCACATCTTTTGCAAGAATGAACTATGTCCTAAACACCATCTCTATACTCCTCACAATAGTTATGACAGCTTAAATCAGAGGAATAATATTTTTGACAATGCTTATTGAAAGCTTCATGAAACTACTCCAGGGAGGAGATGCTAGTAGGGGGCAAGGAGTGATACCACTAACGAGCATCTCCTACTAATGAGAACATGAACATATTCATTAATACATCTTCATGATGTATCTCCCATTGATGCATGAGATCATGAAACTCATGGAGATGCTGAGAAGGATTGTCCTATTTACGCTCTCTAAATATGGGCAAATAATTGCCCCGTTCATTTGGAGTAGGGACAACATTTGGAAAACTAGGAACAACAAAAAAATTGAAGGGAGAAAACCTTTGAACCAAGATTATTTTCATTTCAAACCAGTGGATTCACCAATCTATTCTTTAATCATGGAGTCGCCAGGTGAATGATATGCAGTGTGAGTGTGTCTGGTCTTTGTTCACCATCAAAGACCAGATCTGATTTTTTTGTTCTCTTAGGGGGCTTCAGGTGTAGCCAGATGGAAGCCACTCTGAAACACTGGAGTTGCCATGTGCAAGCACAATCTTCAATGGTTCTGATATCTAATGCACCTTCAAAATTAGAAGCTCGTTGTCGTTCTATCCCAGGGAAAGGTCTTCAATTTGTTCCTCGGCAACGGTGCCATGAATGTTTGCACTGAGAGTCACCCTCCGACTGCAAGAGGATAAGCCCAGTACCCATCAAAATATTTGTGGATTAAAAGGGTGTGAGTGGGTGAGTCAGCGAGACTTTAAGGAAAGGAAATACAACAGAGATCACTGCAGATCAGTGATGGGAAATTGGGCTATGGAATCATAAACAGTCTGCTCAATGAAGGCATTTAAGCTCCCTATCAAACAAAGGATTTAAATGGTGTTGGGAAGGAGAAAGGCAGAAAGTGTATGAATGATAAACCATAAAAAATGGGCAAGATGACAGCAAATCCTCTACCGCTTCAAGAATCCATAAATCAGGGGGTTTACAACGATCCAGACAAGAAGAAAACATAGGATGTTTGTTGAACCATGAAAGATGGGCATGACGGAAACATATCCTCCATCACCTCAGGAATCCATAAATCGGAGAGATTACATTCAGACATGAACGAGAAACATAAACATTTGTTGAACCATGAAAAATGGCCATGATAGCAACAGATCCTCCATCGCCTCAAGAATCCATAAATCAAAGAGATCACATTCAGACAAGAAAAAGAAATAGAAACATATGATGAACCATGAAAGATGGGCATGACAGCAACAGATCCTCCATCGCCTCAGGAATCCATAAATCAGAGAGATTACATCCAGAAAAGAAAGAGAAACAAAAAATGAAAACTAAGAAGATAGTCTGATATAACAACTTAAAGGAATATTCATTAACATAACAATTTACAATCCAGGCCCTTAGGCTTACAAAAAAAATACAGTCATAACAGATCTCAAAGATTTCCCCCGGTCTGGGCCAAAACTCCCCCCCCCTTTAAAAAATCTAAATTGATCTCTTTTATACTCGGATTAGTGCCCGACTCTCAGGAGTGTGATATGATCACTACATTCAAAGCTTTGCTTGGAGCAGTCTTTTGTCAGACTGTGCATGTATCCCTCTGTCAGACATGAGCTCAGATCGACATAAGTCTATAGGAAAATATGTCCACAAGGGTACCACGGGCTAACAGTTCAGTCCCCACGAGCTGACAGTCATGCTTCATTGTAGGGCCAGAACATGCTCGGGCCTTAATTTTTCATAAGCGGGCCGCAATTGAAACCATGGTTTTGGAGAAAGGATGCATGGAGGCTTGTAATGAATTGCGGGGAAAAAAGTGGGTTGCTCTCAAACCGCCTATGGACGTGACTGCAATCGCGTGGTCACATGAAGCTCATAGCCCAAGGTCATATCGTGAAATGGAGCCATTTCTCACTAGATCAAAATTGGGAAGCGCCTTTTTAATAAGCGCTTGGTCACCATTGGTGGTCATGTGAAGGAAGGGGCTTAGAATCCAAAGAATCCATAGTTGACTGGTTGTAACTGATAGAGAAGATGAAGAGTCTCAACTACCAGAGAAGCTAAGGAATCTCAGCATAACACCCAGTGATGATGAACACATTGAGCTAACCGTCAGGGATGACGAAGAGTTGGCATGATGATCAGGCAGAGGACTCAACATGACAAAAACATGCAGAACAAAGAAGTGACATTGTACTGCGAGTTATTATGCATTTATGAGGAAGAGATGCAGTAAACAACCACAAGGGAAGAACAGTGACGTTGTAAATAGCATGCAGAGGCATTGTGAATAGTATACAGTTGGTGCACAGAGAATATAAAAACGCAGAATAGAGAAGAGATGGGCGCTACTATTGAGAGTGTTTCATGCGAGTAGAGAGACACTGATGCAGGAGAGCAGAGAAGTGTTGCAGAATAGTGATGAGACTAGTAAGCCATAGATAAATGTTGTGTCACTATGATAAAGTTATAAAAAGAAAAGATTTATATTTCAGGGTGGTAGGGTGGTGCTAGGGAGGACTGGTGTCCTTAGAGTTTCAAGTGGGTGCTTGAACACAGGGAGTTGTAGCTTCCTTCTGGTTGCAGCCAAAAAAACCAGGGTGGCAGGGTGGTGCAAGGGAGAAATATTGTTCTTTGTTATACAAGTTGGTGCTTGTGTGACTAGAAGTTGGTGCTTCCATCCAGTTGGTGTTGGAACACTCAGGGAGTTGTTGCTTCCTTCTAGTGGGTGCTAGAGAAACCATAGAGTTGGTGCTCTCAGCAAGTTGTTGCTTGTAAAACAGAGGTTTTAGCCTCAAGAGGAGTTGGAGCTCATAAGAATGATAATGTAAAGAAAATAAAGATTACTTATCATATCAAGAAGAAGAGGTTTTTCCATTTATGGGGTTCCTCATGAAATATATGTCTTTGTATATTTCATGTGTGTGATTGATGTTTAATATTATATTGCTTACTTCCCTGCATAATTGTGATCGACATTGAGTGTTTTGTAAAGAGTTTAAAATGGGCATAATTGTTTAAGCACAGTAACAATTGATTCACCCCCCCCCTCTCAGTTGTCCAACAATTGGTATCAGAGTCGGTTCCTTTTATCTAAGGGTAGATCCTAGAGCTTAAACATGACTAGCCATGAAGGAACTTCAACCAATAAGGCTCCCATGTTCAATGGAATAAACTTTGCCTTCTGGAAAGTTAGGATGAGAACCTACATAATGGATTTAGGTGAAGATGTCTGGGATGTGGTAGAGACTGGTTATGTAAAGCCAGTTGTACTAGCTTCTAAGGATGACAAGATAGAATTCAACTTCAACGCTAAGGCTATGAATGTTATTCTGAGTGAGCTTGCAGAAGCAAAATTTGTAAAAGTTATGCACTTAGAATCTGCCAAAGAAATTTGGGACAAACTCATTAGCAGTTATGAAGGTAATGAGAAGGTAAAGGATGCCAAGCTTCAAACCTACAGATTACAGTTTGAACAGTTAAAGATGAAAGGGGATGAAACTGTTGGGAAGTACTTTCTGGGAGTTGAAGAACTAGTGAATGCCATGAAGAGTATTGGTGAGAGGTTTGAAGACATAGTTTTAGTCCAGAAGTTTTTAAGATCTTTTCCAGATAGGTTCAACCCAAAGGTCTCTGCTATAGAAGAACTTAATGATCTCAAAACTCTGCCTTTTGATCAACTTCTAGGAACGTTGGTTGCATATGAAATGAGGATAGTTAAAGATAAATCCACCTCTAGAGAAGCATCATTTAAAGCTGATAAGAATGAGGATTCTGAGCCTGATGAAATTGAATCAAAATTTGTGAGAAGACTAAAGAAAGGATCAGGCAAGTACCAAGGAAAATTTCCCTTCAAATGATTTAACTATGTAAAGATAGGTCACTTTGCATCTAAGTGTCCACACAAGAAGCAAGATCAGAATTTTGAAGGAGAAAATAAGTTCAAACCCAAGAGATTTGGTAAAAATAAAATTTTATGTGTAAACAATGATGACTCTTCAGAACACATAGGTAATGACTCCTCCTGTGAATATAAGGTTAATGACTTTATGCTTATGGCCCAAGAGGATTATGATAATAAAATCACAGGAAGTAATGTTGACGATGAAGAAGTTGTGGTTGACTTGGAAGGAGAATTGATCAGTGCTCTAGAAGAAATTGCTAGACTCGGATCTAAGAAGAAAAAGAAAAAACAATTGTTGATACAGTTTGAGAAAGACAATAAAGAACCTAATGAAGACTTTTCCCTGCTAAAAGTGGAATTAGAAGAGGAAAAAAAAATAAAGGACATTCTGAAACAATAGTTATCAGAAAAGAAGGCAAGATGTGAAGCCTTGGAAGAAGAGGTTGTAAAAACCAGAAAAGAGATGGAGAAGTTTAAAACATTGTATCTTCAAAACATTCCAAGCATTAAAGCCATAGTAGAACTAAATGACATTCTAAGAAAACAGAGATCTCTATTGTTGAAGACTGGTTTAGGTTATGTAAATGGTTCAACCAGCAAACAACCAGAAAGCAAAGAGCCATTAAAAATGATCAAGTTCCAAGTCAACAGACAATCAGACCACAAGAGTACTCTGTCACCTAAAGCTAATAAAGACAAGATGATCCCTGATAAAAAACAAAGAGATCAGAAGATGGAGCAACAAATCCCAAGAAGAAGGGCATCCTTCAGGTGCCAAAATTTCTTCCATGGCTACTGTTTTTACTGTTCTAATTTTGTTCATAAGATTGTAAACTGTCAAATTAAGTTTAGAGACATGTAGCTGAGGAGGTCAAGAAATAGACAATCTTTACAACATAGAACTAAGCATCCAATGAATATACAACGTAGCACCAAGCACTTTGACCTACTGAACAATGAGCTCGAATTTTATAACTGTCATAACTTCGGCCACAAAGCTGCAAACTGCCATTTGAAGAAGTACAAGGCAGATCCAAGGATAAATCCTTTAGCTAGAAATGCCAGCACATGGAAAAAGAAAGACAGTGAAAAATGTGGTCTAGTACTTTCATCTCAAAAACAAAAAGACCCCTAGTATATAGACAGTGGATGTTCCAAGCACATGACTGGAGACAAGGATAAGTTTATGTATATAAGTAAAAGAAAAACGGGAAAGGTAACCTTTGGAAATGATGAACCAGGTAAAATCAAGGGTAAAGGAATGGTGAGTTTGAGTAATGGTAAAGGAAAATCCCAGGATGTTTTGCTTGTAGATGGTCTGAAACATAATTTTCTCAGTGTAAGTCAAATGTGTGACAGAGGATGTGAAGTGGTGTTCACTTCCAAGGATTGTAAGATAAAGTCTGTAAACTCGGGACAAGTGGTGGCTAAAGGCATAAGGACAGAAAATAATGTATATGTGTTGAAAGAAGATAAATAAGAGTGTCATCAATGTATATGTGTTTAGATGTCATAACCTTTGAAACTTTGTGTTGAAACTTTGACCACTTAATCAAGTTCAAAAATCTTGAGGCAGTAAAAGATCTTCCAAGAATATCAAAGCCACAAGACTCTATGTGTAAACCCCGCCAAGTAGGAAAGCTAACCAGGACACAGTTTAAATCCAAGAGCTCTACTTCAACAGAGAAACCACTCCAATTAGTTCATATGGATTTATGTGGACCATCAAGACAAGAAGGCACAGGGAAGGAAAACTACTTTATGTTGATCATTGATGATTACTCCAGAATTACTTGGGTTGCTTTTCTCAAAGAAAAATCTGAAGCATTTGAGAAATTTAAAATATTTAAGGCTTTAACTGAGAATCAAATAGGTAAGAGGTTAAAGGTAGTAAGATCAAACAGAGGAGGAGAATTTGTGTCAAGTGATTTCAAGGAATTGTGTGATAAACATGGGATCAAAAGAGAATACACAATCTCAGGAACTCCACAACAAAATGGAGTAGTTGAGAGGCAAAACAAAACAGTGCAGCAAATGGCCATGTCAATGATGAATGAGAAGAACATTGGTCAAACTTACTGGGTAGAAGCAATGCACACAGCATTCCATATTCTTAACAGGGCCCACCTCAGACCACATAGTAAAAAGACACCTTATGAACTATGGTATGGAACACCTGCTTCAATCAAACACTTCAAAGTCTTTGGGAGTAAGTGCTACATAAACAATAATAATGAAAACCTTGGCAAGTATGATGAAAGGGTTGGTGAAGGCGTCATCTTAGGATATGCTACCAATAGTAAAGGATATAGATGCTTTAATAAAAGATTGCATAAATTAGTTGATTGCATTGATTTAAAGGTTGATGAAGGAGTCTCAGAAAGAGAGGTGAGAAATATTGAGTCCACCACAGAGGACACATATAAAACTAAAGATGAACAGGTCCAAGAATCGGATGGAGAAGAGACACCCACACAAGAAGAGTCAGGACAGAAATCAGCATCAAATCCTTCCTCCAGAATTACTCAAAAGAATCATCCTGAAAGTCAAATAATTGGTGAGAAAGACAAAGGTGTACAAACCAGGAGAAGGATAATCAAAGACACTGAGCAATCACATATGGCTTTCATATCCATGGTGGAACCCAAGAACTTCAATGAAGCCAGTGAAGATGTAAATTAGTTAAAATCAATGAATGAGGAACTGGACCAAATTGAAAAGAATGACACTTGGGAACTCGTTCCTAGGCCAGCAAATAAAAATGTAATAGGATCCAAATGGGTCTACAAAAATAAGATGAATGATCAAGGAAATATTGTAAGAAATAAGGCTAGATTGGTCTGCAAAGGATATGCTCAAATAGAAGGACTGGACTTTGATAAAACATTTGTGCCTATAGCAAGATTAGAAGCTATTAGAATTTTTTTTGCCTATGCTTGTCATAAACATTTTAAATTCTACCAAATGGATGTCAAGTCATCTTTTCTAAATGGAGATCTAAAAGAAGAAGTCTATATGGAACAACCAAAGGGTTTCCAACTGTCAGATAACCCTGACTTTGTCTGCAAGATGAAGAAAGCCTTATATGGATTGAAACAAGCTCCTCGTGCTTGGTATCACAAACTGGATACGTATCTACAAGACAAAGGGTTCAAGAGAGGAATAGTTGACAACAATCTATATATCAAAACAGAGGGTAATGATCTGCTCATTTTGTTGGTCTATGTAGATGACATCATCTTCAGCAGTAATAATGCTTCATTGGTAAAATGGTTTGCTTCTGCCATGCAGTCTGAATTTGAAATGTCTATGATAGGGGAACTGTCATTTTTTATTGGCCTACAAATTACTCAGAGGTCTGAAGGAATATTTCTTTCTCAAGAAAAATATCTAAGAGAAATGTTGAAAAGGTTTCAAATGGAACATTATAAACCTATGAGCACACCTATGGTCACTGGATGTAAGTTAAGCAAGGATGATGATTCACCTGATGTTGATCAGAGCTCATATAGATCTATGATAGGTAGCCTATTGTACATCACATCACTCCGTTCAGACATAATGCATGATGTTGGAATGGTAGGAAGGTATCAAGCTGCACCTAAACATAGTTATTTGTTAGTTGTTAAAAAAATATTCAAATACTTGAAAGGAACAATGGACTATGGCCTATGGTATCCTAGGAATCAGAATTTTCAACCATCAGTCTATTCAAATGTTGATTGGGATAACTGCGTGGATGAAAGGAAAAGCATGAGTGGAGGTGCATTCTTCTTAGGAGATTCCCTGGTATCATGGTTGAGAAAGAAGTAAGGCTCCATTTCCTTATCAACTATAGAAGTTGAATACATTGCAGCTGCCACATGTTGTACGCAAGTATTGTGGATGATTCAGACACTTGCAGACTTGGAGGTAAAATACACTGCATCGATCCCAATTCATTGTGATAATACCAGTGCAATCAGTCTGTCAAAGAACCCTGTGCTTCACTCCAAGACCAAGCATATACCCATCAAGTCACTTCTTGAGGGAACAGGTGACCAACATTGTTGTTTCTTTGCATTATATTCCATCCAAAGATCAGATAGTTGATATCTTCACTAATTCGCTTGCAAAATCTCAATTTGAGTATCTACGCCAAAAGTTGGGCGTGACCCCATTACCAACCTAAGAGGGTCCATCCTATCAGAGGAGTATGTATTGGTTGAATATCTGATACCTCCGACAAGTACTGCAACAGCTCAGGGGGATCATGTTTTCTTTGACATTGATGTCAAACGGGGAGAAAAGGTATGTTCTAGATGCTACAGTTGGAGATCTAAGTAGAACAGTGCATCCAAGTAGAACAATGCAGTCCTTCAAGGTTTCCATCAATGCCAAAGGGGGAGATTGTTGGCATGTTTACAGGCAGAACGTGCTTGTCATTGATGGCAAGAACAGGAGCAAGGATTGTATGCTTATAGGCAAGAAAATAAGAAATGGGGAAAGCAACAATGATGGCAAATAGGGAAATCATAAGTTCAAGAGAAGCGAACAGTATGCAAAGACGAGAAAGCTCAGAAGATATAGCAGTCTCCAAAAGTGTAGATGAGGTCCAAGTCATCAGGACTAACAGAAGGATCAAAGGTCAAGGCCTTTGACACATAGATATTCTTCCAAGTCGAGAGGAAGTGTAAGCTCGGGACGAGGAGCAACAGTGGCCATCGGATCAGTATCTAGACAGGAGGAGCGCGCAGAAAGATCGAGCCATTGATCTAAGAACATGATCAACGAACAACGATTAGTTTGGATCTAAATATGTGAGGAGTTTACAATCAGGAAAGTTTGATATTTGAAATCTTTGGAATGTGAAGTTCCGTCAACCATCGGATCTGGAGATCAGACAATGATCGTTAGATCAGGGAGATCTACGTCAGCAAATCTCATCCTCGAGGACATGTGGAAAACCACGTTAGCAAGGACACGTGGTAGACCACATCAACAAGGACACATGGTGCAATCAGACAATGACAAGTGTCAAGTTGATTTGGCATTTCAAGTACGTGGAAATCACAAATTTGATTCACACGTGGCAACTGCTCGACTCATGACACATCATCGAGTGACGCAAGAGTTACGTCACTCCAGGATTTTTACCACCAGTACTCGTGAAAAGACCCAAAGTCTCAAATGTCGAAGACCTGAAGTGGATACGAGTCATCCAATCTGAAGATCACTTCAGGTGTATTCTCGATCTGATCTGGATTATTTTCGGCACGAAATGAGAGCGGAGATATAATAAAGAAATGTACAGAGATATCGCGTATATCCAATAATATAACAGAAATATATCAGATATGCAACCATAAACATAGATATACAATAATACATTATTTCTATTAATGAAAGAAATGTAGAGAGACTATAAAAATACAGAGTGAAAGACTCGCTAGAATGGTGGCAGCTTATCTCTGAGAAGAGATGTGGCAGCTACTCCCATTCGCAAGAAGATGATTACAATGAGGCTCTGAAGGTATTT
The DNA here is from genome assembly GCA_009831015.1 of Picea engelmannii. Classification (NCBI taxonomy): domain Eukaryota; kingdom Viridiplantae; phylum Streptophyta; class Pinopsida; order Pinales; family Pinaceae; genus Picea; species Picea engelmannii. The sequence continues at coordinate 5,252,060 of ML776553.1, read as the reverse complement.
TTACAATAAAAAGGAATGCAAAAAATCCTAGACATCCAAAAACCTAACCCTAGGAGATGAAGCGCCAAAAGTCATGTGGGCCCCGTTTGGGTAAGTTAGTACATCAACTTCCCGGGGTCGTAACTTTTGCATACGATCTTCGTTTTAGGCGTATGATAGCTCGTTGAAAAGGTATCGTCGAGGAGATTCATTTTGGGGGATTAATCATAAATTTGGATATCATTGAGAACCTCAATCTCGAAAAAACCTTCATTTAGTCTTTCAAAATGGCCCCGGAAGTTAAAACCTGCTAAAAATAGTAAATTGCCAAAATTGCCAGAAAACTGTTTTGAGCCAGTCAAAAAGGGTTGGGGGGCACCGATATCCACTTGGATCAATCCTCCCTCCTTAGGAAGCAATGGTCTCCATTGCATTGAGTTACCGGGGGAGAGGGAAAAGTGTTTGCTGGATCTTCATCTGGGCGAGTTGCTTGTATTGTTGGAGACGTCGCGCTGCTTAGTTTGTGGAAGTTTGTCATGAACCTGTTGAAGTTGAGGCTGTTCAACAAGTCGAGCTACATGAGAGTTAGGTGTGCAAAAGGAATCTTTGCGCTTTACTGCAACCTTGTCGACCTTCTTCTGTTGGATAGAAGGTGAAGGGGGTGAGGCTGTAGTGGTTGCAGTGTCCTTCTGTTCCCCTTTTGAACAGATTGTGAAGAAGCTGAATTTTGCAGTATGAGATACTACCTTGTGACACTTTTTAGGTGGAACAATAGTTGGAACTACCTCTGGTATTCTGTAGATATGACCCCTGAAAGTAACAATGACACTACGGGGTCGAGACTCATAAACGGCATGGTGTCTCCACATATATGGTTGGCCCAAGAGAACATCGCAGACATCCAGTGGGGCAACATCACATAATACCTCATCCTTGAAGGGTTGGATGTCATATGACAATCGAGACTGTTGGCTGAAATGAAGATCTTGTCCTTGCCGAAGCCACCCGATGTTGTATGGTTGCGGGTGTGGTGTTGTCGACAATCCCAACTGTTTGACAACCTCTACTGAGATGAGGTTTTTATGTCTTCCGTTATCAACAATAAAATGCAATGGGGTCCCCTTCACCCACATCTATAAATGAAAAGGGTGCTCCCCCTCTTCAGGATCTGTTGGTTCTTCTAGTTGAATTGTTGTGGTGGAGACAATAGCAGTGGGGTCTGCGTCAATGATCTTTCATTTACCAGTATTTTCAGAATCAGATTCTAAACCAGGGTTTGACTCCTTGTCTTTGATCTTGGCCACCAATGACTGTTTTGAGAGACATTCATTGGTGTTGTGCCAGGGGATTTTGTGGAAATCACACCATTTTCCGTTGTCCTTCTTTGTCTTCCAGTGACCCTTCTTTTCCTGTGTCTTGGAATGGTTTTTAGGAGACTGTTTGTTAGGGTCGTCTTTGTCATACTTTGGCTGTTGCGGATTTGCAGACCCAAATTCATGTTTGTTCTGGTGCTTAAATTTCTTCTCAATTTTAACAGCATATCGATAAGGAACACCGAGTGATGAGATTTCCAAAAAATCCATTTCAGTCTGGTTGTATCTGTGTAGAGCCCCACGGTATTCAAGAACCAAATGTCGCTCAGAGTCTTTGATACCCAGCTTGGTGCGCAAGGTATTGAAGGTATTGGTGAACTCTGGAACTGCTTGGCCCCTCTCTTACCGTAGTGTGGTCCATCTCATGTACTAGTCCTCATAGTTTCCAATAGGATAATATTGTTCCTTTACCGCATCCACAAAAAAATCCCAAGAGGGATCAACCCCATATATTCCAGAATCCTCTATGGAACTTTGCTCCCAGTAAGTTTCCCACCAATTTTTGACATGAGGGAGAGCTTTGAGGAGTGCGAAGGTGATCTTTTCTTTGTCGGAAAAATTGGGAACGGAGAAATAACCTTCTAGCAGAGTTAACCATTTTTCTAGGGCTTCTACATCTATCTGTCCTTCAAATAAAGGAATATAAAAATTAACTTGTACCTTGAAAGGCGAGGTTCCTCCAAAGTGGCCGCTTGATGAAGATGTGCCTAATGCTATCGGTAGGCGTTTAAGGATGTGGGAAAAATTCTCCATTATTTCGTCCCTCTGTCACGTGAGAGCTTGCTCAAGCAACAGATTGATAGGATCGTATGCTCCATTATTTTTCTTTTCTTCCGCCATTGAGGGTTTCTTGGGTGTGCGAGAGTGATTTTCTTCAAGAGAGACAAGATCGAGACCCAACTTTCTATACTCCGACCTCATCGGGGACATGCACTAAAAAAAACGATCAAGAGCAGCCTACTCTGATACCACTGATCCGGATTATTTTCAGCATAAAATGAGAGCAAAGATATAATAAAGAAATGTACAGAGATATCACGTATATCCAATAATATAACATAAATATATCATATATGCAACCATAAACACAAAGATACAGTAATACACGATTTCTATTAATGAAAGAAATGTACAGAGACTATAAAAATACAGAGTGAAAGACTTGCTAGAATGGTGGCAGCTTATCTCTGAGAAGAGATGTGACATCTACTCGCATTCGCAAGAATATGATTAAAATGAGGCTCTGAAGGCCTTTTTACAATAAATAGGAATTCCAAAAACCCTATACATCCAAAAACCTAACCCTAGGAGATGAAGCGCCAAAAGTCATGTGGGCCCCATTTGGGTAAGTTAGTACATCAACTTCTCGGGGTCGTAACTTTTGCATACGATCTATGTTTTAGGCATATGATAGCTCGTTGGAAAGGTATCATAGAGGAGATTCATTTTTGGGGCTCAATAATGACTTTGGATATCATTAAGAACATTGATATCAAAAAACCTTCATTTAGGCCCTCAAAATAGCCCCGGAAGTTAAAACCTACTAAAAATAGTAAATTGCCAAAATTGCCAGAAAACTGTTTTGAGCCAGTCGGAAAAGGTGGGTGGCCACTGATATCCACCTGGATCAATCCTCCCTCCTTAGTAAGAAATGGTCTCCATTGCGTTGAGTTCCTCAGGGAGAGGGAAAAGCGTTTGTTGGATCTGCATCTGGGCGAGCTGCTTGTATTGTTGGAGACGTCACACTGCTTAGTTTGTGGAAGTTTGTCATGAACCTGTTGAAGTTGAGGTTGTTCAAAAAGTCGAGCTACATGAGAGGAAGGTGTGTAAAAGGAATCCTTTCACTTTGCTACAACCTTGTCGACCTGCTTCTGTTGGATAGAAGGTGCAGGGGGCGAGGCTGTAGTGGTTGCAGTGTCCTTATGTTCCCCTTTTAAACATATTGTGAAGAAGCTCAATTTTGCAGTATGAGATACTACCTTGCGACACTTTTTAGGTGGAACAATCGTTAGAACTACCTCTAGTATTCTGTAGAGATGACCCCCCAAAGTAACAATGACACTACGAGGTCGAGACTCATAAATGGCATGGCATCTCCACATATATGTTTGGCCCAAGAGAACATCACAGACATTTAGTGGGGAAACATCACATAATACCTCATCCTTGAAGGGTTGGATGTTGTATGACAATCGACATTGTTGGCTGACACGGAGATCTCACCCTTTCCGAAGCCACCGGATGTTGTATGGTTGCAGGTGTGGTGTTTTCAACAATCCCAACTGTTTGACGACCTCTACTGAGATGAGGTTTTTATGGCTTCCGCTATCAACAATAAAATGCAACGGGGTCCCCTTCACCCACATCTGTGAAAGAAAAAGGTGCTCCCCCTCTTCAGGATCTGTTGGTTCTTCTAGTTGAATTGTTGTGGTGGCGACAATAGCAGTGGGGTTTGCGTCAATGATATGTCCTTTACCAGTATTTTCAGAATCAGATTTTGAATCAAGTTTTGTCTCCTTGTCTTTGATCTCGACCACCAATGATTGTTTTGAGCGACATTCATCGGTGTTGTGCCAGGGGATTTTGTGGAAATCACACCATTTTATGGTGTCCTTCTTTGTCTTCCAGTGACCCTTCTTTTCCTGTGTCTTGGACTGGTTTTCAGGAGACTATTTGTTAGGGTCGTCTTTGTCATACGTTGGCTATTGCGGATTTTCATACCCGAATTCCCATTTGTTCTGGTGCTTAAATTTCTGCTCAATTTTAACAGCATATCGATAAGCAGCACCGAGTGATGAGATGTCCAGAAAATCCATTTCAGTCTGGATGTATCTGTGTAGAGCCCCACAGTATTTCAGAACCAAATGTCACTCGGAGTCTTTGATACCCAGCTTGGTGCGCAAGGTATGGAAGGTATTGGTGAACTCCAGAATTGCTTGGCCCCTCTCTTGCCGCAGTGTGGTCCATCTCATGTACTAGTCCTCATAGTTTCCAACAGGGTAATAATGTTCCTTTACCGCATCCACAAAAAAATCTCAAGTGGGATCAACCCCATATATTCTAGACTCCTATGTGGAACTTTTCTCCCAGTAAGTTTCCCACCAATTTTTGACATGAGGGAGAGCTTTAAGGAGTGTGAAGGTGATCTTTTCTTTGTCGGAAAAATTGTGAACCGAAAAATAACCTTCTAGCAGAGTTAACCATTTTTCTAGGGCTTCTGCATCTATCTGTCCTTCAAATACAGGAATATCAAAATTAACTTGTACCTTGAAAGGTGAGGTGCCTCTAAAGTGGTTTCTTGATGAATATGCGCCTGATGTTATCAGTAGGCATTTAAGGATGTGGGAAAAATTCTCCATCATTTCATCCCTCTATCACGTGAGAGCCTTCTCAAGCAACAGATTGATAGGATCGTTTGCTCCATTGTTTTTCTTTTCTTCCACCATTGAGGGTTTCTTGGGTGTGCGAGAGTGATTGTCTTAAAGAGAGACAAGCTCAAGACCCAACTTGATATACTCGGACCTCGTCGGGATCATGCACTGAAAAAAATGATCAAGAGTAGCATGCTCTGATACCACTGATCCGGATTATTTTCGACACGAAATGAGAGCGGAGATATAATAAAGAAATGTACAAAGATATCTCGTATATCCAATAATATAACAGAAATATATCAGATATGAAACCATAAACACAGAGATACAGTAATACACAATTTCTATTAATGAAAGAAATGTACAGAGACTGTAAAAATATAGAGTGAAAGACTCACTAGAATGGTGGCAGGTTATCTCTGAGAAGAGATGTGAAGGCTACTCGCATTCGCAAGAAGATGATTACAATGAGGCTTTGAAGGCCTTTTTACAATAAACAGAAATTCCAAAAATCCTAGACATCCAAAAACCTAACCCTAGGATTTGAAGCGCCAAAAGTCATGTGGGCCCCATTTGGGTAAGTAAGTACATCAACTTCCCGGGGTCGTAACTTTTTCATACGATCTTCGTTCTAGGCGTATGATAGCTCGTTGGAAAGGTATCATCGATTAGATTCATTTTGGGGGCTCAATCATGCCTTTATCTATAATTTATAACCTTTATATCGAAAAACATTCATTTAGGCCCTCAAAATGGCCCCAGAAGTTAAAACCTGCTAAAAATAGTAAATTGCCAAAATTGCCAAAAAACTGTTTTGAGCCAGTCGGAAAAGGTGGGTGGCCACTAATATCCACCTGGATCAATCCTTCCTCCTTAGGAAGCAATGGTATCCATTGCGTTGAGTTCCTGGGGGAGAGGGAAAAGTGTTTGCAGGAATCTGTGGACTCTGACTAAAAGCGTTCTGAGAAAGCAGAGGTTGAGAATTGAAATTTGTGAAGTCCAGAGACTCAAAGGACATGCGTCGTTGGATCGTGGACTCTGGCTAGTATTGATTACAAGTGCTTAGGCTAGTCTTTTATAAGTAAAAATCTTGTTGGAAATTCACTTTTTATATGATTTTCTAAATATAACAGTTGCTGAAATAAATGTAGAGATGAAGCAAAGACACCAAAATGATAATCAAGACAGATGAGACATAAATAAATCCTTTATTTCATTCCAATTCACCAAAGATTCATTCTTTTTGCAAAATTTTGGATAGAAATTTTGGACCAAAGTCAAACTTAGACATCCCCGATGGAACATACAAAAGAACCTCTGACAGAAAACCAAAAAATGAACTCAAAAAGTTGGATCATCTTGCCACATATTGTTGCCCACTCGACTCTGCACAATAGCCTTTGTCAGTCATGAAAACTAATTCACAAACAAACAAGTCTACACAGACTATCAAAGATAGATCAACACCTCTGAAAAATAAGTGTCTAAATGATGTAATTCAGCCCTAAATATTTTTGTCTACAATAAGACCCTGCTATCATAAAAAAGAATTAGGCTTGTGATAAATTAAGGAATGAATGAAAACTGAACTATCTCAACACAAACTCAAAGAGAAAACCTTAGTATGCTTCTCCTTCTATCCTCCTCTTGTTCCTCCCTTTCCTTTTTCCTTTAAGCAAATTAGAATAGGTTGAAGTAGTTGAACCACCTCATTATTTAAGTTAATTAAAAGACTCAACCAACTTTTTATTTAGGGGGAAAAGTAATAATCATAATAAGGGTTATAAATAAATCATAACTAGTAGGTGAGACCCGTTTTAACTCCCTTTAGCTCTTAACAATCATAACATATTATTTAATTAAGAAAAACACCCCTCCTTGTGACTCCCATCATCATATTAACATTTGACAATTTATCTCAAAATATTTGAAATTATTTTCAAAAAAATATATTACTCATATATCCAAAGAAAATGTGTTCTCCAAAATTTCTGAAGTCAACTGTCATCAACCATGAATAACATAAAAACTCAAAAACCATATTTCCCACTCTGAGATGCAATATTTCATTGATTGTTGTTGTCACCCTTCGATTTTTCTGAATTTTCCTTTGGTTGCACTGAGCCTTTAGGCCTAATATCATTGATCATGTGAGAACAATCATCCCTCAAATGCATCTGGGAAGAAACGGATTTATCAGAGCCATTGGAGGGTGAGGAAGGGGCAGCAGTGGATTTTCCTTTGTCAAGGGTATGGTGGGCCTTGGTTTTCAACATTTTTCTAACATGAGAGTACTAAACTGGTGAGAGAACAGGTGAAGCTTGGACAATCAGGTTAATAGTCGGAGGAGCAAGTAAGGACAAATTGGGCCAGCCACGATGTTGGGAGACTGTCGAGTGGACAATCTCTTTCCATGTGTCATTTTCGGGAACCTCGGGTTGAAATGAGACATGAGGGGGCACGGGAATACCAGGGGCTTATGGAGCTTGGAAAGGAGGCCTTTGAGACCTAGGTTGGACCACTCCTTGCCCAATCCAATTGAAAAATATGGCCTGAAACAATTGGCCTAACTCTTGTGAGTCGACGTCAAAGTGTATGGAGAACCTTGGCCTTCTTGGACCTCTGTTCTAGTTACCTCTCCCTCGGTTGCCTCTTCCATGGATACCTCGGCTGAGAAAGTAAGGACAAATTGGTCCAGCCACGATGTTGGGAGACTGTCGAGTGGACAATCTCTTTCCATGCGTCATTTTCGGGAACCTCAGGTTGAAATGAGACATCAGGGGGCACGGGAATACCAGGGGCTTATGGAGCTTGGAAAGGAGGCCTTTGAGACCTAGGTTGGACCACTCCTTGMCCAATCCAATTGAAAAATATGGCCTGAAACAATTGGCCTAACTCTTGTGAGTCGACGTCAAAGTGTATGGAGAACCTTGGCCTTCTTGGACCTCTGTTCTAGTTACCTCTCCCTCGGTTGCCTCTTCCATGGATACCTCGGCTGAAAAAGCTCATTCCTGCATGCATGCATGATTGATTAGAAAATAGTCCTTTTAACAACCATACATGACAACTCTTTAAAAATATCAAATAGATTTTGGCTCAACAATATATCAAAATCATGCAATCTAATCCATACAAATTATTTAATTGTTGTCAATGAGCAGGGGGTGAACAAAAGGTCCAAGGATATTTGAGGGGTTTGTATTGAGAGAAACGTGATATAATGAGGGGGAAAAGAACACAATTACTGCTCAAAGACAACAAACAATCAATTGTAACGCAAATCGAAGTAAATATCATTGTAATCCAATCAGGAACTTGTGACATCAAATTGCTTCAATACAGAATTCCTCTTGACTGTAATTAAATTTTAGAACAGGGAGTGAAAAATGAATGTGGGAAGGCGAGGGGGTTGTAATTAGCGGAAAGAGAAATAATGGTGGGGAAAGAGAGCGGGTATTGTTCATAAAATCGATTAAGTAATCCATACAATCATTCCAAATCAATGTAAAATATCAACACCAACCAAAATGATCATTGTGCCAAAAGAACAACTGTTGTGTAAAATTTAAACAATCTCATGCATTAACTTGCTCACTGTTCATAGTCAATTTGTAACACAGTTCTACCAAAACAAGACAGTATGCATTCCACAACAACTTGTAGAGGATCTCTTCTCTTCTCATTTATCCATTTAATATTTTAAAACAATTCCCAAATGCATAAACAATCACTTATTTCCACTATGTTCAGCGTCAACTCAACCATTGCTCACGAATTATTTCAATCATCAAATACAATTCAAAGGTCATGCTCGATTATGTCTTTTAATTTATTTAATAATTGAATTGAAATGAAGTTATATTGTCACAGCACCAATGCCTATCCCTGTTAAAATGCATGATATTAAACATACATAGTGTACAGTCAACAGAATAAACCATATTTAAATTGCAAAGATCCTGACTTGCCATTTAAACACACACACAACAATCACCACTTCAACTCGCACTATGTTGTGGAATACACAAACCATTCAACAAAACGCAAATATATTTTTGTGATTGTATAGGTCCAATTTTCTTTGACTCTAAACATTCAAAATGTTGGGCTATCCATCCAATACAATGAGGCAGCAACAGTATACCTGATATTATAACATAAATGATCAAATTGCAACCAAGCCATGTTTAAAAACTATGTGACTATCTCTGAGGGCACAACCAATAATATCCATAGCATACACAGTGGATGGCCATGCCATAATCACCATGATTGCAATACTTCCATGGCAATTACAACACACAGTCATAATAATCAACCACTCAACCTATCATGTTGTAGGAATTCCACACATACCCACGCATCATGCACGAAGAAATGATTTGACTTAATCAATTAAAAACAGTGTTGGGTTATCAATTCAATGATCACAAGGACAGCTACTGTGTACTCGATTTAACAATCATCCAATTAACCATGTTGAGCTTATCCATTCAATTATAACAACAAATGCAGTAACTAGATACCAAAAACCAACACCATTGTCATGTAATCAACAGGGCGAGCCAGTAATCAACTATGTCAACAATACACCACCAATCCATAACAACCAACAGTATACCCGACAAGCCATAACAGTCTCCTCTATCAACACTCGGGCTTGAGAAATTAAGGGTTTTCTCTGTGGACCAACATAGGGAGGCTAGAGTCGACTCCTCTCGTTGGTGAAAACCTCTGAGACCAACGATGCACACACAGGGTATACCACAATTGACTTCACAGACAGGGTGACAATTCCCATGACAGGAGAGGCTATGAACAGAGGAGCAAGGCTCCATTTTGGCCCTGTATCAATATTTAGCACAAGAAGGGTATAACCCTCGTGGCTCTCCCAGCCAACCAACTAACAATGCTGAGATGAAACAGAGTCGAGACGAGACGAAGCAATATAACCCACTATGCGACCATTAGTAGCATGAACAACCCAATACCCAAGTGAATAATGCATAGTGACGGAAGGTGTTTCAAACCCATTAAACCCCATAAAATCCAAGACTAGGTATGGGATACGAATGCGTGAAGACAGCCAGCCACTCTAGACCAAACGAAACCCTCCAACTAAGACCAGCAAGGATGACAGAGAGCCTTTACGGCTGCTAACACTCAGGACAACCAATAACACTGTGACTTCAAACTTCATTGCCACAAAAAACCACCAACAATTCATTCCAGAAAAATATCATCAATTAACACAGTTTCCCGACTCAAGGAAGGCACAAACCCATATATGTCGAGCCACTATCTATTTCATAACCAGAGAAAATTCATGGATGGAAAAAAAAAGGCATACATGTAACCAAGAGCAGCTTAAAACACGAATTGGCTGAGCGGTTCTCCCTCTGCTTGAAAGTCGAAGCCTAACCACAACAAACACAGTTGAACAATATCCCGACTAGGGTGGCGTCTAGTGGAAAGAGTAAGGGTGACATGTAGTAAATGCACGTCGCCTCCACCCTCGAGTCATTTAATTTCTCAGTACACGCCAGCCATTAATCCATTAACCATTCATTTAAACCATGCATTGGAATTAGCATCTATCACTTGTCAAACGCACCACCCACATCATATCTTACCATTGCCAACCTAACCATAATGCATATCAACCATATAACTCAAAAAAACGCATAGCCATTAACTTATTAGCTAGGATAACAACAATCATTTAAATTTCGGTGCATGTAGTATAGAAAAAGAGCATAAGTTGATTCCTTCTTTTTTCATTTGTTATACTTATTTACTTCTTTTGAATTGCTCTTATGTGTTGTTGCTAACATTTTTATTGTACAGGTGTCAGAGTGAGGAATCCATGAACATATAGCAATGATAACATAGACCATCGTAACAAGAAAATTGAGCCTAGAGAAACAGCAAAACACATAACATGCCTTATCCATCATTCAATTGTCATGATTAGAACCAACATCTAAGATCTCATCAACCATGTAAGCAGTGTTGAACAGTAGCACAAACATCAAATAAGAACTAGATCTGATCTCCAATCTACAAGGGGTCCCACCTACTAGTATTATTTATCCTGATAGCTTTATAATAATAGGCTTTAGCAACACTTTGCGGGCAAAACTTCGCTGCGATTTTAATCGTCAACAAACTGGCGACTCCAAAGGGAAATTTGTTTTCAATAGATTTAGAACTCTGAACTCATGGTTTCGCAGACCAATAACAGCAGGTCAAGAAGATATAACCAGGAAGATTATGCAACAGGTGGAAGTGAGCGGATTTAATGGAAAAATGACCAGGAATTTGGGAATAACTCATGAAGTGTTAAGTATGAGAGGTTTTACCACTGTATGCATAATCATTCAATCGGAATCTGCTCTTTACTTCAAGGAGAAAAATTACGGATTTTCTCTTTAAAATCTCAAATGGATGAAGAAATGGCAAGAAGAAGTGGGAGACAACCAATTCTTTATAAGACGACAATGAAAGTAGATAACAAATTCAAGTATGCTTCAGGGGAACATCGTAACAACTGTGTAAGCTTGATTGTTATTTACTAACAATGCTTTGCAGGAGTGTCACTATGGAAGAATTGATCCAATCATCCTATTTTGATCAAATTAACTAAAATATTGTAGGAAACAAAATCATGGCAGAAGTAGAAATGCAAAAATCAAAACAGCAGCAATAAAGGACAGAATGAAAAAGCAGCAAGAAAATTTTTAACACAAGAATCAGAAGTTACACTATTGTAAAGCGGAAAAGAGAAGCACAAAAATGAAAGCAGAGCTAGACTACTAGTATACAGAAAATCCAAACGGCATTAGAACTTTTTACGTTGGTCCCTTGCAATGTTTCGAGCGAGAACCGTTAGTGTTGTAGGAAAACAATTTCTCCAGTAAATCCCTTAGATTGTCAGATTTAGTATCCAGGACAAAAGCAATTTTGAAAGGATCCAGAAATAACACTTGGAACTTCGAGGTAATTATCATCCCTTTAATGTATATGATTATATCATCAAGGTAGATATGGATGTTGATTGATTCATCGAGAGTTGTGTGTATAGGTTTTTTAAAAGTGGTACTTGCATCGGGTAAGCTAGAAGGCATCCATTTATAAGACATGGTACCCCAATTAGTGATAAGAGTGGTTTTGTGAACATCTGCCCCTTTTACCTTGATTTCCCTACAGCCCAAAAAATTGTCAAGGGCCCTAACTGTGACTGTACAACCTACTGCAAAACCATTTCCATACTAAGAGGAGGAAAAGTATTTCTCATAATAGACTGACTGAAAGTGTGAAAATCAACGCAGGTTCTAATATGATCAGTGGTCTTCAAAATAGATACCCAATTGGAAACCCCTTCAAGGTAGACTGGAAAAATGATCCCAACTCTTAAGAGATTTTCCAACTCCCTTTGAAAGGTTGCTTTAAATGCAGAGTTAATAGGTCTTTGTTTTTGCCTAGCTCGTTTTATGCCCTCCTTGATGGGGATAGCATGTCGTATAAGACCAGGATCAAAACCACAAAGATCCCTATAAGACCAAGAAAAAAAAATTTGAAATCCACCAAGTAGCTTGGCAAACTTCACTCCTTCTTTATCAGAATATTGGACACTTATTTTAACATTCTTTGAAGATTCGAGTGCCCCGATATTCAAGGACATGGTTTCACCCACCATCTTTCTTGACTCCCCTTATTTTTTTTTCTTTATTGCCTACATCACTCGATGAAAACGAACTCTCAAGAGGAGTCAAGCCCTTAGGAATCTCGTTGTTTTCTATGGATGTCATTTCCTTGGGCTTAAGAGGTTCATATTGAATGAAAGCACAAATGCTCTCATCGTTAGGGAAGGCCTGCCAAGATTCTTCATTGTCAGGGATACATGGACGATATAGAGATTGAAAATAAAAATCAGGCATGTGAGGCAATGATTGTTGATTAGGAGAAGTTGCAAATACAACTAACCGATCAGCCATTGAATTCAATTCCCTCTTAACATGAGTTATGTTGAAAGATAATAGATTTGAGACAAGCACCCAAATAGTTTGGGTATATTGTTTCATCATCTTGTTTCTAGGAGAGTATATCTTACGTACCAGGTTCAAAACAAGCTTGGAATCTCCAAAAACTGAAAGGTGACCACAACCGAGATTATAGGCGTTTTCAATGCCTAATAATAAAGCTTCTAATTAAGTGACATTGTTCGTACAAGCAAACTCCAACCTGTAAGAAAAATTATGAATTTTCCCTACAGGGGAAACCAAGATAATGCCAGCCCCATTACACTCATTAGAGCATGAACCATCAAAGTGCATTTGCCACATATCATCATCTAAATTGATTTGTTCCAAAGGAATATTATCCTCCTCAGAAAATATGGAATACACTCCTAGGTCCTCTTCAACATAGTTTACACTAGGTTGTGGGACACTCTCTATGTAGGGTGAAATCCTTCCCTCTCTAAGTACTATAATGTTATTACCATTCTGAGGAACAGATAAATGTGTCACATCGAGTGATAGGTATCCACCTATTAAGGCTTGCCAATCTCTTCCTAATATAATTGAGTAATTTCTTACCAGCATATCAATTACCTGAATACTAAGGGTTGTCCTTATTTCAGGATGAGCGCATAAAAATAAGGTCACATTCTTAATATCTCCTATGGTTTTTTGTTGTAGACTATTATAGGAGAGCATGCTTCTAGCATTTTTTTTTGTACAAGACAAGCCTAGCTCTTCCATAATAATCTTCGACATCACACTTGGGCCTGAACCACCATCAATGAGGCAACAATGGGAAATCTTATCCATAATCTTTACAAAAATATAAAAAGGGGGGTTTTTTACAGGGTATCTAAAGTTATGTACACCTACTTTATTTACAGATGAATCCTCTATGTTTGCCTCTTCAAAAAGATTGTCTACAGTGGAAGCTTTTCCTTCCATGAATTGTTTCATATGCATCTGTTGTTCAGGGACAGCAACCATGTCCAAAAGGGTGGCATCTGCTTTGATGTTGGCCAATTGGTTCAAGATATTGTATTTGGATGAGGGGAGAGGGGAAGTAATTTATTGACTCTCAGGAACCTTAGGAACTTGAACAGTAGCAGTGGGTGAGGATGATCTCGGGCTAGAAGAACTGCGGGGAGGATCAAATTTTCCCTTGGGAGCATAGGATTTGTTCCTACTGTTGATGACCATGACATCCTCTGGCTCTACAAAATCTAGGAAAGTGATAGTAGCTTATGGTCTCTTACCAAAGATCTTATATCTAGCACTCTTCTTTACCTCACGTGTGGTTTCCTCGTGGTGTTCCTCACAAAATTTACACCAACTTCGAGGCAATATAGCTTTAGGTTGAAAATTATTTTCAACCGGATTTCTAAAGGGGGATGCAGAAGAGGATGAAGCTCCAGGGGTGAGAGGGGAAACAGTTCCTTTCCTCTCATACTCTATCATACGATCATTCATGTCTTGTACTAGTTGTAAAAGGGTGGACATGTTTGTCTATCTAATTGATTATTCCTGGGGAAGAACAGTTCTTTCAAGGTGTTCTTCATACTCTGAACAAGCATGCAGAGCGGAACCGAGATTATCAATGGATTTTTCCTCAAGCCTATGATGGTAGGGGGAAGGAAATGCATTGTAGTAATGCATGAAAGCAGCTTGGTTCTGAGGGCGAGTGAGCTCAGGGATTTGATTGTATAACTTGGTGAAACGCAAGTTGAAAGACTTGATGGTCTCGTCGTCCTTATAGGTGACATTATTGTATTCCCTTAACTTCTCGGTTGGGATTTTAGATTGCCCGTAAGTGGATCGGAACCAATATATTAACTCTTCCCAAGTAAACAGAATCTTAGGAGGAAGGTCAAAGAAATCGGTCGTAGCCTTTCCTTCCAAGGAATTGACGAATAAGCGCATGCAAGTATCATTGTCATTGGCTCCTATGTTATGAAAAGCATTAGAAAATGCCACCAAGTGTTTGTTTGTAGTGACAGTGTTATTTCCTGAAAAACCTAGGAAGATTCTCTTTAAATTGGGAAGTGGACGAGTAGCAGGTGCTAGGTTAAGAGGAGAGGACACATGCCATGGTGTGGTTGTGGCGTCTTCTTCAAACTGAAAAATCCCATACTTTTTAATGACTTCGGTGGGATTTGTGGTGGATTGGACAGGGATATGGTGGCTATATAAGCTACCAATCACTGACGAAGATGAAGACTGAGAAGAGGAAGCACTTCCAGTGCCACCAGAGCCACCACTAGATTCCATCTTGTGGATGATAAATGAGGGAAAGAAAGATGAACTGGATGAATCAGACAAAGT
Source organism: Picea engelmannii (assembly GCA_009831015.1). Taxonomy (NCBI): domain Eukaryota; kingdom Viridiplantae; phylum Streptophyta; class Pinopsida; order Pinales; family Pinaceae; genus Picea; species Picea engelmannii. Next base: position 5,236,988 of record ML776553.1, on the reverse strand, counting down.
TCTCCTTAGAGCACTTTGTTGGGCAGATAACACAATGTTCCCTCTTCCTATTTCAGCAATAGGATTGATTTCAGGTGACAAGCCTCTTCTTCTTCTAGAAGCACGAGAGTCTAAGGACATGAAAGAAAGGCCAAAACTAAAGAAACAAGAAGGTTAATATTGATTTCTAGGTTGTCTACATCTAGCTTCCAATCATTCTTGAGCACTAATATCTCGTTCAATTGCTTCCCAAGAATGGTTAAGCTCAGCACAGGTATTGGCAGTGTCTAAAATGGTATTAAACAAATTCAAAGCAATTTTGCTCTGATCTTGAAGATCGGGCTCAATATTGGGTTGCCTTGTAATAGGCATAGCCATTAAGAAATAAAACAGTCAAAGAATCAATATCAGAAAAATAGATGTATCGATGGAAATCGAGTAGAAAAATTAACCAAAGAGATATCGAAGATCTCCCCAGTATGGTCACCAAATAAATGTTGAGGAAAAGATATGAAATGATCTTACTCAAGCATTTTCAGATTCTGCTTGGCTAAAGAAAAATAGACGGGAATATCACCCTATGTTTATAGCCAACAAAAATAACATCCCAACTCACAAGTATTGATTACAAGTGCTTAGGCTAGTCTTTTATAAGTAAACAGCTTGCTGGAAATTCACTTTTTATATGATTTTATGAATATAAAAGTTGTTGAAATAAATGTAGAGATAGAAGTAAAGACACCAAAATGATAATCAAGACTGATGAAACATAAAGAAATCCTTTATTTCATTCCAATTCACGAAAGATTCATTCTTTTTTCAAAATTTCATACAGAAATTTCAAACCAATGTCAAACTTAGACATCCCCAATGGAACATACAAAAGGACCTCTGACAGAAAACCAAAAATTGAACTCTAAAAGCTGGATCAGCTTGCCACAGATTGTTTCCCACTCAATTTTGCACAATAGCCTTTGTCAGTCATGAAAACTAATTCACAAACAAACAAGTCTACACAGACTATCAAATATAGATCAACATCTCTGAAAAATAAGTGTCTAAATGATGTGATTCAGCCCTAAATCTTGTTGTCTACAATAAGACCCTGCTATCATAAAAAAGAATTAGACTTGTGATAAATTAAGGAATGAATGAAAACTGAACTATCTCAACATAAACTCAAAGAGAAAACCTTAGTAGGCTTCTCCTTATATCCTCCTCATGTTCCTCCCTTTCCTTTTTCCTTTAAGAAAATTAGAATTGGTTGAAGTAGTTGAACCACCTCATTAGTTAAGTTAATTAAAAGACTCAACCAACTTTTTAGTTAGGGGGGAAAGTAATAATCATAATAAGGGTTATAAATAAATAATAACTAGTAGGTGGACCCCTTGTGACTCCCTTTAGCTCTTAAAAATCATAACATATTAGTTAATTAATCAAAACACCCCTCCTTGTGACTCCCATCATCATATTAACATTTGACAATTTATCTCAAAATATTTGAAATTATTTTCAAAAAAATATATTACTCATATATCCAAAGAAAACATGTTGTCCAAAATTTATGAAGTCAACTTTCATCAACCATGAATAACATAAAAACTCAAAAACCATATTTCCCACTCTAAGACGCAATATTTCCTTGATTATTGTTGTCACCCTTCAATTTTTCAGAATTTGCCTTTGGTTGTGTTGAGCCTTTAGGCCAAATCTCACTGATCACGTGAGAACAATCATCCCTCAAATACATCCGGGAAGACACGGATTTATCAGAGCCATTGGAGGGTGAGGAAGAGGAAGCAGTGTATTTTCCTTTGTCAATGGCATGGTGGGCCTCGGTTTTCAACCTTTTGCTAGCATGAGAGGATTGAACTGGTGAGTGAACAGGTGCATCTTGGACAATCGGGTTAATAGGCGGGGGAGCAGGTAAGGACAAATTGGGCCAGTCATTGTAATGATCCCAAGCCAAATTCTTTCTCGGAATCACTAATTACTACTAATTTATTGAGTTATTAAGTGCATACAAGATTCATCAACACATGGAGATCACAATATATTTAATATGTAGAAGCACAAGCAAAGATCTGACCTTTTTATTATGAGCAATGTAAGATCAATACAATAGATGGTCGATCTGGCATAAACCTCAGATGGTCGTACAAGCAATAGATATGAGCTGCTACAAAATTCTCCCGACAATACAAAATAAGCCTCCAAAGGCTGGATATACAATGAAGACTGAATCAGGCAGATCTGAACCGTACTAATACTCAACCTCCAAGCTGGAAAGTGCCACGTCCTGCTAGAATGTTCAAGCCCTCAATAATTCTGTCCTGCTACCAAAAGTGTCCAATCATCCTGAGAAATATGCCAAATGATAGATCGGGCAACTGTAAGGACAACCCAGATGTCCAAATTCCCAAATCCACTCTCAAACCCCGTAGATCTGAATTTCCCACTGAATGGGGTGCCCCACTGGATGACTGAAACCCTAGCTAGTTTGGCCCTGATGAAGGAGGCCTACAAATGCTCTGAAAATCTCCAAGAATATAGATCGGGCTATGAGAATCTCGTGGGAGAAGTTTCAGACTCAGATCTCAAGCAGATCTCCCTAGATCTAAGTTTTACTGAATTACAGGACGTCTCCTATGGCTCCAAGACGTCCCAATCTGCAGACAAATGTAGAATGGTGATAACCCTCCAGAAAATCCCTCAAACTGATGGTCCTGCCCCTGGAAACAAAACCCAACTGTCGGAATGTCCGCAGGCCCTCAGGATAAGTTGGATCGAACCTCCCTCCAGATGATGGTGCGCCCTTGCTGGAAACACAAGAACAGTACGACTTGCTACCTTCTGAAGCACTAGATGGATATGGGATGAGACTAGAATGGTGTGGAGGAGTCTTTCATCCCCGAGACCAAGTTGCGGAACAAGGTGAGTGGATATTTCACCATTGAGTTGCTCACAAGGGTTTGTACAGCAAAACCCCCAAACTGAATGCTCAAGAGCAATAGCAAATGTTAATCCAAAACCAAAATGAGTAATAGGTGCACCCCAGCCTCTTACTTATACTTTTCCTTCTAATTCTCTGTTGAGTTAGGTTAACTC
>ML776553.1:5117571-5224020 GCA_009831015.1 Picea engelmannii | reverse complement strand
ATGAAAAGTTCTTGAAAATTAAAAGCCATTGTTCCTAATGATTGTAACCATTGGATTCCTAGTACAACATTTGCACCACCCATGGGTATAGCAATCATTGGACTATTCATTACATATTCCCCCATAGTAATATTGATCTTATTTCATTTTCCTGAGCAATTGATAGTTCATCCATCTGCAATCATTACTTGAAACTCTGGCGCTGGATATACAAAGCAATTGAGAGCTTCGGCTAATTTATAGTGAATGAAATTATGAGTACTGCCAGAATCAATTAGGACTATTACCTTTTTCTTTTTGATGTATCCTTTGATCTTGAGGGTTTGAGGAGTGCTAATTCCAGCCAATTCATTACACGATATCGTGGGAGTCAACTCTTCAGACGAAATTGCTTCTACGTTTTCATCTTGAGATGGTTCTTGTTCTTGTTCTTCTTCCTCTTCACGATCTATGTAGAATAATTTCTTCTCACCACACTTATGTCCCTTACTGTAATTGCTCTCACAATTAAAGCATAAACCTTTTGCTTTTCTTTCCTCCAATTGTTGAGGTGTCAACCTTGTAGGTTGAGTTGTTTTAGAAGAAGGAGCATTGTTCTCTCTATAGACGTTAGGATTGGTCCTTCTAGTAGCCATAGGCATATTTTTACTTTCAACATTTCTTGCCACCTTAAATGCATTCTCCAATGATTTGGGTTCCCAAAGGTGAACCTCATGTTGAATTTTATCCTTTAAAGTTCCTAGGAATACACCAATCAAGTGCTCATCTGTTCAATCTTTGGAAGTTCTCAATGTGCTCGGTAACTGAACCTTTTTGCTTGAGATTTATCAATTGGCTAAAGAAGGTATTGCTCCGTGTATCCTCATAGTGTGTTATCATTTCTTCCATGAAAATTGTCCAAGTGACGAGTGATTTGTGAGAAAAAAGCCATCGATACCATACAAATTGATTAAGTTCTAAATATAAAAAAGCAATTCATACCTTTTGTGTATGTGTCACATTATGTAGATCAAAGAATTGCTCCATCTGAAGTATCCATGTGATTGGGTCCTTTCCATCAAACTTCCTCATATCGATCTTAGGAACATGGTTGGTCTTCAACCCAAAGTAGGAGTTTCTCCATTCTTGATTCACCTTCCTCGTGTCCTCAACATTAATTTCATGGGATGCATTTTCACTTTCAAGTGTCTTCTCTGTTACAAAATTTTTCAATACTTCCATGATCTCCTCTATTAAACCATCCATCTTTGCCTCCAACTTAGCTTACATCTATTATAGTTCATCTTTTGTTACTATCTTCTTTTGTAAATCATGTATGTCCCTACGCATTTCTTCACCTTCATCAAGAGTCCAAGTAGGATTGTTTAAAGGCTTATTTGGTGTAGAGGTTCCCTTTTCGGGTGGCATGCTGGCCAAGTATCACTTTTGAACCTTGATTTTGAGGTGGTTATGCTAGACAATCTTTATTTTGTTGTATCTCCCAAGTTTTGGCCCTTCTGGGTATGAAACTTTATTTTATGTAGTTCTCTGATATTTCGTCTCTGCAATTCCACAGGTCTGATCAAAATTGGATTTGCCAAGTGGAATTTACGGTAACTTCCCCACAACTTTCTGATTTTTGTTCTTTCCAGGAGATCTCACTTGTGTAGCATGCCCCACACAAAATAATTGATATAAAATTCTGAAACTCATACCAGAAATACTACAGACTATCCAATATCCAATGAAACCAGTCCCACTCAATTTGGATACTCTAGGAAGAAGTTATGATTGTTTTACCTGGAACACCTTCTTGAGACTAGTCAATAGGATTAGTCAGATACCCTATCTTCCACAGGGTGTATATACAAATGTAAGATGACCCAGAAGCTAAAATGTTTACCAGAGATACCTTACTAATTTATGTGAATAGCCTCTGGAGTTCAGGGTCTAAAACATTACAGAAAATGGTTTATAGCGAAAATTTTGCAATGACTCAGTTCGGGATGATTCCAAAACCCTATCTTGTATAGGTTGTATCTCCGAAAGTATAAGTCCTCAAGAGCTAAAATTGTAACCCAACGTACCTTGATCCATCTACTAAATATCGTCCAATCTCTTCCTTCTAAAACGTTGTAGAAAAAAGTTATAGAGAAAATTCCAAGGTGTCACAGATGTAGCAGTGAAACCCCAAGACCTTGACCTTTGATACCATATGTTAGGAACCAAATATCAATATAGCATAGAAAAACCTCAGAAAAAGTACTCAACGCCTTGAAAAAGATATAATTTCAGATAATAAGCCTCTTCGAGGGGGCAGTCTCCTTTTACCCCACTTAAATGTTCAAGTACAAGATGATTCCAAATGAAAAAGTCTCATTGGTATATATAGGAGACTAGGAGGTATAATTACAACTAATGGAATAAAGCCGATATAAATAAAATAACATTAATAATGTAATATGCCCCAATTAAGGGGTAATGAGACAATATTAGGGCTTAACAGATTTCCTCGCGATGAAATGAGAAATGTGTGGTTGTTATAATTTCTAGAAAGCATATCAAGAAAGTAAGGCTCAGAAATCACCACATGTTCCAACTGAGAAGTCCTTTCATATAGATCTAACACTTGAGATATGGAATTCAAGTTATCAATTTTCCACAACTCTTTAGGGTTCAGGTTAAGCATGATGTGGAAAGGGTCATAAATATCACCAAGGAAATTATCGGCAATGCAGGATATGAACAAGCTATAACTTTCCAAAGAGAGTTTAGCATGGTCCTTACATATCTAGACAAGCACAGGAATCTATCGTGTGATGGAAAAGATTTGAAATGTTTGCTTCATGTTGAAGGAGACATGCACATGGTGAGGTGTTAATCTTATTAAGGGTACAATAACTATGTGTTCTACTTTATCTATGTATATGTCCCCTATCAAGCCATAAGAGTCTAAATACATAGGGTTTAAAAGTATAGGATGATATACCACTCTAAAAAAATATGTATCGTCATAAGAGTTAGAATGGATGACTGGGAAATTTGGGAAGATAGAATATCCAAGCATGTTCCTAGGGTAAAATAGTCTTGGATTGCAGATTCTTTAGATGGAGGCAAGCAAATGAAATATTTTTTATTAAGGGTAATGACATCCAAATGATTGAAAAGGTGATGGTCATGATCCAAAATGAAAACCACATCAATTCGATTAGGATCAGCCCATGTTTGTGTTACATAAGGTGCAATGTGTTGGGCATTGGTCTCAACCTCCCAAGTTACATGGTTAGGACGATTAGACTGATTGTTCAGAAGATGTAAGGGATGGTTGGGGGCATGCACAGTATTAGGATACTCATGTAGTCTGCAACACACATTAATGTGTGAGAAGCAAGTGTAAAACTCATAAATGTAGGAGCTATCCCCTCATTCAATATTAATCAGGGTAACCACAATCAAAACGATGCGGGAATTATATGTGAAAGTGATTAACTTCGTTGTGGCTTTGTCTAAAGAAAAGGTGATACAGTGGGGTTCCATGATTGGTGCATAAATTTCTTGCGAATCATCCCTGATACTCCCTGTCAAGATGTCCAAGGGTAGAATATTGTTTTCTTCATCTTGGTGATCTTTGTTGATAGAGGAATCATTAAGTGTTGGCACATTTACTTATATTGATAGGGAGGTGAATCAGCATAAGTCTAGTTTTTTTTTTTCTTACAATATTTATCAATATGTTATTTTACCAATTGTAGCAGTTAATGATAAGTATGCAACTATGCAATATGTAGTACACAAATATTAACGTGGAAAACGAAATGGGAGAAAACCATAAAACAATTATTTTATAAGATTATGTAGGCACCAACCTATTGTTACAATGCTTGCAAGAACCAACCTGCAGGAGACACCAATCTCCTCTCTTGAGCACAAAATTAGCAACAATGTTTGCAGGCACCGACCTGTAAGAGACACCAATCCCCTTGGATGAGAACCAACTCAACTCTCCCTATAGGCACCAAACTACAATTGTTATATTCACAGGAACCCACCTACAGGAGACATTGATCTCCTCAAGTTGTCAATAATATCAGATTGCCTCTTTCCTTCAATTATTTACCTATAAAAACGTATTGCTTTTGTCTATGTTGTCACAGAAATTTCCACTGAATCATAATCTACCTAATTTCATAAGTTCCTTGGACCTTGCACCTCCCAGCCACCCTTAGATGATTACATTATCTTTGTTTCATTCTTTGGCATCCTCGGACCTCATATCCTTATAGCTTCTCTTCACACGATCCACACTCACTTTCTTATAAAAAAACAAATTTGGGAAATGTTATTAATACACTCCCCACGGATTTGTCCACATACCAAAAATTATGTTCATTGGGTCGTCTACAGATCCCTTTGTGATTTGAAATACAATGAATTGATTTGCAAAATTTTTAAGAGTAATGCAGGGTCAGATCCAAATATTGTTTCAAAAATGTATGGAACTATGTTTTACTTCGTTTTCGAATACATTAATGAAATTCTCAAATTGTCGTTTATGAATGTGAAAACTTGCAAATAAATCTACTTAAACTAGTGAGAATGCTAAAATCACAAGCACAATTTCAAAAGAGATTGATAACAGAGTTCACCCATCTTGGGAAACATCTATGAGTCTACTTCCAATGTGTGATCGATATAATGAGGTTAAGCACATAAAAAGATTTGTTACATCAATAATGGTATTTCACCTATAATCAAATGATTTTACTATCTCTAGGAATATCTTTCACTTCATTGATGCACTTCACGCTCCTAATCTGAATGAAAAATGTCTTCAACAAGCCTCATTTTTTTTATCTTTCACCTTTGTACTTCAAAACAAGAATGAAAATGCTTGACCATGTATGTCAAAATACAGTTCTCAGTTGGTAACAAAACAACATTACAGTAATGCTCTTCAATGCTACTAAAGAATCACAGGAAAACGAACATGATGCCTCTCACTCTAAAAATCCTCTCAAGAGTGGCTAAATGCCCCTGGTTACAAAATGCATAGTTTAATTACAAAACATAAATCAAAATGTTTTGCAATATATCAATTACCATAGTCAAATGGTGGAGTGGTATGGCATCTTTGAATGAAAACAATCCAAAGTTTGGGATCGACCCTCGATCCACCATATACAAAATCAACTCCACTCTTGGCTTTGGCTCTGCATAAAATAAACATGGTATACGCACTTTGTAACCTCTCGAACCCTAGTCTAGTGGCAAGGCTCTCACATTCGGGCCTCCACCAATAAAAACAAACACATGCTCCAATTCTACTACCAAATACATCCCCCTCTCAAGACTAATGTGTTGGTTTAATAAATAATGGATCATGGATTCTAAACCTATCGACCCCTTATTTGAAGCATCCATCCAATCCATTGAAACAAAATAATATTACCAAGACGATGGGATAAGACCCATAATCATGGCGCAATGGTCAGATCATTAGATCTATTATCGGGATGATTGAGGTTCAACTCTCACTGACCCCTATTTTCTCCTAACAAAACTTTGGATTTGACCCTATCCATATTGAGCCATATCCATGCACTTTTGGTGAATTCATTGGAATGTTTTGGCAAAGGCTACAAGTTCAATACCGCTCGGTGCGCTTGGTGATAAGACCAAAATTTGTATCCTTATCCAAATTTGAGCAACCAAAACTGCCATGTGGTGGCCTCTCATTAGGCCACGTGTCACTTCCCAATTGGTCCACATGTTTTCTTAGTAAGCACATAGTCACCTACAATGTTAGCTTCACAGCCAGTTTCTGCATCATCCATCGTATAGTGCCACATCACCATGCCATGTAAGAAATTTGTATGTGCCACATCATCATGTACTGCATAGTCAGCCCTGCCACATCAACAATCTATAGGATCGTGCATTCCATGTGTCAACCTATGGCACCACCATGTTATCACGTCATACATTTTGTGTTGTCCACCTAGATACCATTTTTCCATTTGTGATGCTACCACATCATCTAACTGTACCATCTATACTACCATGTGGTAGTCTGTGGGGATGCCACGTGGCACCCCTACAACAATTTTTCATGTTGGCCTAAAAATTTAGACTACGATAACTTCTTCATACAGACTATGTTTGAGTCCATTCAAGCATCATCGAATATCTCTCATCAAGCTCTACGTAAGGAAGCCACTTTCATCATAACCTGAGATGGTCATTTTTTCTTGGTTACAAAGATCCTCCTGGATCAAACCTCCCCATAAAAAAGAACTTTTGGTCTGCCAAAAGTTTACATACAGGGTTTTGACTCATCTCTTTGATTTACATACTCTCATTCTCTTTGCAACTCAAAAAAGGCATAAAAACACTAGGTTGTAGATAAGTGATGCTATAACAAGTCATCACTTTTACAATTTTCCCATGTGGCTTACAAAATTTGCAGCAATTAACTATTCAAACAGACAACCCATTTCATACTCAACCACGCTAATGGATTCTCCTTATTTAGTTGATATTATTCATGAACTACTTCGTGGATCGTTATTTTGTGCGCCACTTTTTCATCTGCAACCTCCTTCTTTACGGGTGCTTGTATAACCTTCTTATCCTTCTTTGGACAAAGTTGTGGATGAAGTTTATAGCACTTCTCAATTTAGTGTCCACTCATATTGCAATGAGTGCAATGGTTTTTTACCTTGTTCTTTGACGATAGGTCCTTCTTTCCATGTGGACTTGGAAGGTATTCTTCATGTCTTTTATCCTCTCTGGTTGACATGATAAGATTCATGTACAAATATTTCCTCTTTCAACACTTGGTCACACAATGGTTAGGTGATCGACAAAAAGTACAAGGGTACATTTTCCACAAGGTTTTAATAGCATGATTATTATTCCTATAATCAAAGAAACATTTTAAGTAATCATGACCTTTATACCTTTCATGGTTGTATTTAGTGCAGATTTGATGAGGAGAACTTGACCTAGATCATCCTTCGAAAAGATCATCTCTCTTTGGATATGACTTGCAATCATTGTCACTATCATGGTGTGATGCACCATCAACTTGCAAATGTTCTTTCTACACTGACTTAGACTCATCACTTGAAGAATTTCTTACTTCCATTATTTTGGAGAATTATCCAACTTCCTATTTTCCATAACCCAATCATGCATAACAAGGTCATTCTACCACTTATATGGGATTAACTATACCCTGGTCATTAACTCCAAGGTATTTTCCTTCATATCCCATTTTCATTAGCAATTTCAACCCAACGCCTTTAGTGTTCTTTTCAAATGCATCAAAAGAATCATCTTTATGGGAAGAATGTGAAATTGAAGAATTACTTCTATTACATACCTTAGAAACAGTTTTTGGATCTGGTGTGAAGGATGGTTTCTTTAATCCTTTCGCACTCTGAAACTTTACCAAAGCCTATGTCATGGCTTGTAACTGAATTTGCAACTTTTGCTTCTCATCTTTCGATATGTGCAACAACCTTCTCAACTCAACATTCTTTGCATGAATACTCAGGTTGATCTTATTGATCGCTTGAACCCATTCTCAATTCAATGTTTTTCCCATGGTTGTCCTTTTTGCAACCCACTCTTCAAACTAAAAATCCTATCAAACCTACTATGGTACCAAAATTGATCTGAAACTCAATGACTTGATTTGCAAAAATTTTAAGAGTAATGGAGGTTCAAAACCAAATCTTGTTTTGAAAATGTTCGAAATTAACTTTTACTTCATTTTCGAATACATTAATGAAATTCTCAAATTGTCATTTATGAATGTGAAAACTTGCAAGTAACTCTGCTTAAATAAGTGAGAAAGCTAAAATCACAAACACAATTGCAAAAGAGATTGATAATGGAGTTCACCCATCTTGGGCTACGTCTCCAGGTCCACTTCTAATGTGTGACTGATCCATTGTAATGATGCTAAGAATATAAAAATATTTGTTACATCATAATGGTATTTCACCTACAATAAAATGATTTTACCAGCTCTAGGAATATCTTTCACTTCATCGATGCACTTCCCACTCTCGATGTGCATGAAAAATGTCTTCAACAAGCCTCATTATTCCATTCTTTCACCTTTATACTTCAAAACAAGAATGAAAATGATTGACCATTTATGTCAAAATACACTTCTCAACCGATAACAAAACAGCATTGCATTAATGGTCTTCAACGCTTCCAAAGAAGCTTAGGCAAGCGAACATGATTCCTCCCACTCTCAAAATTCTATCAAGAGTGGATAAATGCCCTTGCTTAGAAAATGCATAGTTTAATTACAAAACATAAATCAAAATGTTTTGCAATATAGCCATTACCATAGTTAAAATGGTGGACTGGTATGGCATATTTGAATTAAAACAATTCAAAGTTTGGGATCGACCCTCGATCCACCATATACAAAATCAACTCCAATCTCGCCTTTGGCTCTGCATAAAATAAACATGGTATGTGTGTTGTGTAACCACCTGAACCCTGGTCTAGTGGTCAGGCTATTTCTTTCATGCCTCCACCAATAAAAACAAACACATGCTCTAGTTCTACCACCAAATCGATCCCCCTCTCAAGAGTAATGTGTTGGTTTAATAAACAATGGATCATGGATTCAAACCTTATCAACCCCTTATTTCGGGAATCCATCCAATCCATTGGAACAAAACCATATTAGAAAGGCAATGTGATAAGACCCATAATTGTGGTGCGATGGTCAAATCATTGGAATGGTTGCCGAGATGATCAGGGTTCAACTCCCACCGACCCTTATTTTCTCCTAACAAAACTTTGGATAAACTTCAAATAGAAGTTTTGACCCTATCCATATTGAGCCATATCCGTGCCCTTTTTCTGAAGTCATTTGAATGCTTTGGAGGAGGTTACGAGTTCAATATCACTCAATGTGCTTGGTGATAAGACCAAATTTTTTATCCTTAGCCAAATTTGAGCAATTGGAACTGCCATGTGGTGGCCTCTCATTGGGCCACGTGTCGCTTCCCAATTGGTCCACATGTTTTCTTAGTCAGCACACAATCACCTACCACATCAACTACCAAGTCATCCACCATACAGTGCCACATCACCCTGCCATGTAAGTAATCCATACATGCCACATCATCCTGTACTGCACAGTCCTCCCTTCCACATCAGCAATCTGTGTGATCGTCCAGTTTAGGTGTCAACCTATGGCACTGCCATGTGAACCTGTCGTACATTTTGTATTGTCCACCTAGATACCACATGTCCATCTATTATACTTCCACATCATCTAACTATACCGTTCATACTGCCATGTGGCAATCTATTGGGATGCCACATGGCACCCTTGTAACATTTTTTCATGTTGGCCCAAAACTCCAAACTGCGATAACTTATTCATACGAACTCTATTTGAGCCCATTCAAGCATCGTTGGAAATTTCTCGTCGAGCTCTTTGCAATGGAACCACTTTCATCATAATTTGAGATGGTCAATTTTTCTTTGTTATAAATATCCTCCTAGATCACTTTGACACTCCATAAGAACCTCTTGTGATTTGTTCATTGGTTCCATTGTACATGCATTATTACACAACTAATGTTGGATGAGGTCCTTGATCGAATCTCAACCATCGATATATTCACTGCTTACAAAAACATGAAATACGCCCTCAATGCTCAACAGTCATCCGATCTGGTCCCTGATTCATTTCCAGTCATCAATTTGTTTGACGTTCCCTGGATAAAAAAACCATTGGGCCTATCGAGCCCAGAGGCTATTGGACCTTCGATCCTTCAACCATCCACCTTCATTCTTCTAACATGGTTCTGTATGGAACCTCACATGTGGAACCATGATCCTGGGCCCTCGGAGCTTCAATATAACCTTTCTCCTTCATTCTTCTAGTATCCGATATGCGATATTGTTGACTTAACATGTGGCACTAACGTGCCTTCTTTCATGGTTCTAACATGGCATTTTTCATGGATATAACGTGGCATCGACCACCGGGGTATCGGGTGCTTCAATGCAACACCTTCATCATTCTCTTGATATCCAATATGGAACCTTGTCGTGGAACTTTGTTTTTGACAGATCCAATCACTAAGAACCATGTGTATCACCTTATCACCAGGATATCGTGCTATCATGGTAGATGAAGTGGCCTCCACGTGGACCTCTTCCATGTGATATGGATGAGTGTCATTGTACATGGTTGTTTTTGTGGCACCTAAGCTATTCCACTGGGCCTTCACTACTGCAATGATATTTTAATCTTATGATATTGATATGTCGATATCATACCACCAGGGTATCGACCTACCAGCCCCCGGAACTTTAACTCCATGTTTTCTATTTCAATATTTTGATATGCGGTATTGGAACCATGCCACTCTGTGTTCCAATCACCGTGATGACGTGGTGGATGAGGTGAATTTTGTGTGGCTCTCTATACTATCTTGGTAGCTTGATGATGGATGACTTGGCCTCCACGTGGATTTGACTTGGAACCTAAGCTGGCCTACCAGGTATCGAGCCCCTGAGACTTTGACACTATACATACACTTCATTATTCTAGTGTCTGATATTTCGATATTGCGTCACCAAGGTACTGGGCCACCAAGCCCCCACAGGTTTGTCCACTGCGCTAACACTTTGATATCTCGATCTCTGATATTCGATACACTAGGCCCCATAAAAAAAATCAATGCTTTGTACACGGTTCCATTGCTCTTTCATTCACATTCGAATTGATGTAATAGTATTTTCCATTAGAAAGTCTTTGAACACAAAATTTCTTGTACATGTGGGATATGTCAATTTCATCAATTTTTCGATCAGACCACTAGGATATTCCTTTTCCAAGCTCATCGTTTCTCAAACCTACACTTCCTCTCTTCCACATAGATTTCAATGCTTGTTTAATTATTTTTCCTCAATCTCATCCCTTAGATCTCGTTCATCTATTTCAAGGTCATCTCATTTATCTTCCATTCACCATTTCTCTTCAATCTTGCACAAGCATATTGTTATTATGGTGTTGTTGTTCAAGGTAAATAGATAGGGATTTTGCAGAAGGTAAACAATGCATAGAGATATTCACAGCTTCCCCTTCTCTTTGACATCATTGACATTCATGACCGTCACAATCATGTATTCCTTTGACATCAATGACAACAATTTACCAACATTAAGTACTCATCCAGTCTTGGATAACAAGAGGAGCCAAGGATGGTTCTTGACGAACAAGGATTAGTAAAGACCATGATTTCATGAGAAATGTAAGGCGTTTGATGGATGAAATCTTGGGAGGATGCTTCGAGGTTACCAATGATTAGAACAAAATCAAACTCAATACTTTCTACTGGTGAAGGTGGTTGGGAAACTACATAGTGGGAACAGCTTCCCTGGGGGCCTTTTTATAGATTCCTCTTCCTCCTCTGGTAATTTATGAGATGAATCAGAGTAATGAGAGCATTAGAGGAAATTTCAACTCAAAAGTGTCCTCCTAAGGAAAAATCAAGAAACTAATAAAGTAATGCCATGTAGAAAAAAAATTAATATACTTTTTAACATTACTCATTTAGTGAAGCTTCCCATGGTTATTTTAATTTTATTGAGGCTTAACCTAAATATATATTTTATATTAAAATCAATTTATGATCGCCATGTTTGAAGAAATATTTTCCCTAAAATAAGGAAAGAATTATAAGTACACAATATTATCTTAAATTTTATTGGACCAACTTGGATTTCCCAAAAAATATATTAAATATTATTAAAAAAGAATATATAAAATTACACATACTCAAAATTATTTAGGATTAAAATAAAGTTGTAGAATACAAATTATATAATTTAAAAAAAAAAAAAAAAATCACTAAATCTGGTTCATCGACCATTGACCAAGGGGCAAATGTGATTGAATCTGAAGGGGTTCCTCTAATTTTTGTTTCCTCGGCCATTATTGACAAAAGTGGGCGTGAATGGCATTGAATTGGAAACCCTCCTCTCGGGTTTTCAAATTTTCCTCGAAGATATCATACATTTATTTTTCAAATTCCACCGTGGCCAAGGGGAGAATGTAATTGAATCCAAAGGACCTCCTCTCAATTCTGGATCCTCAGCCTTTGTTAACAAAAATGGGCGCGAATGGCATCGATTTGGAAAACCTCCTCTCAAGTTTTCAATTTTTCCTCAAAGATCTCATGCATTTATTTTTCAAATTCCACCTTGGCGAAGGGGAAAATGTGATTTAATATGAAGGGCCTCCTCTCAACTCTATTTCCTTGGCCATTGCTTACAAAAATTGGCACGAATTCCATTGAATTGGAAACCCTACTCTCAAGTTACAATTTTTTTCTCAAATATCTCATGCAATTATTTCTCAAATTCCACCAAATGTGGATTGATGGCATTGGTTTGAGTAATTTTGCACCAAAATATGGCCAATCGAAAGCAAGCTTTGGAATTGAATCTCAATGTTTTGGGGTAAATTCTCAAAAAATATTCGCGGGTTCGACTAGATATCTCTAAAGTTCCATCAAAGACAGGGCATGTTTCTTCTGATAGGTATGTTTTTTTTTGGTAAATTATCTCAAAAGATTTGCAGATTCGACTGGATATCTATAAAATTACATCTAATATGGGGCTTGTTTCTTCCGATATGTATGTTGGTTCCTCTTAAGGCTTTCACTGTTAACACCAGGTGCTTGTTCTTTTCATGAAAGCATTCAATTCTGTCTTGGTCAGGGATGTTTTCCAATCCTTGGACTTAGTAGAGTATTTTCATCTAATTAGGGAAGACAAAGAGAAAACAAGTCCCAACATATATTGTTTATCTACTTTAGCATCCAAGCCTACCTCTTTGATGCCATGATTTCACTTGTTGTGACCAACTTGTTAATTTGTAATTTTGGTTCATTGGTTGGATTTTTGTGATAACTCTATTATGGGCCTATTTATGATCCTACTTTACCTCAACCTGGAGTCTTATGGGTTGCTTTCATTTGTATGTGTAAAACTGTGCTTTTCCTATACTTATAGAAATTTGAATTTCATTTGTGAGATGTTACCTAGTCCATAATTTGTGCTTGTCTTAGACTTAGAGAAATTTGAGATTGTTTTCACTACTCACTCAATACTGATCAATTTCTTTGGAAACTTGTTTGTCTTTGGTCATATATTCAGATGCAATCTTGTGAAGCCTTGTGTTTATTTATATACGGTCAGTGTAAAAAAAATTATAGGTTGGGTTTCGAAATTATTTTGTAATAAATATTGTTATGTGGGATTTTAAATTTGGTTATATTCTAGCTTTTCCAAGGCACCTAATGGTTTTGTTTTGAAGGAAAATTGCCTAGCAATGTTTATAAATTCTAGGTCAACAAAATTGTGCAATTTTCATTAAGTCTTGATTCGTTTATGGTGAGGTTGTAGAAAGTTGTATTCTTGGATGTAGAAGTTTAGTTGTTTATTTTAGTTGATTGGGCATATACAAAGGTTTTAGCCTTGATAGTGAGAAAAATACCCTTGCCTCAAACTTGATTTACTCCTTTTCCTTTCCCTTAACCAATTGAATGCATTAAGGCTTGTTTTGTCTTAATTTGTGGTTAGCAACCCAACTTTATTGATTATTCTACATGCATGATTTGATTTAAGCACGGATCTTGTTGATAAGTGTCATGGATAGGATCTTTAGTTGTGATTGTATAAAGTATGAATTTTTTGGGAAGAGGTCATTCTTTGGGAAAAGAAGAGGAGGCCCAAATATCAACACTTGTATAAGTGGTCAAAGAAATAAGACTAGATTTTTTGTACATTTTGGTGTTTATTTTGAAGAGTTTGGGAAACTTGCATAAGCATGTTATTTATGTATGGGATATCGACATTCTACCCAGACTCCCATTGTTTCCCTTTCCTTTTTCTTTGTGACCTCATCATGGCATATGACAAGTAAATAATGATACACATGTTATTACACCAAATCTGAAACCCTCTTGGGAGTTTGAGCTAGTTGCGTGAATTAATGGTTGTGGGAAAATTGTTGAGAATATACCTATTGGTTTGAGGGATCCAGTTGAGTCTCCATACTTAATTGCCTCTACTTCATATAAGTGGTCCCTTTATGTAGTTATTTCTATAGTTTCTATGGTACTTTATAACCTTAAAATCCTATTGATGATTCATCCCTACTTCCTTAAGGGTCTTGAAAAGTCATTGTTGGAAAGCCCCCTACTATTTTTACTATTGTTACTACCATGGATACTCCTAGAAAGCGCCACATTGATATTTCTAAGAATTATCACCCTTGTTTTCAATATGGATCAACCTTTTCAAGGCATGAGAACATGTACCTTTAAAGGCTCCATGTGAGGGAATGTTGGAATATATGCCCAAGATTAGAGTATATGTAGAATTCTATGTGTAGTTTGATAGCCTACATAGGTGGGTGAGAAAATATTTGAATGTCACATTGGAGGAGGTGGAGCACGGAGCTAAAGTGGCTAAATAGGTGAATAAAATGTTGAACTCAATTCCAAATTCACTTATTGGGGATCACCAATAGAACCTTTATATCCATCGATACAAACACATGCACCAAAAGGCCACAAAGATTAAACATCACCAACAAAAAGGATACATGATGGGTCAAAGATTACGCTCCAAGTTCATCAGAGATACAAAAAGGATACACTTAAATTTCATCAAAGATAAAAAAGGGATACTCTTCAAGTTCATCAACTAAATAGAAAAATAAATAAGCCTAGGCTAGAAGGAGATTTTTAAGATTGTTTGTTGTTGTAAGACTGGTTTCGTATACTCTACTGACTAGTTTTTAATTTATGTTGTATTCAGATGAAAACATAGAATATTAGTTGGATGTACCATATTCTACAAGATGCGTGACGGATTTGAGGTATGCCTCAATATATAAAAAGGTTGTATTTTCCTTATAAGGTCTCCCAAACTGTTCTGAAGTGAAACTTTGATTTTCTCATTTTGGTATTTTCCAATACATTTTGATTTTCATAATCTTGATTGTTTGCAGGACTCTCCAACACATATAGATGTTGTAAGAAACTTTCACCATGTTACCCGCATAAATTTAAGTAAGTATATGGCGCCAATCCAGAAACAAAATCAGAAATTGGTCCCTAACATTGATTGCAATGCATTAAGGGAAGTCGGAGCTAAAAATTTGGATCTTTGGGTAAAAGGAGAACTCTATCCAGTTGACCATGTGTACAAATCTCATCCTGATTTCAAAACAATAATAGGACTATGCCAGCATGTATACCATGGAAAAAGTGGTCTTCTGGGATACTTTTAAAACTTGGAAGGTAATCACATTTCCCTTGAACAGAAAATTCAAGATCCTAATATCCAATTACAACAACTCCATCACTCAAATGTGATTCAGTATCATGAAAACATGAAATTGAACCAAACAATAGCAATGTTGAGTCAAATACATGTGGAAAAACTACTTGAATTCAAATCCATCTCATCAAAAGAAATTGAGAAGTTGAAAACCAATACCTCTCGTCTCCAAAATAGACTCTTTATGTTAAAGAAAATTGCAATGGGATTGAGGTTTAGATCAAAAGAGATAAAACCAATATCATTATTTGCAAAGAGGGGAGGTGCCTTTATAAAAAGAGTGTTTGGGTTGATGACTGTATTAGATCCAACTTGCACTAATTCTATGGATTTGTACAAAATTGTGTTAAAGAAAAGTGACATTAAAACAATGCTCAAAGACCCAGAATTTGATGATTTGAGGAAAGAAGTAGTTAACCAATTAATTGCAAACATAAAAATTGATGTAAAGGATGTTCAAGGAGTTTGTGATGATAGAGGGATCAGCAGGGCATATGTAAATATTTTTAAAGTTATAAGAGAGGGAATGTTGAATTGTGACATTAAGCAGATTTTGGTTCATCTCCCTTTTAATGTGAAGAAAGAGCATGCACTACAAAACACAAAAATCGTTGATTCATTGGGAGATGCATATTGATTAGAAGTAGTGCATGAAGTTGCAATAAGAGAAAAAATAAAGTGTCAAGTGAAACTATTCCATTAGTTAAAAAACAATAACTTGTGGTATGATTTAGAACAGGTATTACAATTGATGGTGAGGTACTACGACATGTCTATTGAGGAGACATGTGGGACATTGATTGTTGTCCTAAAATTGGATGAAATGGACTTAGTCAAAAGTGGAAAACATGAAAGAGTTTCAATCACATTAATGAATTGTGTATTAGATCCACGCCTTGATAAGACAAGTGATAAATATTTTCAAGTTCAATCTGAAGATCACCTTTTTAGGGAATTTTTCATGTCAACAAGGAGTCCCATGAGTCCTTGAAAATAAAATTCAGCAAAACATATTTACCATTAATTATGTCTTCACATGCTACAGGGGAAAAATTATATGTGGAAGAATATGGCTCATATTTTGTGGAATGGAATCTTGCAGCTGATTTAAAAACTCTCAAGTGTTTATACAACATTTCTCATGGTGTAAATGCAACACACAATTGCTTATATTACATAACAAAAAAGATCGAAGTTGGAATAGCGGTATCTTGAGTTGTCATCAAGACCTTCCTCCTTACCATGATCAAATTGATCCAAATATAGATGCAATACTTCATGTACCTTTGAATAGGGTGCACATGTGCACTTTGCATGCATTTGTGAGAATTGTTGATAAGATGGTGTATTTATCTATTTTGCTTGCTTGGAACAAAATCCCAAAAGAAGAAAGTAAAAATTTTATTGAGGCAATTCAACAAGTTCTTTCAAAAGTAGTTTTGCATGGTGGAAATGTTAAAATTGAAAAAGATATTAAGAGGCCAAGTACAACAGGTAATCTACCAGTAAATCCATCAATGTCAGGTGTCAAGGCACATATTTTTTTTGAAAATAAATGTGGACATGGATGTTTGGGATTTTATGGAGACTTGATTAATGCATAAGATGATCACACTAGTGGAGGTCGTGAATCAATTAGAAAGAAGAAATGTGCTCGAAGGTCACTTTCATATTTATTTCCGTTGATGGATAAGGAAAAATTCATTGAAGGTGACGCAACATCCTTTCAAAAAGTCGTTACATACTTCATAAGAGTATTAAAAGAAGCCTGGGGAGAGAGGCGTATGACACATTATATGGTATGCATATCAATTTTCATCCCACTGGTACTTTCCTTTGTACTTCTCTTTACTTTACATACTATTATTTTAAATTAACATCATTTGGTACATTTGTTTGGTAATCTAAGATAGATTGAACTACTTATGTTTGGAGCATCAATTATTTGCACACGAGCCATGGTTTGCAGAAAAATATGGAAGCTTGGTCATTTGGGGTATAAGGGGTATAGAGAAATCACATAGTCTAGATCGTACCATTTACCATAGATACACACATAAAGGAAGGGGTTACAATCATTTAGATGTTCTTGTGCAAATGGGTCAAGCATTTTATAGGTGTAAAATGGTTGGATTTAAGAGGAAACACCAACTTCCAAAAACAATTGAGCTTTGTAGAGTGATAAGACAAGCATAGCTAAGTAGAAAACGTAGGAGATATGATGTTTCTAAAGGTGGAGTTGGGAAAAGTGCAAGGTATGAAATATGTATGTTAACTTTTCTACCTTCTCCATTTAATTTATTTATTGTTTTTAAAGGCTCATTATCATAATTTTATGTAGATGTGACTGACATTTTGCAATCCATTCAAGTTTCATATAAGTGTATTCACTTCCAAATAATTATGTAAGTTGTAAAGTTTATCTGCTTCATGAAGCATATATTTTGTATGTCAAAAATTACCTAAGGCTAGCTAGAAAAATATAATTTTTGGTGTCAAAACTAACCCATCTCTACAATCATGTGTGCGGGTCTAGAATTATGGAGGATCACACATAGTGGTATTTATCAGCATATATCTAATGGTTTACATTGCAGTAGATCAACGGTTCTCAGCTAGAATGATCCCACACATAGTGGTAATTAGCATGCTCCAAAGCGAGGGAAATGGAACGTCTAATTGAATAAGAGTGGTTGTGTTGTTCAAAGATCAAGGGATTTTTTTTTGGATGGAAAATGAGATTGATAGTCCATATTACATGAGATGGTCATCACCTCAACAATTTGTAGTCATTTATGAAATGTTACCTAGTCCATCATTTGTGGACTATGAAGGTCAGTGTTTCTTTCACCTAGTTTTGGATGTCTACACAATATTGTACTTATTAGTCCCATCAACATTTTTGTGGTGACTCTTTTTCACAATAATAAAATTTTCTTATCTTATTTTATATTATCTCTTAGATAGTATTGAGTTTTCAATAATTTCAGCTAGCCATGGATGTGGTTGTTCTACTATAATATATGCACCAATATTTCATCATGGGTTTGTTGTTGTCAAGGTTGTCAATATATCCTACCATTTACTCCACTAAGCTATTGTAACTTGTCCTATCTAATCCTAAACTAGAATGTCTTAGCCTAACCTACCTTACCTAAAATAGATTTCACTACCCTGCCTAATATAACCTACCTTACTCCAATATACCATACCCAGGACACCATATCTTACCTTAACATAAACCAACCTACCCTATCCTAGGATTCCTTGTAGAAACCTTACCCAACCTATCCTAACCTAGCATATATTACCCTAAAATAGCCTAAATCATGACCTAACTCAAAATCCTAACTCATTACCTCCTATAACCCCTTAGGTGCACCACATTGTTAATGGGGGCATAAATAAGTGTAATACCTAGTGAACATAGCACCAATGATAACTCCACAAATCAATTATATAGGGATTCCTTTAGTCGGCACAAAATCGGGTGCATAAACATGGGTTGGGGCTAATGATGTTGGATTTAGCTTTGGTTGGTGGTTGAAATATAAAAAATAAAAAAGGTTGTCATTCCAAATCTTATTTTCACAAATGTAACATCTGCTAGAGTTTAAGCTTAATTGAGTGAACCTAAAGCACATTCGAACCATGAGTTTAGGAAGCAACAGGTAGAGGAACCAAGGTAGCTTGAGACCTGAAAGAGGATCTAACTATAGGAGGTAGATCTTGTTACCTCCTTCCTATATAATTATTATCTTTTTTAGTGAATTTGTCCCCGGTCCGTTACCAAGAACAATAAAACAAAGTGGATATTAAAGAGGAAAAGGAATACATGGAAAAGGAAGAGGAATAAAGATTCACTTGACAAAACGTTGTAGTTTTGGCAGTGAAGCCACAACTCTTTAGTAATATCTTGATAGCATATTTGGTTAATCCAACACTAAGATCACTCCAATCATCAAATATCCCAATATTTTAGCGTCCTTGTGTGACCACAAAATGAGATTTGGAAGCAGGGTATGGTGATAATCCAACGGTTTAAATTGCAGCAGATCAACGGTTGTAAGATAACGCGGGTTGTGAACATAATTGTTAATTAATTTTGGTCCATGGATCCGCATAGCGGAAACCACTACATTGACATGGTGGCTTCTCATTTAGCGTGCATCATTGGGGTGGCAAAGTATTACCACTTATGTAATGATACGCGCAACTAAAACTAAAACCGGTCAACTTCAAAGGTGGTTTAGCATGGTTAATGCGTTATGAGGTCATGAAAGATGGGCCTCGGAAATGAATATCAAATGAGGTGTTTCCAATTAGACTAATTAAGTGTTCTTGTGTGACCACATAACAATATTTGGAAGCAGGTATGGAGATGATCTGATGGTTTAAATTGTAGTAGATCAATGGTTCTCAGTTAATGCGGGTCGTGAACATAAGTGTCACTTAATTTTGGTTCGTCGATCCGCGTAGCAGAAACCACTATGTTGATGTGGTGGCTTCTCATTTAGTGTGCATCGTCTAGGTGGTAAAGTATTACCACTTATGTAATGATCCGTGCTACTAAATGTAAAACCACTCAAATTCAAAGGTGGTTTGGTATGGTTAGTGCTATGACATCATGAAAGATGGGCCTTGGAAATGAACTACCAAATTCGGTGTTGCCAAGTGGACTGATAGGTTGCCCCCAAAAATGAAATATCAAATGAGGTGTTGCCAAGTTGGATTGTTAGTGTACTATACGTCATGAAATATGGGCCTGAAAATGAAATATATGAGGTATTTTCAAGTGGGCCGATTAAGTGCACTATGATTGTATGATGCTAGTATTTATCATTCTTTGTTTGTGTAATTTTGAAATCCTCCATGGAAGATTATAGTGACAATTTTGGATTGTTGAAAATAATTAGGCTTCTTTGATCATTTAGTTGGGCATGTTCGTAATATTGTATCTCATAACTCGTGTTGTGTAATAAGTATTGTATTTAATAAGAATTTATGAATAATTTGTACAAGTGTTGTATCATCGATACATAGTACAATAAAAATATCATATGCATTATCAATAAATGTGGATTGTGTTATGTAATAAGTGTTGCATTTAATAAGAATCTGTTAATAATTTTTATAGAAGTGTTGTAGTGATACATAGATATATATGTGATAGATTTCACAGATACTATGATGTATAGAAAAAGTAAATTACATTCTACAAAATTGGGTAAGCTGTAAATTCTAAAGGTACTCAAAAAATTTACCCGTCATCAAAAACTCACTTGACAGGGAGGGTGAACTTGAAATTCTAGGCCTACTGGGTATAACGTCGAGTTTTGGAAGGCATAATCAACGAAAGAGATTCAACTTTTGGGTTTTGGGGAAAGAAATATCCATCGGTATTTTGACTCTGCCAAATAGAAGTCTCTGTGGCAACATCACAGGGTAAATCCTTCATAGATTTTAAAAATTATTGAATCTTTTACTATTCTATTCACCTTTGTGAAAAAGAATGGATGCTCAAAAGAAGCCTGCAAAACCAGAATGTCAAGTCAAACCCCCTTCTGAAGACTAGTATTTATCTGATAGAGGTGGGGAAATTTATGAATCTAAGTTGACCTGAACTACTCCCTATAATCTAAGATAGGTCGCCTATGGTAGGCTCAGGTATTCTCGTGATCAAATTCGAACCTGGGAGTCAGAACTTGCCAAATATATTGTACTCGAGACCTATCATTTTCCTGAGCTAGTATCTTTCTGCGTCCAATGCTATAATCCTTAGAGATTCTTTGTGTTATCAATATATGGATTTGTGACCATATTTAATATAAAACCTATAGCCATTTCCCAAATGTTTTCCTTACCTGAAAACCCTAATTTATAGTTGTTACAAGAGGAATTCTTAATAGGAAAATATATGTCTTTGGACCAGAACCAGAAAGTGAGCCTTTTACATAGATATATGGGCAAGGGAGATTTTGTGCCAGAATCCCCACTGCCATATAAAGTCGATATCCTTCTCGACACTGCCAGGGAAGTTGTTTCTATGATGTTCTTAATCCTAGGATATGAACATGATAATATCATTGATGAAACAATTATAGGGTTTATGGCAGCAATTTCCCCCCCACATGATACTCCTTTGGTGAAATTCAATTATGCAAAGTACCTAGCAGATGCATTTCATTTTCATTTCGAGAATTTCAATGCAACAAGGTGTTTCAGATACCAGTCATATTTGGTATACCTCATTTTGTATTTTCACTCCTTCAATTTCAAGCATATTGAAACAAAAATAGAGGATGATCTAGGTAACCCTTCTTATGTGACTAAATGGACACCTTTAGTGAGGAAGCATGCTAAAAATGAGGGATTTACTAGATTTGTTGATAAATTCATGTACATTATTCATATCATTTTTTTGGAGATATTCCTCCCAAAATTCACCCTGAATGCAGGATTTTAATACAATTGAGCCCACATACAAGAGTGGGAGACTAGTACCTTTATGAGGATTGTATAGTTATAAGGGTGTATGGTTGTGAGTCGTTGCCTTTCAAGTTACATGTCTATTTAACTACCATATTTTTTGCTTTGGGTTATATACGCTAGAGATTCAATTCAGGTCAAATTCATTTTTCTTCTACAAATCGCAAGATCACTTTTAAGTTGCCACAAGATGTTGATCCTTTTATTATGAGATCAAGAGCAGTTCAGAATGTTGTTCATAGAATTTTGTATGCATTGGATCTTATTCATGGAAAACCATGGAAATATGATCCACATAAAATTATTTCAAATAGGAGAATTCAATTGGGTTTGGGCCCCTACTTGCATCAACCCAACCCTGAGATAGAAAAATTGGCAAACATGGATAGTTGGGGTCAGGTTTCAGACTTAATGAAGGGAGGCCCTCAACAACAAATTGTAGTTGATAGAATAAATTCACAAATAGTTTCAACTCATGAAGTCCATGTTGATGTGAGTTATGAGAATGTAGGAACTTTTCAAGAAGTTACTGTAGAACAAGTTGTTCAACAATGTATAGTTGAGACTTCTCAAAAGATGGATAATAGAAACAAAATAGGGGAACATGAAGCCACTAGTGAAATGGATGCAGAGGAAATACAATCACAAGAAAAAAAGTCAAGAATTGAAGAGGTGGTAGTGCAAGATGTGAATTCAAATGAAATTGTCTCACTGGAGAAAACCTCTGAGGATGATGTCGATAAAGAGGTTTTCTCTTTATCTCATTTTCCTTCAGTTTTGGTTTCTAGAGAATAAATTCAACAAATAGAGACATCATCTATGGGAGGTGAAAAATAGCCTAAAGTGGATCTATTCAAACATTTCAGGGATATCAATATACAAAATTTTCAAGCCAACAAGCAAATCTTCCCTCAAACATGGAAAAATGATCAACCACTGCCCAGATTACTCTTTGTTGTTAATTTGAAGGAGGGGTAATTAAAAATTATTGTTCATGAGTTGATATCATAAAATATTAAGTCATTTCATGATTATAAATCTACCCATATCACATATAAATTATATAATATTCATCCTATTGACAAAAATTATCTACATAGGTAGACAGGAGAGATGGTTTTCAGTGATCTGTTAAAAGCTATTGCCACTAAGATTAAGCTAGATACAATGGTTAGGAAATTTTTGAATCAATTGAGACATGAAAATGGTCAAATAAGGCAAAGCAACTTAAAATAATAGACCTACAAGAAAAGATCATTGCTCTAGGTGCAAACCCAGATGATCCTGAACCCGTTCAATCTCTTGTGAAGGAAAAGGATGTAGAGATACATGTGTTGAAATAAAAGCATAAGATTCCATCCACAGAACATGTACAAAAAAAGGAGCTAATGACATTTCAACAAGAAAAAGAAAAATTGGTCGAGATGGTGATGGAACTGAATGAGAAGTTCAACCAGTATGAAACCTTGTTTCTGAGATTGGAAAAGGAGAAACAAGAAGCCACAACACTAAAACCTCCTATGTCATCTCAAGTGTCATCAGAGGTAACACCAGAAGATGCCTCAAAATAGTTGCCTAAAACTCTATCACAATTAAATTTTAAGGAGGTAGAAGTAGAACAACTCAAGAGAACAATTTCAACACAAGAAGAACAAGTTGTTATTCTACTTGACTAGAATAAAGAAAGAGAGTTTCTCATCAGTGAAGCTAAAAAGACAAAGACAAATCTACAAAAGGATCTGGACCAACCTAATCGTAAATTGATTGGTAAGAGATATTTAATTGGAGCTAAACATATACTATGGGACCAGATGATTGCAAAAGTATCCCAGGAAGGGAAGCATTTTATTGTGCTACAAGATGAAGAAACTTTGGCTTGCCAAGTTCAACAGGGCATAGATAAAATTGGGACTAAATTGGGTGATAAGCCTCTAGTTGTTGATAATCTTATTAAATTCTTAATAAGATCTTGGGATGAGTTGAAGACATTAGGGGTTAATGACATAATTGAATTTTATAATGGATGCCACCAGAGTACTTACAAAGAATCAATTGGTCCAGAACGCTCAAACTTTGTCCAATGAAATTTTTAAGGGTGGTCGATTATTTAGAAATAAATTCAAATATGTATTTCAAAAGGTTATCCAAAATGGATCCAGGAAGGCCTAAAAATAAAATTTCTCGGAATCAGATGAAACCAACGCCAATGTGTCTGTATCGTCATGCTAATTTCGTCCATGTTTTCCTCAAACGGACACCGTATGCGAAAATTATCGCGTTCTGACCGAATTCACAAATAGGCAAAAAGTCAACTAGTCAAGTCAACAGTCAACAGTCAATGATGATGTCAGCAGTACGACAGGTGACGTAAGGATGATGTCATCATGCTAACATGGCATCACCAGGAGGTGACATGTCTCACTCAAATTTGGAATTTTTGGGATGAGTTGGCACCATACGGATTTGACATGTGGCATTGTACGGATGACACGTGCCAGTCCGTACATGATGTGGCAGGGTGACTGTGCATTACGAATGCGACGTGGCATGACACATGGTTGTACGGTAGATGATGTGGTAGGTGATTGGGCAGGTGACATGGTTGTACAGAAGCTGATTGGGTTGTATGACAGTGACATGGCATGCTGACTATATGCTGACTGTGTTGGTGACTACATGGTACGTACCAATAAAAGGGTGACACATGGACCAATCAGAGTGCTCCACGTGGCACCCCAAATTTTGATTCGAACATGTGACCTCTATGGGTGCTAGCATCTTCGTGAAAGCGAGCGAACCATTCAAGCTAAGGGTGGTGCTTGTTATGTAAATGGCGCAATATATATTTGAATTAGCCTATGGAGTATAGTTCGGGATAATCCCCAGTCGGTGGTGGCTAGCCCCTATCGACCAGGGGCTATATAATAGGGGATAACGACCAAGAGTTAACATATTGCAGGCATTTGGAGGTTTGGGGCTTGGCCACATGGGCCAGATCCATGAGACCAGGAGCTACGATCGGAGGAGCCAGAGCGCATTAGCCAGCCCTCGGCCACATGGCAGAGACCCATGCGACCAGGAGCCAAGAGAATAGGATTTTGTGCACAATTTTGGTTGGAAAATGGGTTTTTAACCTTATATTAAGATTTTTATGCTGATTTAGTCTGATTTTGGGAGATTTTGGTCATTTTTGGGAGATCTGGAGCCCTTTTTTAGGCCAGATCTTGGGAGGAAGTTGGGAGTATGTTACCAACTTCAAATCTATATAAACCAAAGGTTCTTGGAAACATGAAGAGGTTTAGAAGAGGATAAATTCTATATAATTGTGAAACCAAAATCAGTTTTATGCAGGGAAGCCATTGAGGAAAGGAGCATTGCAGGCCAATTCCGGGAGCTTCGCTCAACCGTTTTTAGTACTGTCAGTTGTGTTGGATTATTGAGGTCGAGCAGAACACAGCTAGACCAGTTTGTAATCCATTTGACACTTTTTTTATGTACTTTTGAAGCATTGAATAGAGATAAGAAAGCCTCACCCACTGAGACAAAGGCCCAAAGACGTAGGCAATCTTGTCGAACTCTGTTAACAAATTTGTTGTTATGCTTTGCTGATTCTTCATGCTTACTTTTATATATTCATTCCTTATTATGGCGTCCATTTTATATCATTAATTTATTACTCTTTCTTCAATTCCTAAATGGTTAATGAACTCATGCTTTAAAACTTAACCATAGTCTTAAAAGATCATTTTCGGATCAAAAGGGAATACCATCATTTTGGGATGAAAATGATAATTTGTTTTCTGAAGAGGCTTATAAAGTGTTAGCACTGAAAGTCACACATTGACTGCTAAAGTGTAAGCTCAACACCCATCAGAATGTAAAAGATAATTTTTTGGTTTGAATAGGTGGATCAGAAAGATGAGAAAGAAAGGGAGAGGGAAACAAACTGCAGATCAATAGGCTACATCATTGGGCAATGGAGTCACACAAAAACCCTGAAGTTAGAATGCAATTGAAAATCATATCAGAAAAAATGGATTATAAGATGGCATATGGAAGAAAGGATAAGTTAACGTAAAGTAGATTATCCATTAAACAAATATCCTCTCTGCAAAATGGATTAGAAAGATACTTCAATAAACACAATGAGTTATAGGCAATTACAGCAAACCCTTTGTTGCTCAACAATCTATAAATCAAATACAACGATTGATCCTAAAAAGATACAATTCATTCAAGCAAGATAGAAATGAAGATAGATAACTAAGAGAACACAATATGATATAACAAATCTAATGAATCTTCAATGTCAGGAATATTTACATGATAAAAATTCCCTCGGGCTTAAAAATGAACACACATGGAAATTGCCTACTCCTACTCTCTCTAGCCTCTCTTGGCTCATGAATCCAACCCCTATCCAAGAGCTCTCTCCTTCATTAAATAGAAAATAGCATCCAAATATCCTTAGGAAGTCGAATCCCATCTCTTTCATTGGATTATAATCCTTGGATATAGGTGGCAACAATCAAAGAGACAAAAATCCAACAAATTGCTAATTTTCAAGAAATTGTTGGAAGTCATTAATAAATTGTTTCCACCTCATTGAGTGAGGTATTTAATGGATCTAAAACTTAGGTTCAGGTGTCCCTTGACATCTAAATGATCCATGAGCAGTCATTCCAACTCTCCTTGATAGGTGGAAACCTCCCAACAAGGCGAATATCCAACAACTATGCAAAACAATGAGTTGGCAGCACATTCTGCAACGCACTGGTGTTTTAATTGTTTCTCTCAAATGCCAAACTGGGTCAGGCTGAAATTTGGTCAGCAAGTCAACAAGAATATCATCTTCCTCCACAAAAAAATTCAGAGAAACCCATGTCGTCGTTTTGGTTTTATGATCAAATCTCTAACAGTATCTGCTACAGGAAATTCCGCAGTGCCCTTTTGTAAAATTGCTTTGCAGATTCCGTAGCGCCCTTTGTGTCTCTGGATAGGTGATTCTGTAGTGCCTTTTATGTGTATAATATCTCTCTAACCATAAAAATTTTTGAAGGACTAAGAGAGGTTTTTTTATTTGGTATGTGATGAACAAAAACCTCCTCCATTTTTCAAAAATACCTTCTCATTTGTTAATAATCCAAGTTTTAAGTTAGTCACTCAAAAATTGCAGAAGCGCAACGTGCTCTTAGCAGAAACGCGGCATGGTATTTGAGAGGGATTTTGGAGGCCTTCCCAGAGGAATTTTGGGCTTAAATAGATATGGTTGGAAATATTATGATGTCTGCTACACAAAGGAATCATCAAGAACTACAAACGCCTTCTCGAAACCCCTGAAAAACTGACTTGAAGTCAGGTTGTCCAAAAGTATAGGAACCCTCCTATAGAAATTGTATTTTAGGAAATTATATCAAATCATAATACAATATTATGTATTAACATAAAGAATTAATCCTTCATCGAAGAAATGATGTACAAAAATTTCAAGATATGGAAGGACCACTAAAAGGACAAGCTATAGTTGATAATCTATTAGAAGATTTTGTATTGCTATCAAAACTCAAAATGGTATTCCAAAGACTCCCTTCCCCATCCTATGATCACTATACTTGGATAGATATGGTAGCAAGGAAAATGGTGAATTTTACCTATCCAATAGGAAAATAATGGAAGTATATTGCCAGCTTATCAAACAAAGTGCCCCCTACTTTGTAGGGTGTCTCGTCATCGACTCAAGCAAGCCAAAGGATATGAGAACGAGTACAATTGGAATTTGTGTATTTTCATTTCCTTGCAGAAATTCATGGGAAGTTGTTATGAATAAGAGAGAGTACAAAGATGAAGGAAAAGGAGGACCAAGGGATCATCCATTTTCTAGAGAGCGACATTGTGCCATATGTTGGAGCCGCCCTTGTTTTTCTATCCCGTCACAATTTTCATTTTTAATGCTTTAAATCTAAAAATGGTTTTCCTTTTTCCCTCTGAGATATCGAGATCTCTAAATCTTTATCATGCGATCAGCGATGATTATTATACTCTCGAAACAAGCCCTACCTTTCGTAAAAATGTTTCCTCCTTTTGTTCTACTTCGGGATTTCGCAGGTCGGATACTATAACTCATGTAATTCACACGTCCTGAATCACGAAACAGTGAAGTCGTTTTGAATTTTCACTCAAGACAGTAACAAGGGTAAAGTTTTCCTTAACTCGTGATTAGACGTCGTTGGGGTTTCGCGCCTCGGCGTTCGCCAAACCCAAAAACTTATTGTCACAGCCCCGGTAGCTGAGAGCGCGAGGTCCTTTTTTGAGTAACTCATGTCAAGGATTAAAGGCAAAAGCTAACCGTGGTAAAACAATTCTCTCGGCGTTTCACCACTCGGCATTATATTTTTCAAAAGTTGCATTGTCTAAACCCCGACTCGCAAAATCACGATACGGTTATAACATGATTAATTAATCATTTAATCCAAGATTATCTTCCCTTTAATTAAGTCATTATCTTTCCTTTAATTAATTCATGTTATCGCGATCTCGCGGTTTCGCAGCTCAGCATGTAAATCTCCAAGAAACTCGTCTTCGAAGCTCCGAGTCGCGATATGGTGAATATAATAATTATAAAATTAATCAAGCCCCAAATCGCGATTACCTTTAATTAACCAAGATCGATATTTGCAGTCTCGGGTGTTAGAGACTCAAAATGTTTAAGTAAAATCCCCGATATAACGAGTACCGAAACTTTGTTAACAGCGGTAAAACCGGATTAATTAAGAGAAATCAAGGAGTATCTCGCGCCTTGATGTCTGCATGATTTATGAGGTATCCTTTTTCCTCCATGCGCCAACTGAGATTTTAAACCGCCAAAATTTATGACATTAATGAGGAAATAGCGTAAATTGATGAATATAAGATCGGATTTTTATGGCAGAATTTATTTCCAAATATGATTTGACAGACTTATTCTGAAAGGTACCGAGTTTTTTGAGTATATGTAAGAGTTGTGTTTCATTATAGCAAATGCATTTTCATAGCACGCAGAGCACATTATATCTGAGTAAACTAACTTCTGTATGCATACGCAGTTTTGTTGCAGAAGAGCTAAAATGCAAGCTTCAGCCATGGCTCCACGAAAAGCAGCAAAGGAAAATGTTGAAGTTTCGGGAAAAGGCTCAGACAATGTCTCTGATACTTCGCCCCGAAGTATCCACTCGGTCCCGAACTGGTCATATGTTTCAGATATTCTGCAAGCAGAATTGGTGGATTATTTCGATGACTCCGACGACAACGAAAAAGATGATTTAACCACCAAATACAAAATAGTCGTCCAATCCGGAATGCACAGAGTGGCAGCCAGACCGTGGTTGTTTCCATATTATGATATGGTCTGATGGACATTGGACCATGTGGACATACCGACTAGGACTATCATGAACGAGCAGAGAGTCACCATCGGGACTTTCAGGCCGGAGCATCTGCAAACCATGTATAAGCTGCCCACGAAGGCCAACTACACATATGGTGTTGAGTTCTTGGATGAGTTCAAGGAGAAGGAATCCGAACAGTATGATAAAACCATGTCCAGTTTGATAAAAGATTGGGTTTCGAACACCGCGAAGTTTAGAGATGATACCCATGGCATATATTCAATCGCTTCGTTAGAACCGCAGTTCAGATATGTGGCCATGATGATATGCCGGTTATATGGGAAAGAGGACACATCGCATTTTTTCTTTGCATGGGTGCCTCTAATGTTTCGGGTCTTCGAAGGTTGTTCCTTTAACTGGGCAAAGATGCTTTCGGATAGCTTGACCAATCGGGTCATGGAGTATCGGGAGCAGAAGGAGAATGGGAAGGTGTCGTCATTCTTCATGTCCGCGTAAATTATGGACGTAATTTGTTCTATGACACCATTTCCATTGATGAGCTGGAGTTGGACTCCGGCCGAAGATGAACCCATACATGTATATCATGCAAAATTATGGGAAAACAAAGCAGAAAATTTTGCGTATGAAATTTTTAACTAGGTGATGGTGCCCATGCATGTCGCCATTTTTGGTCACCCGCCACCCCGGATCTCGGACAGCATAGTAACAAATCTAAGGAGCATCGCAGACTGGTATGTATAAGCTGAATTTTCATACCTTAGAGTTTTCGGGGCTTCGGTTCCCCCACATGCACTGCCATTGTTCATTCCCGAATAGTTCGCTTGTCGCGAGGTTGCCCGACAAACGGTAATTGGCGGTGTCAGCAAAGAACTTAAAGGGTACTCGAAGAAGGTATGGTCATCGTTTCCTGTTCATTTGAATTCTTATTCTTTATTAGATTTCGGGCATGCCAAAGCCGAGGCCACAGCCCTAGAAGACCTAAATTTGGTCTCCATCGAATACAAGAAGCACGATCCGCAGAGGGTCGTGAGAAACCATTTGGAAAATTGCGGGCTCAAGAGATTTGAGCATGAAAATTCACCCTCGGATGACATTTTCCGAGGAGCAAGGTCCTATGAGGAGATTCTAGCTAGGATACAGTCCTTGGCACCCGAGGAAAGAGTCGATGTTATGAAGTTCCAGGAACATCGACGTAGTTGTCTCCCCGCAGTGTTGCGAGGCGAGGGTGCAGGTACTTCGGAGACAAAACATAAGGACGCTGAAGGCTCTAAGGATGGACTCCAGACCAAGGAAAACACCAAGACGAGGGGGAACAAATGAAGAGTCTGGAAGCGGAGAAAAAGACTCCAGCCCACCAAAGAAGCAGAGTCCAGAAGCAGAAATAAAGACTCCCGACCTGCCAAAGAAACAGAGTCTGGTCGCTACTTAGGGAAAATCTGTGAAGCAAATCAGGGAACCCATCACAGCAGTCACCCCCTTGCAGTCGACACAGGGAAATATCGATGTGGGATGGATATTCAATGAAGAATGGAGGCCCATAAGAGTAGAAGAACTTCCTCCGAATGAGTTTTTCTTCGATAAAAAGAGAAAGGCAATAGTGAAAAGGGAATTCTATCAAGAAGGAGAGTCAACTGCCAAGAAATATAAAGTCATAAATAATGGAAAAGACAAGAAAAATGAGAAATTTGCCACTGAGATAGCGGGGACACTAGGATCATATGCCTCGGCGAATCAATTTTCTGTCGGGCTCCTAAAAAACCAACTTAAAAGAAAGAATCGCCTCATTAGGACCCTTGAAGCCAGATTGGCCACAGCAACAGAAACTGCTAAAGACCAGGCAAACGTGGGAATAGAGCAGGCCAGATTGGTCGATAAGAACGAGATAGTGATGCTAAAAACTAAGCTCGAGCAAGCACAGTTGGTGGTCTGGGATGGTCGGATGCAAGTGAGCCAGCAGAGGGATTTTATCGAACAGCTGCAGGCTAGGGTGGAGATCGCCAAGAACAGAATGATAGACATCGGGATGTTAAAATCCTAGGTGATCAATATTCAGAGCAGAGTTTCTGCGGCGCAACGAAATTTTCTCCCCAAGGTAGAAGCGATCAGAGACAACTGTCTGTTGGTAAATCAGGTTTCTGAGAACCTATCTTCCAGAGAAAGGGATGTCGGAGCGGCTCGGATCACCTTCCAGGAGGCTGTGATATCCATGAACAACAGGGTTTCGGCAGGTACTCCCAGGTTCACCATTCCAGAGCAAACTAGAGGAAACATTATGTTAAAGGAATGGGAGCATAACATCGTCGAAGGCAAGCAGCAAGCTAAGAAGATAACCGATTCCTTAGAGGAGGCCTTTAATTCTATAGACGACGATCTATTGGGTATTGACAGCGGAGGTAATGCCGAGATGTTGATTCAAATGAATGTGGAAAGGATCTCACTTGATATGACGGAAAAGGAAGAGAGAGATTCAGCTGATATTTCTCAGATGACTACGGTGGACATAGTCCAAGTAGATAAATGCATGATTAAACCCAGCGCGCAATTATGCGCCATCAACATTATAGATGGACAGATGGAAGACAGGCTGCAGCAGTTAGCTCGAGAATGTTACTTCTTTGAAGCCAGTTGTCAAAAAGAATCGTCACGGCTAATATCTCAACTAGTTGAAAGGTGTGTCACCTATACAGAGCTCGCACGAGGACAAACGTCCGGCACCAAGTGAAGACAGAGAAGAGGAAATGGAGCGATTTCCCTCCTCCCTGTCATAACCAAAATTTGTGACTTTTGAGATTCTATCTTACTTGTAAAATTGTATAAATATACCACAGAAAGAAATAAACATGGCTGGACCTTTTTGTGTCATTTGTAACAAAGTTTTTTACATTTGAGAGTTAATACAAGCAGATCTAAAGATTCTCAATTCCGTCACGACTGTGTTACAAGTTTGCTTCCTTGTATCTCATATTTCATTTCATTTCATATTCTTAATTGATGTGCTTCGTTATACTTTAGTACGACCACTACTATAGTGAATGAATTTTGGTTTTCTGTAATTGTTTACTGTTTTTCCTCTTTACCAACTATCAGCGGGTGTAAGACCAGTCTGCATTTTCAGAATTCTACACATATTCTCTGCTACATCGGTTATTTCCTTACAATTTTCCTCTTATGTTTATACGTGAGATTCTCCCCTGATAGGAGCCTTACACTATAGACAGCTAAATGTTTTTCTCCCACCTCATACCTTTTATCAAAATATAATACAGTTATGGGAAAGAGCGTTTGATTTGCATCCCTATTTTATTCCTAAAACCGTAAATTCTCTTTTATACGACCAAATTGAGACAGCACTTAATCTCACTCTGAAGTTTTTCCCTTTTTTACTGTTCCTCCATGATTGTCCCTGTACCAACATAGCCTAATATCGAACCCGGACTATCGGACCAAACGCACATTGCTTTAAACCTTTTCGACACTTCTTAAAATTGCTATTAACCAGGTCAAACTTGAACATTCATGGGCAGCCATTGAACAAGATATAACTATCCAGGAACAGTTGGAAGCTAGACAACGCCAACGTAGAAATCTTCCATAGTTTCCTTTGTCGAAGGTTGACGTTTCTCTCTTCTCCATATTTTACCCACTTTCGAATTCCTTGACACTGTACTTCTAAGCCTTAAGTACAGACTCAGGAACAACATCTTTCTGGCGCCTTTGTCGGGGACCGAAGTTACGAAATCTTTTTTGCTGGGAAAACGACATTTGTTTTTCGTTGAAAGTGTTACCCTTTGATAGTGAACAAAGAGTACACACCTTTTAAGGCTTGTAATATTTCACTTGGAGACTCCACAAGTAATAAACTGGCATTCGGTCGAAGGAATACCAGACAAAACCCGGATGGTAACCAGATTACGCCCGTTACCGATCCCGAAAAAAATCTAAAGGCGAGAGGCTCTTTTAAGCCAACCGCTGCAGTTTACAAACTTAAAACCCCATCACTGAAGACTAAGAATCCTTCTGAACCATCAACTTCGCTCAGTCCTCTCTTTGATGCTAAAGATTCAACGCCAAACTGCTCCGAAGTTAGGAGTGAGATTCATCCAACAGTCCCCTTAGCACACAAAGGAAAGGGCCCTCTTGAAAGTTCGTCGGCTTTTGACATACCAACTTTTCTTCAGTTGAATTTCCCGACTTCACCAGATTCTGAAGAGTGTGTTACACACTCAGTTCCCACACCCGTCGGTTCTCCTGATTTCGTTTCTTGCAAATCTGAGGAACCGAGTCCTCTCGTTCCTTATCTTTCCTCATCGGATTTTCCTCTTCGCGAAGAAAATAAAGATTCCCTTTTAATTTTCCAAAACCCCCTTTACAACTTTCCACAAACAACGATGGCAGCCGCCGGAGGAGGAGGTGGAGGGTTTATAGGAGGAGGTGGAGGGTTTATCAGAGGAGGAGGGGGAGGAGCCCCTCTAGGAGGAGCTGGAGGCCAAGGGCCTGCCCCCCCTCCCAGAGTGTCTGTGAAAGTTGCAGCCAGATACGCTCCATTAGTATTGTCCGTCCCTCTACACGATCTTCCAGAAAATTACATAAAAAAATCATCGAAATTCACTAGGGAAGGGGATCTAACCGTGGCCGAACATATTAATTTTTTCGACCAATTCGAGGATATATTTGGTATCGAACATGAGGACGTATATTCAATACTCCTTGTCCAAACCTTTGAAGGGCAGGTCTGAACTTGGTTTCGAAGCCTACCCACAGCATCTATCTTGTCTTATGACGCTTTGGAAGATGCTTTCCTCAGACAATGGGGCGAGAGAAAAGACCATCTCTATTATTTAACCAAATTTGGGTCTTTGAGGAAAAAGAACTCAGAAACAGTCATGGAATTTATTCAGAGATTCAACAAACTGTACAATAAAATCCCAGCCGAGGTTAAACCATCCCAACCCGTGGCCAAAGTGACTTTCGTCGGAGCTTTCGAGCCAGATTTTGCACTCCTTTTGCGAGAGAGAAGGGGAGACACCTTAAACCAAATGCAGGATGATGCGATAGAAATAGAGTCTAATATGATGGCTTCGGGTAAGCTTAAATCTAGATTAGAGACTGGAAACCGAGAGACCAAACGCTTTAGAGAACAAGCAGGTCCTTCAGGGTCTAATAGATCCGCAGAGGATAGGGTGGACAATATGGCCAGAGTGATCAAAGAACTGTCAAATAAAATATCCAGAATGGAGCTCGAATAAGCCAAAGCTGACTCTTTCCCAAAAAAGGATTTCAAGAGGAACCCCAACCCCCCAAACCAACAAAGACAAATAAAAAATGAAGATCAAAAAATACAAGCTCCCTTAAAGAGTGAAAATTTTATAGGAGTGAACAATTTTCAAGACTTCGGAGATTCGGATAATGATGTCACGAACTTCGGTGATGAATGCACTCAACCATATATGACTCGAAAAGACTATGAAAAATCTCTAAACATGCCACAACTGTCGAATGAGGGTGAAGAAGGTGATCACACTGATCTCTGTGAGTCTCAACCAGAAACTGAGATGATAATGGTTGAGTTTCAACCAAAGTACAACTTAAGATCTAAGAGTAAGCCCACCTCAACTACTCAACCCAAGAAAATCCTCCAAAGAGGTCAAGCTTACGAACCTCCTTCGGAAGAGACCTTATTACACAAAAAAAAAACTAAAGTAGTAAGCACACAAGAGTCTGAAGTAGAAAAAGTTGAAACCCAAGCACAAGGAACCGAACCAGTAAATAAAGTTACGTCTTCAACCAGGACCATGAGTGATAAAATGGTCCAAACAAATAAGTTGGAAAGGAAGGATGCGGAAGTCTCAACCAAAGAAACAGACAAGGTGAGCGGAGCTTTCAGTTTTGAAAATGAGTTA
This sequence comes from Picea engelmannii, assembly GCA_009831015.1. Taxonomy (NCBI): domain Eukaryota; kingdom Viridiplantae; phylum Streptophyta; class Pinopsida; order Pinales; family Pinaceae; genus Picea; species Picea engelmannii. The sequence goes on along the minus strand of ML776553.1, from coordinate 5,188,862 downwards.
AACAAAATTAAGATACCAATCCCTTTGGTAGAATTAGCGAAAAACCTCGTTTATCGGAAGCAAATTACCAAAGCGATGGGTGTCTCTGAGCTAGAAAGTCAGTCTGATGTTTTAAACTTGGAAGATGACAAACCTAACATCACCTTTGGTCCCCATTTTGAAGGGGCCAAAGATACCATTGCTCCCTTTTATATCACTCTGAATGTGTATGATCAGTTGTTGCATAATTGCATGTTAGACTCTGGAGCTTCCCATAACATTATGCCTAAGATTATAATGGACAAGTTGGGTCTCTAGATCACAATACCTTATGGAAATCTGTACTCTTTTGACTTGAGAAGGGTTAAGTGTATGGGGATGATAAAATATCTAGTAGTTACCCTGGCGCAGGTCCCGGTTAAGAGTATCCTGATGGATGTGGTTATCGCAGATATTCCCCCTAAGTATGGCATGTTGTTATCTAGGTCATGGGGAGTCAAGTTGGGGGGTTCTCTTCAATTGGACATGACGTTTGCCACAATTCCTGTGTTCGGTGGTCAGTTCACTCGGTTGTATAGAGAAACGATATTAGCATATACAGTGAGTGACCCTCAAAACCCAAACAATTTCCCTATTTACATCACGGACCAAGATCTGGGAAATTGCATCTTGTCTTTTGATGATGGTTCGGATGGTTGTCTGGAGAAAATCGATATAGAGCGAGAAGAGTCAAGTCACATGACAGAGGATCTATGTACCACTGGGGTTTGGAAAATATATTTTGACAGTGCTTTATCTTCTGAAGGGGCGGGTGCAGGAGTGCTTTTAGTGGCTCTCGAAGGTAAATTCATTGTTCCTTTCTCCTACCGACTGCAGTGGGACATAGATTACACTAACAACGTATGCGAATATGAAGTGTTGATCCTAGGATTAGAGGCTGCCAAGAAGCTAAATATAAGTAACTTGGAGGTGTATGGTGATGCCAAATTAATAGTCAAACAAATAAACCAACAGTACCTAGCCAAGCATCCCAGACTAAGAACGTACAGAAATTGTGCTTGGGATCTCATGGAAAACTTTTTCTCATCCGTAAATGTTCATTTTATCCCTCGCATAGAGAATCTACATGTTGATGCATTGGCAAAGGCAGCTTCAACCTTCTCTCCTCCCACGACCTTCAAACTGAAGTATCACATTGAAATCAGATACAAACCCTCTATACCAGACAATATCCGACATTGGCAGGTCTTTGAAGATGACGAACAAATTAAGAAATTTCTTGTAGCAGTGGGTGAGTTCTCCGAAACAAATGCAGACCAAGAGAATCAAAGTGACCCGATGTGGAACATGCAAGAGGGGGAAGATCCTGAAACCTTCTGAGAAAAAATTGTGGATCATCATATGTTGGTCCTTAAAAGCAACCAGATTCCAAAAGGCTTGATTCCTTTAGAAAAACTTTTTGATCAGAACGACGTACCTGTGAAATCCACTTTGCAGCCCCAACCAGAAGAAGTGGAGGACTGTGATATAGGAATTGAAAAATAATCCAGGGTGGTAAAAATATCCAAGTTTCTCCCTCCCGAAGTAAAAGATAAGTACAAAGACCTACTCAGACAGTACAAAGATGTTTTCGCCTAGTCTTATGATGAGATAAGAACGTATGACACTTCCATAATTGATCACAAGATACCCTTGAAGCCTGGGGTCAAACCGTTTAGGCAAAAGCTTAGACAGATTAACCCCATTTTGTTACTTGTGATCGAAAAAGAAGTTAAGAAACTTTTAGACGCAAAAATAATCGTGCCTCTAAGATACTCGGACTGGGTAGCAAACCTGGTCCTGGTTAGGAAAAAGAGCGGGGAAATCAGACTGTGTGTGGATTTACGAAACTTAAATAAGTCGTCTCTCAAGGATAATTATCCGCTGCCCAAAATGGACCATGTGCTAGAAAAAGTAGTTGGAGCAAACCGAATGTCTATGATAGATGGGTTCTCGAGTTATAATCAAATCGCCATGAGCGAACAAGACAGGGAAAAAACTGCTTTCACCACACCATGGGGTACGTTCATGTATGACAAAATGCCTTTTGGTTTGATGAATGCAGGGGCCACTTTCCAACGAGCTATGGACGTCGCTTTCGTAGGAGAAAGGGACAAGTTCATAGTCATTTACCTCGACGATTTGACGGTTTTCTCTAAAACTGATGAAGAACACTTGATGCATCTCAAACAGACCTTTGAAAAATGCTGCAGGTTTGGTCTATCTTTGAACCCAAAGAAATCACATTTCTCTATGCGGGAAAGTAAGCTTTTGGGCCATATCATATCTAGGGATGAAATCAGGATTGATCCTAAGAGGATTGAAGCAATAGATACTATAAGTATTCCCAGAAATGTAAAAGAGATTCAATCTTTCTTAGGAAGAATAATTTTTTTACGAAGGTTTATTCCCAATTTTGTCGAGATTGTCAAATTGATCACAGGGATGTTGAAGAAAGACAGCGGAGTAAATTGGACAACCAAGGCCAGAGCATCATTCGCGCATATTAAAAAAGGCATAAGCGAGGCACCTGTGTTAGCAAGCCCAGACTATCTGAAAGATTTTCTTATCTTCTCATTTGCCTCAAAACACACTATCGCCGCGGTGCTCCTACAAAAGAATGAAGAAGGATTCGAACAACCCATCGCGTTTTTTAGCAAGAACCTTAGAGACACAGAATTGAAGTATGACATAATAGAAAAATAGGCGTACGCAATGGTAAAATCACTAAAGGAATTCAGAACTTATGTACTACATTCAAAGATAATCGCGTATGTGCCTACCAGTTCTGTGAAAGATATATTGGTACAGTCGGACAGTGACGGAAAAAGAGGGCGATGGCTCGCTAAAATCCAAGAGTTCGACCTGGAAGTTAAACCGACCAAATTGATAAAAGGGCAAGGCCTAGACAAACTCTTAGCGGAGTCAAATTTCAGAGCCCTAGATATCAATTGCCTGCAGGAAAGCGACGAAGACACAGACCTAAATGACCGAATGAAGAAACAAGTCCAAACAAGATCGAAGAGAAGCTCTTATCATCGGGCTGGTACAGATACATAGTGTCATACCTGCTAACTCTAAAATGCCCAAATGAACTATCACCATCCAAATCCATAACTTTAAAACTCCATGCAGTGAAATATTGTATCACCGAAGGTCAGCGATATTGGAAGGATCCACTCGGTTTCCTGTTAGTCTGTTTAGTCAAATTGGAAACTCAGCGGTTATAGATGAATTTCATGAGGGAGTCTGTGGGGGGCATCACGCGTGGAGAGCTACAGCCTACAAGATCTTGAGGGATGGGTACTACTGGCCGAAACTCTTTTCGGATGTCAATGCCAAAGTGCGTGCCTACAACCCTTGTCAGTTATTCGTAGGTAAACAGAAGCTCTCAGCACTGCCTCTAGTTCTAGTCAAAGCTGAAGCCCCATTTCAGCAATGGGGTCTAGAATTCATAGGCGATATTAATCCCCATGCCAGTGCTCAACATAAGTGGATCTTAACAGCTACAGATTATTTTACTAAGTGGGTGGAAGCCATTCCAACCAAAAGGGCAACAGACTCAGTGGTAATCGAATTCTTGGAAGACAATATTTTGTCAAGATTCGGTTGTCCCCGAAAGATAGTTACCGACAATGCCTAGGCCTTTAAATCTATGGCTATGATCAGCTTCTGTCAGAGGTATAACATCGTTCTTGGCCATTCCACAGCATATTACCCCCAGGGGAACGGATTGGCCAAATCATATAACAAGAGCCTGGTGAACATAATCAAGAAAGTATTGGATGAAAATAAAAGGTCTTGGCATGTGCACTTAAAATACACATTATGGGCAAACCGCATCAACACTAAAAGGTCTATCGGCATTTCACCGTTTCAAATGGTCTATGGGATAGATGTTGTTCTACCTATAAATCTAGCGCTACCAGTGATGAAGTTATGGCAGGATCAAAACGAAGAACCCAATCATGTAACCAGGAGAATTAATCAGTTGATTGAGGTTCAACGGCATAGAGTTGAAGTTGATGAAAAGATGCAGAATTACCAAGATGATATGAAAGCATTGTTCGACCGCAAGGCAAAGGACAGGGAATTCCTTCCAAGTGATTTAGTGCTAAGATGGGATGCAAGAAAGGAGGAAGCAGTGAAGCATAGTAAATTTGACCACCTCTGGTATGGACCTTTCTGGGTCTCGGCTCCGGAAGGAAAAAATTCTTTCCTACTGGAAAATATAGACAGAGAAGTCCTCCACTCCACTGTCAACGGGCGGTATCTAAAGCATTACATGATGTAACAGTCGCCAAAAAATAAAAAATAAATAAATAAATAAATTTTTGATATATATATTTTGTGTACATATATGTATTTTCATTTAAATATTTCTTTTGATGTTCTTTTTTCGTTCATGAACTTTCAACACATTTAGAATAAGATTCGTATTTGCTTTTTACAGGATTCTTGCTGCATACGAAACAAGCAGGAAAAGTAATTTGAAAGTCGGTGTCAGAAATAAATCGGCATAAACAGGTGATACCTAAAGTAATTTCATATTGCGCAAAGAAAGTAAAACGAAAAGGTAAAGATGATATTTCTCAAAAGACGTGTTATAAAGGAATGTTAAAGAAAACCGAGGTAACGCCATTCAAACTGAAATATCAGCTGAACTGACAGATAACAGAGTTGTTTCTTGGTTTGATAATCTTTGAAAAAATTAAAACAGTTTAAACGATTCAATCAAGCTAAAAACAGTCAGTCAAAGTAAATTATCCCCGAAAATATCTACAAGAGTCAATCTTGAATTGTTTGACCTCTGTATTTTCAGTCAGTAAATCTCTACCTGGCATCCTTTCTATCTTCGGGTTTAACTTTTAACAGGTCACCATCTTTCCGTTTCATATACGAAGGGATAAAAGTTTTTCGTTTCAACCTCATTAGTTTCAAAACAGATTGTGGAAAGAAAGCAGGTCTTCACAACTACTTGATCCCCTACTAAGAGAAGAAATGTTTAGAGTGATCCTAACTTTCCTAGGTTTTTCAACGGCATCAGAGGATTGAAGCTTGCTCAAATGAAATTCCCTTAAAAAGTTATTTAACTTTTTCTCCCTAAGAATGAAGATGTTCTGAAGGTCGAGGGAAGGTTGGTACTGAGTAATCAAAGTAAGTTGATAGACCTATAATGCAAAGTATTACACAGATATCAGCCCTGATACAAACTGATTGCCCCCATCTTCGTGCTCTAAAAAGTAAATTATAAGACAAGCGGTGAAAGGAAATTCAGAAATGATTGCCCCCACCTAGTCCAAGAGACGATGAAAGGAAATTCAGAAATGATTACCCTCGTCTCACCATTTAAATGCATAAATATATTCCGAAGTGGTGAAAGGAAATTCAGTAGAAAGGGGCCAGATAACTTCATCGGGGTACTGAACAGGCTCGCTGGTAGTGAAGCAATGTCTAAGATATCTGTAAGGCTGTTATACATGAATATCACTCTACTCTGGTGACCAATGCTTTTTAAGACCTGATCCACATCCCAAATTCAGACGAGATTCCCCATTTAAAAACATATATCTTATTCTTTTGATGCAATCCGATAGCCGCAATATCTATTGGGTATCCTAGGACTGTTTTGATTGTCTTAAAACATACCTAAATTTATTAGAGGGAAAGGGAAAATTGTGAAAGGGACTACAGCTATGTTTAAAAAGAGTATCTGATTTTGAAAAAGCTTTTCAAGGTAAAGAACGAAGTCTCTTTCCCCCTTCGATATTCTATTCTCGGGAACCTTTCCGCCTGATTGAGATTTTGACTCCATTTACCCAATATTGGCACGTGGTCTACTGTTCTTCCCGCCTCACAGGAAGGCGGGATCCATAGTTGAAGCCTATGTTGGAGCCGCCCTTGTTTTTCTAGCCCGTCACAATTTTCATTTTTAATGTTTTAAATCTAAAAATGGTTTTCCTTTTTCCCTCTGAGATATCGAGATCTCTGAAGCTTTATCACTTAAGAAGCGATGATTATTCTACTCTCGAAACAAGCCCTAACTTTCATAAAAATGTTTCCTCCTTTTGTTCTACTTCAGGATCTCGCGGGTCGGATACTATAACTCATGTAATTCACACGTCCCGAGTCACGAAACAGCGAAGTCGTTTTGAATTTTCACTCAAGACAGTAACAAGGGTAAAGTTTTCTTTAACTCATGATTAGACGTCGTCGGGGTTTCGCGCCTCGGCGTTCGCCAAACCCAAAAATTTATTGTCACAGCCCCGATAGCCAAGAGCGCGAGGTCCTTTTTTGAGTAACTCATGTCAGGGATTAAAGGCAAAAGCTAACCACGGTAAAAAAATTCTCTCGGCGTTATATTTTTCAAAAGTTGCACCGTCTAAACCTCGACTCGCGAAATCACAATACGATTATAATGTGATTAATTAATCATTTAATCCAAGATTATCTTCCCTTTAATTAAGTCATTATCTTTCCTTTAATTAAGTCATGTTATCGCGATCTCGCGGTTTCGTAGCTCGGCATGTAAATCTCCAAGACACTCGTCTTCGAAGCTCCGAGTCGTGATATGACGAATATAATAATTATAAAATTAATCAATCCCCAAATCACAATTACCTTTAATTAACCAAGATCGATCTTCGCAGTCTCGGGTGTTAGAGACTCAAAATGTTTAAGTAAAATCCCCGATATAATGAGTACCGAAACTTTGTTAACAGCGGTAAAACCGGATTAATTAAGAGAAATCAAGGAGTATCCCACGCCTTGATGTCTGCACAATTTACGAGGTAGCCTTTTTCCTCCATGCGCCAACTGATATTTTAAACCGCCAAAATTTATGACATTAATGAGGAAATAGGGTAAATCGATAAATATAAGATCGGATTTTTATGGCAGAATTTATTTCCAAATGTGATTTGACAGACTTATTCTGAAAGGTACCGAGTTTTTTGAGTATATGTAAGAGTTGTGTTTCATTATAGAAAATTCATTTTCATAGCACGCAGAGCACATTATATCTGAGTAAACTAACTTCTGTATGTATACGCAGTTCTATCACAGAAGAGATAAAACACAAGCTTCAGCGATGGCTCCGCGAAAAGCAGCAAAGGCAAATGTTGAATTTTCGGGACAAGGCTCAGACAATGTCTCTGATACATCACCCCGAAGTATCAACTCGGTCCCGAACTGGTCATATGTTTCAGATATTCTGCAAGCAGAATTGGTGGATTATTCTGACGACTACGACGACAACGAAAAAGATGATTTAACCACCAAATACAAAATAGTCATCCAATCCGGAATACACAGAGTGGCAGCCAGACCACGGTTGTTTCCATATTATGATATAGTCCGATGGGCATTGGACCATTTGGACATACCGACTAGGACTATCATGAACGAGTAGAGAGTCACCATCGGGACTTTCAGGCCGGAGCATCTACAAGCCATGTATAAGCTTCCCACAAAGGCCGACTACACATATGGTGTTGAGTTCTTGGACGAATTCAAGGAGAAGGAATGTGAACAGTATGATAAAACCATGTCCAGTTTGATAAAAGATTGGGTTTCGAACACCGCGAAGTTTAGAGCTTATACCCACGGCATATATTCAATCGCTTCGTTAGAACCACAGTTCAGATACGTGGCCATGATGACATGCCGGTTATATGGGAAAGAGGACACATCGCATTTTTTCCTTGCATGGGTGCCTCTAATGTTTCAGGTCACCGAAGGCTATTCCTTTAACTAGGCAAAGATTCTTTTGGATAGCTTGACCAATCGGGTCACAGAGTATCGGGAGCAGAAGGAGAATGGGAAGGCGTCGTCATTCTTCATGTCCGCGTACATTATGGACGCAATTTTTTCTATGAAACCATTTCCATTGATGAGTTGGAGTTGGACTCCGGTCAAAGACGAACCCATACATGTATATCATGCAAAATTATGGGAAAACAAAGCAGAAAATTTTGCGTATGAAATTTTTAACTGGGTGATTGTGCCCCTGCATGTCGCCATTTTTGGTCACCCGCCACCCCGGATCTCGGACAGCATTGTAACAAATCTGAGCAGCATCGCAGATTGGTATGTAGATGCTAAATTTTCCTACCTCAAAGTTTTTGGGGCTTCTGTTCCCCCACATGCGCTACCATTGTTCATTCCTAACAAGCTGGCTTGTCACGAGGTTGCCTGGCAAATGGTAATTGGCGGTGTAAGCAAAGAACTTAAAGGGTACTCGAAGAAGGTATGGTCGGCGTTTCCTGTTCGTTTGAATTCTTATTCTTTATTAGATTTTGGGCATGCCAAAGCCGAGGCCGCAACCCTGGAAGACCTAAATTTGGTCTGCATCGAATACAAGAAGCACGATCCACAGAGGGTCGTGAGAAACCATTTGGAAAATTGCGGGCTTAAGAGATTTGAGCATGAAAATTCACCCTCGGATGACATTTTCCGAGGAGCAAGGTCCTATGAGGAGATTCTAGCCAGGATACAATCCTTGGCACCCGAGGAAAGAGCCAATGTTCTGAAGTTCCAGGAACATCGACGTAGTTGTCTCCCCGCAGTGTTGTGAGGTGAGGGTCCAGGTACTTCGGAGACAAAACAGAAGGACGCCGAAGGCTCTAAGGATGCGACTCCTGACCAAGGAAAACACCAGGACGAGGGGGAACAAACGAAGAGTACGGAAGTGGAGAAAAAGACTCTGGACCTGTCAAAGAAGCAGAGTCCAGAAGTAGAAATAAAGACTCCTGACCCGCCAAAGAAACAGAGTCTGGTCGCTGCTCAGGGAAAATCTGCGAAGCAGATCAGGGAACCCATCACAGCAGTCACCCCCTTGCAGTCGACGCAGGGAAATATTGATGCGGGATGGATATTCAATGAAGAATTGAAGCCCATAAAGTAGAAGAACTCCCTCTGAATGAGTTTTTCTTCGATAAAAAGAGAAAGGCAGTAGTGAAAAGGGAATTCTATCAAGAAGGAGAGTCGACTGCCAAGAAATATAAAGTCATAACTGATGGAAAAGACAAGAAAAATGAGTAATTCTCCATTGAGATAGGAGGGACACTAGGAGCATATGCCTCGGCAAATCAATTTTCAGTCGGGCTCCTAAAAAACCAACTTAAAAGAAAGAATCGCCTCATTAGGACACTTGAAGCCAGATTGGCCACAGCAATAGAAACTGCTAAAGACCAGGCGAGCATGGGAATAGAGCAGGCCAGATTGGCTGATAAGAATGAGATAGAGATGCTAAAAACTAAGCTCAAGCAAGCACAGCTGGTGGTCCGGGATGGTCGGATGCAAGCGAGCCAGCAGAGGGATTTGATCAAACAGATGCAGGCTAGGCTGGAGATCGTCGAGAACAGAATGATAGACATCAGGATGTTCAAATCCCAGGCGATCGAGATTCGGAGCAGAGTTTCTGCGGCGCAATGAAATTTGCTCTCTAAAGTAGAAGCGATCAAAGACAACTGTCTGTTGGTAAATCAGGTTTTCGAGAACCTATCTGCCAGAGAAAGGGATGCCGGAGCGGCTCGGGTTGCCTTCCAGGAGGCTGTGATAGCCACGAACAACAGGGTTTCGGTAGGTACTCCCAGGTTCACCATTCCAGAGCAAACTAGAGGAAACATTATGTTAAAGGAATGGGAGCATAACATCGTCGAAGGCAAGCAGCAAGCCAAGAAGATAATCGATTCCTTAGAGGAGGCCTTTAATTCTATAGACGGTGATCTGTTGGGTATTGAAAGCGGAGGTAATGCCGAGATGTTGATGCAAATGAATGTGGAAAGGATCTCGCTTGATCTGAAGGAAAAGGAAGAGAGAGATTCAGCTGATATTTCTCAGATGACTACGGTGGACATAGTCCAAGTAGATAAATGCATGATTAAACCTAGCGTGCAATTATTTGCCATCAACATTATAGATGGACAGATGGAAGACAGGTTGCAGCAGTTAGCCCGAGAATGTTACTTCTTTGAAGCCAGCTGTCAAGCAGAACCATCGTGGCTAATATCTCAACTGGTTGAAAGGTGTGTCGCCTATACAGATCTCACGCAAGGACAAACATCCGGCACAAAGTGAAGACAGAGAAGAGGAAATGGAGTGATTTCCCTCCTCCCTGTCATAACCAAAATTTGTGACTTTTGAGATTCTATCTTACTTGTAAAATTGTATAAATATACCACAGAAAGAAATAAACATGGTTGGACCTTTTTGTGTCGTTTGTAACAAAGTTTTCTACATTTGAGAGTTAATACAAGCAGATCTAAAGATTCTCAATTCTGTCACGACTGTGTTACAAGTTTGCTTCCTTGTATCTCATATTTCATTTCATTTCATATTCTTAATTAATGTGCTTCATTATACTTTAGTACGACCACTACTATAGCGAATGAATTTTGGTTTTCTGTAATTGTTTATTGTTTTTCCTCTGTACCAGCTATCAGCGGGTGTAAGACCAGTCTGCATTTTTAGAATTCTACACATATTCTCTGCTACATCGGTTATTTCCTTACAATTTTCCTCTTATGTTTATACGTGAGATTCTCCCCTGATAGGAGACTTATTCTCTAGACAGCTAAATGTTTTTCTCCCACCTCACACCTTTTATTAAAATATAATACAGTTATGGGAAAGAGCCTTTTATTTGCATCCCTATTTTATTCCTAAAACCGTAAATTCTCTTTTATACGACCAAATTGAGACAGCACTTAATCTCACTCTGAAGTTTTTCCCTTTTTTACTGTTCCTCCATGATTTTCCCTGTACCAACACAGCCTAATATCGAACCCGGACTATCGGACCAAATGCACATTGCTTTAAACCTTTTCGACACAATTCTTAAAACTGCTATTAACCGGGCCGAACTTGAACGTTCATGGGCAGCCATTGAACAAGATATAACTATCCAGGAATAGTTGGAAGCTAGACAACGCCAATGTAGGTTGACGTTTCTCTCTTCTCCATATTTTACCCACTTTTGGATGCCTTGACACTGTACTTCTAAGCCTTAAGTACAGACTCAAGAACAACACCATCCTTGAAGAGTGAAGATCACAGAGAACAACCCAGAAAATCAAAAAGAGAATCATAAGTTGTATTTTGGCAATCTTTTAATATTCACTCATTACATCTTTTAAAGTCAAGATTTCTGTCGTGATATGTGTATGATGCCTAGATATATTATGTAATGATGATAGTGTTTTAATGATCTGAAAATAATCGCAATGAGCCATAGTATTTTTCTTTATTTTTATTGAGCCTTAAAGTCTTATTTAATGTATCATTGCATTATGGGTGAAATTACTAATGATATTGAGTTTCACAATATTTTAGATAAGCTTTGTGTTGGTTGTTGAACTCTCATTTTGCTCAATATACCTTTCCTCTATTTGTGTTAATATTTATTCATGTTTTGAATAACGTAGCTCAAATTATTGTAATCTCTTTTGAATTCCTCTTATCCTTCACCCTAAAAATACAAATTGTATGAAACGTTGAATGTGGTGCCTTAAGGCCCTTAATATTTTGCTGGTTATTTTTCCCTCTGTTTTTCTAAGAGTTTGTTCCATAATATTTACAAGAAGAGAGAATGAAGAAGCCTCTTTTATTGAGTTGTTGGACTCTATTCCTCTATGAACTATGGTTCTACAAAAACAAATTCACCTTCCTTGTACATGCCATGTTTCTCCTTGGAACATTAAGATTACTTCTATTATTCAATATCATGTTAGCCATACTATGTTTCGTAAGGGAAATGAGATTACTCCTCGTGTGATGGTTTTAAACATAGTCACTCTTTGTTTCCTCACATTGGGAGCTCAATCTAATATGGAAGTGTATAGGTTTGTATAAATTCAAATAGGAATTAAAATTACATATTGAAGAATAAGGTTTAGAACAACCCTACCATATCATAATTACATTTTGTTGTGTTGACATTCTCGCACCCTTTGATCATCTCTTTTGATTTGTTGGAATCATTTCCTTTCACTATTTGACTTTTAATGTCAATTTATGAATTTATACTCCCCCCTCAACTCTATGTTCAACAACTTGTTGAAAAGAGACTATGTGTTCAATGGGTGAACTACTAGTTATGATGGACGATGAGTATTGGGTGTGACCACCAGATATCGTATACAAATTAAACAAATATAATGACTTAAAATCAGAATGATTGTAATGTTACATGATTTTTATCATATTTGAGATGTGATCTGTTGAAATCATGGAAGAGACTGAATATTTATTAAACCCATTTGGTTTCACCGTGTAAACCTCATGATTCAAGTATTCTTTCAGGAACACTTTTAATATCCATTTGATATACCTTCCATCCAAAATGAGAAGCAATGGTGATAACCAGCCAAAAGGATACCATCTTTATAGTTGGGGAAATTTTGCATTCATGGTCTACTTCTTCCTCCTGCACATATCCTTTGGCAACAAGATGAGTTTTGTATTTCTCTAAGAAACCATCTGATTTATACTTGAGTTTAAAATCCATTTATAATAAATAGATTTATTTCCTGGAGTAAAAGTTAATAGCACCCAATTTATTTATTTCATTAACACATCATATTCTACCTTAATGGAAGTTTCCAATTTAGTTTTTCCTTTGGTTACTTCAAATTTGTTGTGCTCAAATAGTTGAAAAGAAACAAAAGTTAGAGAAACATTTTCCTGCTCACTACCTTGCACAATTTGTTGCACCAATCATCTAGAACAGCCTTCTATTTCTTTCAGAAATTCATCTTCTTGAAGATAATATATTGGGTTATAGTATCACTTCGGTCTCCTGTGTTGGTGTTCCCGATTTGTTGAGAATCCCTTCATTCTTGACTAGATCCCTCCATGGAATTTTACTCCTCTAATGCTTCTAGCTTTGAGCCTTGTTTGACCTCAACATTAGAAAGTTGTATCCTTCTCTTCCATGAAATTACTCCTAAACCGTTAGGTTTTAGCCTTCTCTTCCATGAAATTACTCTTAAAGAATAGGTTGCAACATTCTCTTCCATAAATTCAATTCAATCTATACACTTCAATAGGTCAATATGGAATTGTATAGGTTTGTATAAATTCAAATAGGAATTAAAATTACATATCGAAGAAAAAGGTTTAGAATAACCCTACCATATGATGATTACATTTTGTTGTGTCGACATTCTCACTCCCTTTGATCATCTCTTTTGATTTGGCAGAATCATTTCCTTTCATGGTTTGAATTTTAATGTCAAGTTATGTCATTCAAACTCCCCCCTCAACTCTATGTTTGCAATCTTATTGAAAAGGGACTATGTGTTTGTTGGAAGCAGGTTGAATCAGAAAGAAAGGCTATTTTGGGGAAGAAAGGCATGCAAGAGGAAAGCGACAGCTAGAAGGAAAAGAAACATGTGCGTATGCATGGAAGACCTAACGATGCTAGGGTTAGGGTTTTTGTAATACATTGTAATGACTTATGGGCCAAAAACACATATATGTATATATATATATATATATATATATATATATATATATATATATATATATACCTGGGAGGTCTAGGCGAAGAGGTTGTTAAAGGGGTTCGGATTATGGAGTGTTACTCGCATGAGAAGGAGTAACTAGTCTATAACACTATTGTAATGTGATCCAATCTTGTAAGTCGTGGAGCTGTAGAGAGTCAGAAGGGTAGATATTGAGGGTTAGATCACAGGCTGAGGAGCCTGGTGTGATATAGTCTGCCTCATCATAGATCTCGACCCGACTGAGGGTGAGTTGTAAAGCGCGTGGCACTGTAGTTTGGGAACTACCATAATAAAAGAGCTTGAGAGCCAGATCTTTGTGGACGTAGCCCAAGAGGGGGTGAACCACGGTAAAACTTGTGTTATGTGATTGAATGTTTGTATCTCTTCTATTGTCTATGAGTAGATGTTATAATGTTGTATGAACGAATTAATGGATCTACTTACATTATATGCATGAATGAGAATGATGGTATGTTACTTTAATAATTAGATAGAATTCACAACACGCAATTCACAGATCCTCATTCAGTCCTGGACTGCATGCACTTGAGTACTGTAGTCACCCATTAAGACTATCGCGGGTGAGACTGTGTAGTGCACTCTGTGCGTTGCACTGCCTTCTGGTTTACCAAGAGCGTTGATAGTTTTAGAGGCTTTGTTGGACCCCCAGTAGACTTGAACCTGAGTCAAAACATGTTAAATGTGTAACTAAGATAAGCAACCAACAAATGGTTATGTTGCCGATTGGAACAGCATAGGATTGAGTGGATGAGATCTGTTGAAGATATGTTAAAAGAATGTTTGATCTGTTGAAAAAGTGTTAAACGAATGTAAGATCTGGGACCGAAGTGTCAAAAAGGATGGAAATATAGGAGGGAATGTTTATACCCTGGAGACCCACGAAAGAGGAAATAGAGAGATGGTCGAAAAAAAAGGAGCTAGAGTTTGTGCAGCAAGATAACAGAAACCCTAGAGTTACACCGCGCAAATATATTGAGAAATATGGGTTTACTGATCTGCATGAAGTATTTTTCTGTGATTTTCCACACTTATTGCAGGAGTGGATATTGAGGTTGAAAGACAACCACGCAACAAATAGGACCCGGCCGTTAGAATGAAACTCAGTTCAAATCGTGCAATTACAACAAGCAAATAATAAATTCACCCGCACAGTAGATTTTTGGCACAACAGTATTGTAACAGGATTTATAACAGAATTTGCAGTAGATACCGCAAATTCATACAGTGTGGTAGAGCAAGAGTTTCTACGCGGACCTCAAGAAGGTATATTAGATCGTTGTATACTTCTATTAAGATATTTCTCTATAAAAAAGGTGTAATTACAATCGAGTTAGACAGCTAAACTTCCCTACATGCATGGGGGAAGGGGGGAAGCACTGACATAAAAAGGAGAAATGGAAGGAGAATAGGATAAAGGAAAGAGGGTGGAAGCCTTGGACCCAATCATGATGGATGACAACCACATCAAGCGGATCATGGCTACAGCTAGAAGGATGCGCAGTGGAGTACCCTACCAATACAAGGTGAATACCAAGAAGAGAGTCGTAGCCGCGAGGGAAGGTTTGGAAAGTGATGAAGAGGAGGTAGAGGATCTTTGGGTTGTGGAGTAGATTGAGGAAATCCTGTGCGTGACATATGAGAGGAAGATGAGAGGTCCAAGAGATAGAATAGAAGGCAGCAATCCTATCCATATTAATGTCAGTGTGGAACCCATAAAACCATGTGTGACTAACACACCAATGAGAACACCACCATTTAGACAACCGAATTTCGGGAGAAGGAAGACAGTAGGAAGTACATCTACACAAGGAACAACAACTGGGGGAGCCAGTTCAGGATGCATTAGTAAAGTATCTACACCATGCGGAGGTAGTATTTCAGCATTCAGGGTGGCAGGACACTATCCCACCATCAGGTTACCAGAATTCAAAGGAGAAGCGTCGGAGGACCCGGAGAAGCACCTATTTATCTGTGAAAAGATCTGGGAAGCAAAACAGATCATAGACGAGGACACTAAACTTGCACAACTAGCTATTACACTAAGGGATTGTGCACTGGATTGGTATATGAGTTTAGCCACAAAAATTCCACCAGGGACAACTAGAACGATTGCGGATATAAAGAAATTGTTGATAAATGAGTTTCAGAAGCCAAGTTCAGAGGACCAATACATGAACGAGATGATAGAAATTAGGCAGAAACCAAGAGAACCTGTATGGGAGATTGACCAGAGATTCAAGATACTGAAAGGAAAGTTGAAATATGTCATAACATATATGCAGCACAGGCACATGTTCGTAAATTCACTATTACCACACTTAAAATATCCACTGCGACAACAGAAATTTTAGACGCGGGCAGAGGCTCTGCAGGCATCCCTACAACTGGAAGAAAACCAATATCAGAAGACATATCAAGCCATTGAGGAGTTGAAGGAGGATCTGAAGAACTTAACATTCCATCTAAACCAGAACAAAAGTAAGGACAAAAGAGAAGTTGTTTGGTGTACCTCATGTAGGACAGAAGGACACCATAAAAATGAATGTTCAACATTCGCATAGTACATCGCAGCAAGAATGCCAAAAATGTTACCAACAAGAGGACTATGGTACGAAATCTGTAAGAAATAGGGCCACGATCCATAGCACTGCCCAATGATGCAGAAGTACTAGACAACCCTAAAGAGTTTGTATTGCAATTTCCACAAGTCAGTAGGACATGATGACAAACACTGTAGAACCAGGGAGTTGATGAGAGAGAGGACATCAGATGAATATAGGGTGCAGGTAGAAATGATAATCAGGCAAGCCGCACCTCAGTTTAATCAGGTACCAACCACATACAACAATGTGTAGCAGCAGTATAATACTACGTAGCAACCATATAACACAGCACATCCCCACCACAATTTCGTGTAGTATAACCAGGCACCTCAGTATAACGCATCGCGAGGGGATCGAGTTGGCTATAGAGGTGGAGGATGAGAAAGAGGAGGCTTTGGAAGAGTTAGAGGACCAGTGGTATGTCACAATTGTCAACAACCAAGACACTATGCAAGAGAATTTCCACTTCCACCAACGACTTGTATGTATTGTCGTGCATCGGATCATGACACGGAAGAATGTCCTACATTATTAGGGAAGATCTAGGAAAAGAGGAATTTGAACAATCAGAATGTTCAATGGATTTAAGAAAAAGTGAGGGATGAAGGAAGAAACATCAACATAGTTACACGTGGAGGAGCTAAAATAAGAAACGAAGCAGTACGAGTAGAGCCAGTACAACAACAGTGGGTGAAGAAGAATGTCGAACCAAGGAAGCAGTTTGATGCGCAGAACGAGAAGGAGATATTTAAGAAAGCCATACAAGAATTTTTTAAGCCTAACATTGCATCAACCTCAACCGCGCAGTATAGTGAGGAAGTACCAGAGTACGAGATGCCTCCATCGTTGGATCATACCAAAGAAATGCATCCCCTGGGACAAGTAAGTACAATCAAAGGCTTTTTGCAATCATGTGTAAAATTACTAAATGATCCATCCTCTATCAAAGTATTACAAAATATTCTAAAAATATGTAGCATAGAGACAGAAGGAAAGCTAGAACAGAAAACAATCAATCACCTACATACAAGGAGAAGAACAAGTAGGGAGTTCAGGCTGAACGCCAGCATTGGATATTTCAACATGGGAGATATCATATTGGATCTAGGATCCGAAGTCAATGTATTACCTAAGAATACATGGCAATGTATGGGAGAGCCCACATTAGGATATTCACCCATTCAACTGAAAATGGCAAATCAGTACAGATTTCTACCAATTGGGAGACTGAAAGGAGTGACAGTAGATCTGGATGGAGTGCGCACTAAAGTTGAAATCGAAGTAATAGAGATAGTGGATGGCACAACATCTTACCTAACATTGCTCGGCTTGGATTGGTCGTTTGATAACCATGCTATAATCAACTTAAAGACATGAAAAATGACCTTTGATTCATGAGAATAAAGGGTCATTGCACCATTAGACCCATCAGAAGGGAAAAGGTTCGTAGATCCTACTTGCTTGGACTTGGAGGAAATTAGCCAGTTGTATATAACAACTGCGCAAGATGAGGACTATGTAAACCCAACTGCATACGGGATACTCAGTTGGCAAAGCATCACCTCATGTGCATCATACTCAGATATGGGTTTAGAGAACTGGCAACAGAGGCTACGCAAAGTTTCCACAAGAAGATGCACAAGAATAGACCACGCAGTAAGATGGGTAGGTACGGAGATAAGGGAACCACCCAGTTTCCATGGGGTAAAAGATCTAGAAGCATTCTTGACACGTTACGAAGATGAAGTGTTAGAAAATCAGAGACTCTTAGCACTAGATATAGCACTCAAGGCCACACCCGCAATATGGTGGGGCGCACACAAAGAAACAATCAAGGACTGGTACCAATGTAAGCGGTTACTGTGCATTAGGTTTGGCACAGAACAAAGAAGCAACCAGCAGCAGAAATATGATGGACAGGAGGCACCAGTGGAACACTTGGAGAAGTGTAGAGTGTTGTGGAACATGACACCCCCAGAAGAATGGCCTCATCATTTCGTACACACAGTAGAGGGAATCCCAATAAACTGGTATTGCGACCAGGAACTACGCAGAGGAACTACGAGTTGGACAGTACTACAACAGAACTTTACAGTCACTTCTCATTTGAGCATGAGAACCCCAACATAGACCCAACACTTAAGCAAATAAGAGGGGTGATATTCATGAGGGAACCAGAAGTCGAACTCATAATAGAAGAACAACAGCAGAACAGACAAACAATGGAAGAATTGTTGTCATGCTACCATGTGCAGGGAAAAAGTACCAGAGGAAGAAAACACATGTGATATTTAGATTGAGGAAGATGAAGGTGAAAGAGAAGTGGAAGGTCCACCTATAGAATCAGAGGTAATTGTTGCGTCGATCAAGGTGAAGAAAGTCAACATTGGGACAATTGAGAATCCCAAAATGGCCAGCATTGGAGACTATTGGGATGAGCAAACAGTGGAAAGCATAATAGAGTTACTGTGCGAGTACAGCGACCTATTCCCCACAATGTTCACAGAAATGAAGGGCATAGCAGGATAGCTAGGTGAAATGAAGATACCACTCAGAGCTGAGGCAAGACTGATCAGACAGCGACTATACAAACTAAATCTGATATATAAGCAAAAATTCAAAGCTGAGATCGATAGGATATTGGAAGCTGGAATCATAGAACCTGTCGATGAATCAAAATGGATAAGCTTGATGGTAGTTCAAGAGAAAAAACAAGGTGTGATAAGAATATGCGTCGACTTGAGGAAGTTATGTGATGCGTGCCTACATGACCCGTTCCCTACACCTTTCACGGATGAGGTGTTGGATAACGTAGGAGGACAGGAAGTTTATTCATTCACCAACGGATTTTCAGGATACCATCAGATCAAGATAGCACTGGAAGACAGATACAAGACCACTTTTTCTAGAGAATGGGGATCCTACCAGTACACAGCCATGTAGTTTGGATTGAAGAATGCACCAGCAATATTTTCCAGAGTATTCATAATTGCATTTAAATAATTTATCCACCAATTTCTAGAGGTATACTTCGATGATTGGACAGTCTATAGTCTATTGAAAGACCATGTAGAGGTCTTGCGGCTGATGTTAGAAAGATGCAGGCAGTGCAATATATCGTTAAACATCAATAAGTGCATCTTCGGAACACCTTTTGGGATACTATTGGGCCATATAGTATGCAAGCAAGGTTTACTAGTAGATCCTGCCAAGATTGCAGTAATTGTTAAATTTCCACCACCAAAACCAATTTGTCAACTAGGAGCGACATTGGGACACACATGATACTACATAAAATTTATAAAAGGGTACGCGTAGATCACCGTGCCAATGGAGAAACTGCTAAGGAAAGATACAAGGTTCTAGTGGAATGAGGATTTTCAACACGGTCTAGATACGCTGAAAGAAAATATGGTAACTGCACCAATACTAGTATTCTCATATTGGGAGTATACATTACACCTACATGTAGATGCATCAGCCATAGCACTTGGAGTTGTTCTGGTGCAACCAAGAGCAGGAGAATTGGATCATCCTATAGCATTTGCTAGCAGGAAACTATCATAATCAGAGCAGAACTACAACACTACATAGAGGGAAGCCCTAGCTATGGTCTACGTGCTTTAGAAGTTCATAGATTGCTTACTAGGGAAACATTTCAATATGTTCACAGACCATTCAGCGCTCAAGTACCTAGTCAACAAGCAAGTGTTTGGGGGAGAATTTGCAGATGTCTATTGTTGTTTCAAGAATTTTATTTTGAGGTAATAGTGAAACCAGGGAAGCTGAACGCAGGACTGGATCACCTATCAAGGATCACGAATAGGGAGGAACCTACAAATCTAGAGGACAACTTTCCAGACATGTAGTTATTTTCAGTCCAGATCGTCGATGAATACTTCACAGACATTATCTAGTACTTGAGTACAAGTATTGTGCCACAGGTATATAACACCGCACAGAAGAAAAACCTGGTAGTTCGGGCTACAGACTATCAGCTGATTGCAGGACACTTATAAAAAATGGGCACAGATAGCATCTTGAGAAGATGTGTGCTAGAATATGAAAGACCAAGGATTTTAGCAGAAGCCCATGAGGGAATAACAGGAGGACATTACGCAGGCAAAGCTATCGTGCATAAGGTATTGCGCATAGGACTATGGTGGCCGACCATTCACAAAGACTCAAAAGGACACTACCAGAAATGTGATGTATGTCAGAGGGTTAGTAAACTAAATAGAAGGGATGAAATGCCCCTGCGACCACAAGTAACTTTGCAGGCATTCGACAAATGGGCAATAGATTTTTTGGGACCAATTAACCCAAAAGCAAAGAGGACAAGAGTGAGGTACATCATCACTACGATAGAATACCTGACAAGATGGGCGAAAGCAGCACTAGTCAAAGATTGCAGTGCAGAGACAGCAGCACACTTCCTGTTCGAGCAAGTGATCACTAGATTTGGTTGCCCCGGGATTTTGATGAGTGATCAAGGCACTCACTTCATTAACAGTATTATTAAGGCTATGACTGAGGAATTTGAAGTTCATCATCAAAAGTGTACACCATATCATCCACAAGCAAATGGAATAGTGGAAGCCTTTAACAAGATCCTTGAAAATGAACTAACGAATATCTGTAATGTTAATAGGGATGATTGGGACCTAAATATATCAGCACTATTGTGGGCATATAGGACCACATGCAAGAAGTTGACAGGACAAACACCACTTAGATTGGTATATGGACAAGAAGGAGTGGTACCATTAGAATTTTTGGTACCCATTCTACGCGTAGCAACGATTACGAATATGACAGAACGAGGCGCACTACAGGACAAGCTAAATCAACTGATGATCATGGAGGAAGATAGGATTCTAGTAGGGTTCCACCAAGAAGTCCAAAAATCAAGTGACAAAGCTTGGCATGACATACATATTAAGAGGAAAAAAGTCAAGGAGGGTGACTTAGTGTTGATGTATGACAATAAATCCCTTCAACATCCAGGAAAACACAGAATGCACTGGTTAGGACCATACGAAGTAAAAACTATCACAAATGGGGGAGTTTTATATTTTAAGGAGTTAGGAGTCACAGCACTCAGAGGGATGATCAATGGGAGATGACTGAAGCTGTACAAGTACAGTCGACCACCCGCAACTTGAAATTCACCGCGTAGTAAGAACTGAAAAAAAAAAAAAAAAAAATTCCACGCCATGACGGACATCAAATGATAACAACAGAGGTATAGTGTGCTGAAAAGAGAATGAACATGCATTCTTGGTAGTTCTATCCCGACAAAGACAAGGTCAATGGTCATTACAAATCAGAAACAGCGAAAAAGGCAGATACGACAAAAGAAGCGCCAACTGACGGCGACTATCCAAATTGAATGCCAAAAACGACTGACAAGACGTCGCATTAATCGTGCCAACTGGAAACGGCAAGGGAAATCAATGGAAAGTATGCGGGAACCGGCAGTTTAGTTAAAGAATAATCATGATAACATCTCTAAAAAGCTTCACATGATGTCAATACAAAGGAATCACGCGAGAGAGGAAAGGTTATTGTGAAATCAGGAAAGGCACAGAGTGATAGAGCATACGAAGCAGAGAGTAAAGGTTTCAGAGGTTGCATAAACCACTAAGCTCGGCAAATGACAGTCTTATCACCGGCACCACCCAAACAAGGAGAACCGAGCCAAACTTCCAGACAACCTTAAAGCAGTGCCAAAGCACAATCGCAAACACAGGGAAGTGAACAACAACCACCTCAACCTCCAGAAGTCGTCAATGTGGACGAAATCTCGTCACCTAATACAACACCAGTAAGCCCCACACCCATTGTGGAGGAAACCCAGCAGACAGCACCAGCGGGTATGGACATTGATACGCCTGAAGAGAGACAAGGCCAACAGGATGAGGACTTAGGTAACCAAGTGCACCTCGAAAACCCTCAAGAATCCCCGAGAGTCAATGGGATGGATCCAAACTAGGAAGAACAGATCGCGCCAGAAATATCACAAACAACCATGCCAGAACAACCACAGGAGGGAACAGTGGAAGATGTTACTGGCCGACCAGAGGAGTCTGTAGAAGAACGAACAATGGAGGCTGGAACCTCGAGTCAGCCACCACAACAAAAGGGCAAGCAGACGGTACCTAGGTTACCGCATAGGAAACCCACCGCAGCCATTGTCTTGTCGCACATTTCGGAAAGGGTAAGTATACTAGCAAATATGTTAGGACATGTGGAGAAATTGAGGTACTCAGACCATGATGTGACGGACACAGAAAAGTTCCCAGAGTTCGCCAAGCAATTCTACCTACACACTATGGTTATAGGACCCTTTGGTGAACCAATTAATCAACCAATCCAGTGGGCAGCAGGACTGGCCAAAAATGGGATTCTAGGCCTTTTGGACCTACCGCACTTTGGGAGGGGCCAGTATGCAAATAGTTACGTCAAGAAGTCGGTGGCAGTTACACATGGAAGATATATGTGGCTGGAACAACTCATCTCAATAGACATAGAGATCATCGCATACATCATAGGGATGCCATCACAGGGTGAGGATCCCGCACAGTTCTTGGAGGAAAAAACAAAGGAGAAAGCACTGGACGAGGAAATGAAGAATAAGTATGGCACTGAAAGGGGGTTGCACAGAATCATCATTAGGCATATTAGTGATGTCGTGACAAGAATGGCCACAAAAATTATGGCATGCAAATTACTCGAGAAATGTCGCAAAGAGGAAGTCTCAGCTGGGGTTGTCGTAGTTGCAGCACAATGTGTCGAGGGAACCACACTCAGCTGGGCCCCCTACTTGTTGAATTTGTTCCTAGACAACTACAAGGATGCGTAGGATCTGGGGATAGAATTCCATTATTCATGGCTACTCATCCTGATAGCCTTGATCGGATGGAAGGAGCTGAAGTATTCATTTTTTTCCACTAGACCCAAACCCTGCCATGGACCGCGATACTTATTGCTCAGAGCTGCTCCAGGCTCCAAGAACAAAAAAGTGAATGCAGCCATATTCAAAGGCTATCTCAGC
This sequence comes from Picea engelmannii, assembly GCA_009831015.1. Classification (NCBI taxonomy): domain Eukaryota; kingdom Viridiplantae; phylum Streptophyta; class Pinopsida; order Pinales; family Pinaceae; genus Picea; species Picea engelmannii. The sequence continues at coordinate 5,165,655 of ML776553.1, read as the reverse complement.
GACATACAGGACAGCATTGCCAACACTTGGAGGGCAACACCAGAAGCAATCGCACAGTATCAGGGCATAGCCAACTTCAAAGCCACTAGACATGCGATGTGGATCCAGGCGTGGAAAGATCCCAACAATCAATGGCTACAACTGCGTTATTGCATCACACAGGCAGACATAGAGATGGCCATTAAGGATTGGGAAGATGACTGGAGGATTCTAGTCCTCATTCGATAAATACCCGCAAAGATAGAGGAGTAGGAGGTAAGACATGAACACACACATGTCGAGGAGGTAATAGTGCCCAAGAAACCAAGGATAGGTCAGAACAAGACACAATAGAAAAAAGGGGGGAAATCCAAGATAGGCATCTAGACGGGGAAGAAGAACAGCACGCAGGTGCCAAAGGTACAGCAGAAACAGGCTGAGGCAGCACAGGGAACTACATCAAGTGCTACTCCACAAGAGCAAGGCCAGACTAAGAGGCCAGTCATCCAGATGGGGGGTGCGCACAAGAAGGCGAAGGCACACAAAATGCCCCCAGAATACACAATCACTGAGGATAATGTGGACATGGTGGCCCAAATGATCCAGGATCACACAATCAAGTATTTTGATAATACTATGTGCCAAAGGGACAGAATGTATAGGTTTGTATAAATTCAAATAGGAATTAAAATTACATATTGAAGAAAAAGGTTTAGAATAACCCTACCATATGATGATTACATTTTGTTGTGTCGACATTCTCACTCCCTTTGATCATCTCTTTTGATTTGGAAGAATCATTTCCTTTCATAGTTTGAATTTTGATGTCAAGTTATGAAATTCAAACTCCCCCCTCAACTCTATGGTCACAATCTTGTTAAAAATGGACTATGTGTTCAATGGGAAAACTAATAGTTATGGTGGACGATGAGTATTGGGTGGAACCACTAGATATCATATACAAACTAAACAAATATAAAGACTTAAAATCAAAAAGACTGTAATGTTACATGATTTTTATCATATTTGGGATGTGATATGTTGAAATCATGGAAGAGATTGAATATTTCTTAAACTCATTATGAACCTTAAACCCATGTGGTTTCACTTGTAAACCTCCTCACTCAAGTATTCAATCAGGAAGACACTTTTAACATCCATTTGATTTACCTTCCATCCAAAATGACAAGCAATGACGATAACCAACCAAAAGGATACCATCTTTATAGTTGGGTAAATTTTTCATTCATGGTCTACTTCTTCCTCCTGCACATATCCTTTGGCGACAAGATGAGTTTTGTATTTCTCTAAGAAACCATATGATTTATACTTGAGTTTAAAAATCCATTTACAACAAATGGATTTATTTCCTAGATGAAAATTTAATAGCACCCAAATCATGTCTTTCATTAACACATCATATTCTGCCTTCATGGAAGCTTCCCATTTAGTTTTTCCTTTGGTTATTTCAAATGTGTTTGGATCAAGTAGTTTAAAAGCAACAAAAGTTAGAGAAAAATTTGCATGCTCACTCCCTTGCACAATTTGTTGCACCACTCATCTAGATCAACCTTCTATTTCCTTGGGAAATTCATATTCTTGAAGATCATATATTGGGTTATCGTATCACTTTGATCTCATGTGTTGGTGTTCCCGATTTGATAAGAGTCCCTTCATTCTTGACTAGATCCCTCCATGGAATTTTACTCCTCTAAATGCTTCTGGCTCTGAGCCTTGTTTGACTTCAACATTATAAAGTTTTATCCTTCTCTTCCATGAAATTACTCCCAACCCGTTAGTTTTTAGCCTTCTCTTCCTAAATTGCTCCTAAATTTTTAGCCTTCTCTTCCATGAAATTACCTAAAGAAAGTTTTAGCCTTCTCTTCCACAAAATTACCCCTAAAGAATAGGTTGTAGCGTTATCTTCCATAAATTCAATTCAACCTATACACTTCAATAGGTTGATATGGAAGTGTATAGGTTTGTATAAATTCAAATAGGAATTCAAATTACATATTGAAGAAAAAGTTTTAGAATAACCCTGTCATATGATGATTACATTTTGTTGTGTCGACATTTTCACTCCCTTTGATCATATCTTTTGATTTGGCAGAATCATTTCCTTTCATTGTTTAACTTTTAATGTCAAGTTATGACATTCAAACTCCCCACTCAACTCTGTGTTCAACAATCTTGTTGAAAAGGGTCTATGTGTTGAATGGGTGAACTAATAGCTATGATGGATGATGAGTATTCGGTGTGACAACTAGATATCATATACGAATTAAACAAATATAATGACTTAAAATAAAAATGATTGTAATGATATATGATTTCTATCATATTTGAGATGTGATGTGTTGAAATCATGGAAGAGACTGAAAATTGCTTGATATTTTTGAGATTATTTCCTTTCCTTTAATATTTGGCAGGCATTATAGAATGCTTCATTGAATGTTTATAGATTATGTAGTGAAACCTTTATTCATAGTGAACCCTTAGTTTGTAGAAAATCCTAATTTGTTGCAATGAATAATTTTATACAATGATTACAACTTTATAAATCTATAGGATCTTGTCGATCAACAATAGGTTGAGAATTTTTTTAAATATATTAGTATGTTGCATTGTTATAGCTTGATAAGATTTTGGAAGCATGTATTTTCTTTGAGAGTTCCTATAGGATGAAAACTGTGTAATGAAGTTGCAAACATTGTCTTGGACTATAAATTGAGATATGTATAGACTATGTATATTGGATTTCATGCATAAAGGATGTGATATATTCATAATTTATGGAAATAGATAGATAAATTGGTGTAGAATACATGTTTTGTTTCCTTGGAAAAAATCATAATTTTATTCATATTAAGATAAAATTACATTTTGTATATGCATTTAAACATTTCTATCATGTTCAAAAAAGAGAGGGAAATAACAACTTCACTTTTGGCATTTGCTTTATAGTCTAGAATATTACAAATGTTGGATTCCACAAGGGAGCAAAAAACATGTCTCTGAACAACACTTAGAGTTCTAAACATAGATTTCTCAAAATGGTTTTAACAATTTTTTCTCTGGATAATTAAAATAAACCAGTAACCCTCCTAAATCTCTGATACATCAACAACACTATATGCTCCTCCATCAAGAATAAACTCAAAAAAAATGTGATGGAAATATTCAAAGTGTTAGCTATCCTTGAGCTCTTGAGTATGCCATTGCCCATTCTCCAACTGTAGACTAGCCTTTTAAAGTCCATCCACTTCTCCATTTCTTTCCATGTAGATGTCATGAAAAACGATTGAGTTAAAAAAAAATTGAACGGTTAAGTCTCATAAGAATTGTCCTAGAGATGTAGTAATAAACAACAAGTAATAAAAATTATGTGAAAGAAACTTAGTGAAAAAAATCATACCTTATATTTCCAAAATAAATTAGGAAAATTCATAATTAGTTCTAAAATATAGCGATCACAACTAAGATCAAAAGAGAATTTCCTAATGTATAGTTGGAGAATATTCACCTTGTCTCATGTTCCTCGAATTTCTAATGTATTGGGATGAACACAATTTTTTCACATGATGCTCGTCTCTCGTCTTTTACCTACCTACCCGAAGGAAATCATTAATAAGTAAGAAAATGTTTATAAAATGAAGAAAAAAAATAAACTATAAAATTCTCGCCCTTCTTTAGTTGTGAATAAATTTGAAGTCTTCCTCGGGGCTTGATTCCTCTTCGAATTCAAGATGTCTTCTAACTTCAATCAAAGTCCATTTTTATTCCATGGATATTGTTTCGAAATGGGCACCATCCTTCAAAACATCAATGGACATCAGAGGAGAATGGGTAACATCATTGTTGTCTTGTTCTATTGGCATCCAAATCCATTCCATGTTATCCCTTATCTACATAAAACGTTTAAACTTAAAAGAGAAATAGAGAGTTTGTCTCGGTATTGAATATCTACAAGTTAAAGAGGTTGAAAAAATAGTTAGAAAGTGATGTAAAACTTTATGAAAATCAAAGAAAAGGAAAAATCATAATTGTAGAACATTACCTAAAACGAATTGTCTCTACACTTAACACACATTTTATTTGCTCTGCATTCACAAGATGTAATCTTGTATTCCATCTAGAGTAAAACAAGTTACATAATAACATGTCAAAGGGGTTTGTGCAATAATATGTCTTCTTAGTCATTTGAATCGAGTTCCCTTCCTTGAAAAATTCAACAAAAACCAAAGATGGTAAGTGCATACCAAAATGATCACATGCACCTCCCTTCTTGTGCATACCAGATTGAATTTCAAGAACTAATTTTGAATGTATGCAATCAATTAATGTTGGATTAGAATTTGGTAATGCAACTTCACAAAGTGTGGGTAACTTGGCTTCTTCAATTCGTCCTACCCTTTTACCACTTGGAAGAAAGTAATTGTACGTATAAAACCGGATCCATTATTCCCTCAATGATGTGGAATTTTTTCCCTGATAGAGTATATCTCCTATTTGTGAATGAAAAACACGTAAAATATTGGTAATACTCTCCACGACTGCAATTCTTCAAAATCAGAAATGCACAAACATAAAAAAATATATACATATAAACCAAATTGAGCATGCATTTAAGCTAGGGAATTCATATTTTAATACTCGAATTCGAAATTAGAAAAAATCTTCCATGCTTATGAAATGACGAGCCCTTACAATTTAGTCCAATTTGAGGAAACTTTTCTTGGTTAGCAATAGACTCTTTGAGGATTTCCATGTGCTCATGCACATTATCTATGAGCACCTTCTCCACCTTTTCACCCTATTGTATCCTCTTAAATTCCCGTACTACGCCTTTCCAATGGGTTTTTAAATCATCCAGTCTTCTTTTCTTTGCCCAAATTCGATTCCTTAATGGATGCAAAGTAACCCAAAATCTAATGGACAAATTTAATTCAATCCAGTTATCCATTTCATCCTTTGTATTCTCAACTATAATAGTTTCCAACTTTCTTGAAGATCTATGAATGTCCATTTCACTGCAAGAAAGATACAAAGGATCCATAGGAAAAAGTTAACAAGAAATTCAATTCAACAACATTGTAGAGTAACTAAAATGGAATTCCTATATGTCTTGATGTTTAATCTATTTATTCTTTTAAACATTGGTAATGAAAATTCAGAGTATATTTTTGTTCATGTTCAAGTGCCAACTAATTGTGTATTTATTATGTACATTGTTGAATAGCAACCAAAATTTCTATGACCAACTTAGTTTGACCTCCTCAAAAATATGGTTATCCAAGAAATATATAAGGATTAACATGGTGCTAGGGGGTTTCAGGAAAATATCCAATCATGTTCCACCACCTCTGTAATCTCTGTATTTTTTCCTATTTCACATTAGAAGCTATCATAGACCAATGGTGGAATGATCAAAATTGTGACAAAGTGTTTATGCTTGTTTTTAAACATAGTGATTGCATATTAGATATGAGAGTCTCAGAAAATTCACCAAATTGAAGCGCTTTGGTGTTTGCACAACTTGTGCCCCAATAACATAATCCAACACGCATCAATGAATTCAGTACCAACATCTTTCAACAATATCTATAAGGGATGCACCATAATATTGATTTATGTGCTTTTCAACATGCATATAAAATTCTCTTAAAACTGTAGACCCCATTATAATAAAAAAAAATGGCAAAATGATATGATATTTCCTTGCATTCAATGTTCAGTAGTAGGCTCAATGTTGTGACCCTTGTCATAGAGGCTCAAGACATGGCATTGTAACATAGTATCTCTCCATCCTTTGTTTTTCAAAAGAATAAAATTGCATTTTCAATTCAAAAGAATAAAAAGAACAGTCTTCACATGTTGAAGGGACTGTATAGGGCAGCTGAGAAATCACTAAAAGCACTTATCTGTTTTCTAAGATTTACTAGGCAAAAAATAGCCATGAGACCTCAAAATTTTAAAATTAGTCACTAAGTAAATCCCATCAGACTATATTGTAGCAGCACTAAAATCAATATATTCCTATCAGTTCAAAATATATAAAGATTTCAGACCTCTAAAAAATATATAACACACAACGCTAGAAAGATAAATAAGAAGGAAGGTTGGGGTTATCCATGAGGTTGGGTAAACACTTACCCTCTCATGGATCTATTGTGCAAGGATTGAAGAAGTTCGACAACTATAAATCACGTTAAATATGGAGAAAAGAAGATCGATCGTACCTTTCCCCTTTCCATTGAATTGGAAGGAACTCGTAGTTTTTGGTTCAGTGATGACCTGTGCTATGAACAAGTGCAAGTGCAGATAGGTGTTTCACCTCCCTCCCAATTAACCTCCTCTAAGGTGAAAATGCTATGAATATCTATGTATTGATTCTAGTTCCAACTGGCTTCACCAAGACTCATTCCAACTTCGGAGACATTTCACTTGATACAATTAATTGAGCGACATCAGGGCCAAAGTATCCAAACCTTAAATAGAGCATTGATTGATGATTGGTTCATTCCATAGAAAGGAGGAAGAAGGATGCGCCAAATTGTTGTGCAGAGTGATCTACTATAGACAAAATTGAAAATGCTCCAAAATAAAAATAAAAAATAATATATATATAACAAAAGTGTGGTGCGTGTGGATATGTTAGTAAGTAATAAACCCAGAAAAACCCATGTTTTAAAAAAATACCCAGGAAAACCCGCATTTAAAAATAAATAAAAAATAATTATTGTTAAGAACAAAAAGTACAAATGCATTCATAAATATCACTACGATACACGATCTCTCATTTATTACAACTACTGGAAAATTGGTTAACATATTAATTTCACTCTCCATATCAAGATGATTTTCGGGCAGCGATCATGCTTACGGAAGATAAATTATATTAATAAAAAAAATCGTCTGTCTCCAAATTATATAATAAAAAAATTCCTTCAACATGCACCTCTTTTGAATTTTCAAGTATTTTGATTGCCTATTAGCGTATGACATGGAATCTGTATTAGGGCTTGTGGGCGCATTTTATAATGAAATTTCCCGTAATGCGTGACATAACCATCGGTGTGACCCAAAGTGTCTCAAAATATGATGCACCTATTTCTCCCATATCGTTTTCATAGGAAATTGAAGAAGTCAGGTCTTCGGCGTGAATTTCATCTTTGTTATTGGGGAGAACTGGAGGTATGGAGGGATGAGAGGATGTGTAAGATTCCTTCAGGAAGATACACTCTGAGAAATCAATATATCCCAAGGTAAAAAATGGCCTGACCATGAGTTGTTCTGTTGGGCCAGAAGTATCCTCATTGTTAATCTTTATGGTTTTTCTCATTGCAAAGGGTTATTAATTGTGGGATAAAATCATCGATGGGAGGGATGTCTTCAAGATGGAACTTAAATATAATACATTTAAACCTCAGAGACAATATGTCTAGGGATTCACCTGGTTTCTTCCTTAGGTTCAGTAATTCATTACATGGCTCAACATAATTATAATTGGCAAAGGCATCCAAAACTTCATATGTAAATTTCTCTAGAGTATGGATGGAAGCGGTCAGTAACGTCTCATGCCATCCTTTGACCCAACCTTTGAAAGTAATGGTAAACAATCTATAAATAGTGTCTTTGTGATGCATATTGTGAGAATAACAGTTCAAATAGAACTGAACAATGGATTTAGAGGTGGATGTTTGTCCCTCGCCATCGAATTTGACTCGTGATAAGAGATTTATCAGCTTTCTAGGAGTGTTGGGAGGTACACAACCAAAAATGCATCTCCATAAAGGGATTCGATAAGGAGCCATGGATATTAATTGGGAAAAACTAACACAGTAGACTCCAAGGGCTCAGTTTGTCTTATGGCCCTCCTTCTATCACCATTTTTTTGACGGGGGAAAAAATCCTGACGTCGACATGAGGGAGAATTACCCGATGGCAGGTCCCAAATTATACCCACTCTCATTTGAATAGCAAACTCCATTGGTATATGGGCATGGTTTCCGCTAACCAAATGAATCTATCTCCACAGAGAGGCTTTTCATCAAATCTAGGCTAGATTATAAAAGCATATCTATTCTAAAATGAGAGTGCAATCTTGTTCTAAAGAGCAGTTGCAGTCTTATTTAACAGGAGAAAGATAAATTACAGGTATATAATTTAATGTGAAAAATAGAAGTAGTTCCAATTTTACAAAATCAAATCATATTACATACATGTTTGAATATAGATGTTCATAAGCATGTTCCTTTAATTGAATTCATAATTCATTTATAACCATTTCCTACAAATGACAATTGGCAAGAATGAAAAACTGAAACATTTACAAAAAACAATCAACAACGATGGATTATTGAATAAATTAACCGTGGAGGTGCTTTCTATTATCCTCCTTTGAAGAAATAATTCATTTTCATAAATACAACAAGCAGAGAGTTTTCCTATCTATCTTTGAGTCTGATAAAGAATTATACAATACCCAATTTCGGCCTTCCAGCACCCCCCCCCCCCTTTTGTTATATTGTATTTCCTATATACCTGAGGGTGGAATATTGGACTTCCTAATTACATTATTGTTCAATTATAGCTTCCCTACTCTTCCCATTCCCATAACATTTGGATTTTCAACAACCAAAATAAATCATTACATAATATTCATTCCTCCTATGGCGCTCCTTAGGAAGGTGAGAAACTCTAAATCTTTGGGGATGAAGGGATTCCCCTGTAAAAATTTGGTCCAGATGATGGCCAACTACAGGTGAACTTATTCATTGACCACAAACCTATGATGAGGGTTGAAGGGAACCAGTTGACCGAGAGGAAGATGAAAGCCTTCTCCCTAGCAATACCCTTTTTGAAACTCAAATAATTGTTGAACTTTGAATGCCTATTTATTTTCTGTAGCAAGGTTTTGACTTGGATATTCATTTTGATCTGGATGGATGTTAGCTTAAATTGTGTATTATTTCCATCTCTTGATTTACATTCTACTTTATCTGTTGATAGGTGCTATGTTTCTTGTGAAAACAATTGAAATCCCTCACTGCCTCGACTTTGCTCGATCCTGAGAGTTCCTCCTTGTGGAAATAATTAGATGAATGAGTGTATTAACTCCATTGTCGCGGCTACAACGGCTCACTCTCTACCCATATGTTTTACAAACAAACAAATGTCTCCTTGTTCTTTGATTCCTTTTATAATATCTCTAGTGATTATTGTTGAGGTATGACGATGAGGCAAGGGCGTCATCAACATTTACTTGCTTGGCTCTTTTCGGTTTGAACAGACATCATCGTTATTAATTACCCAGGTTCCATATGATCTCGCATGAGATCGTGATCTTTGGTTCCTTTCTTCCCTATCATCTTTCCCATGCCATTCATAATACTCATAGCATGTATGGTTCGTGTGAAGAAGGATATGGCTATCATTTGTTTAAATCTAGAGTGTGAAAATTGGAATCTGCTTGCTTGGTTGCTCGCTTCATTAGTAACTCGATACCTGAAATCCAATGCAGTTATTAGATTTTGTACAACAGAAACTAATTTGATCTAAATCTGTACTTTGCTTATTTAAGGTATATTGCATTGTACATATTTTATTATGTAGGGATCTTATATGTATAAGGGGTCAGGTTGTGTGATACATGTATAGGAGTATGATTGCCACTTATCATCATTAGGAAAGCTAGAAGTGTAATTTATGTGTGAGTAGGTTTGTAGGATCCGGACCAGGTTAATGGATAGAGAACCATGGGTTATGTGTGGGGAACTCATTCAAATAATTCTTGGGATACAGGGTTTCGGCATTACATGGTTTTATTCGTTTAATGTTTAGGCTGGAAAAAGGCTCGCGAGAGGTTTCCTATGAAGATTCTCCTGACACATGCTAGGAATGTAGTCTGTGGCTTTGCAGGTGAGTCTTTGAAAATACATTAATTGAAGGTTTTTCTCGTGGCACGATCTCGAAAATATTTCACGGTGTTTCAGGGTCGTTGGTTTTTCGCGCAAGGGTAGAAAGGATTTGGTGCAACTAGATTTGTAATGAATGAGTTTGCACCAATAAGTACCACAATGGGTGGGTCCTGCTACAGTGGGGTATGTGGGGAAAGTCATGTGAGGTGAGAGTTCATGGGATTTCAAAACGTTATGGCTTAGGCTTTTGGGAGATTCTATGAGGGTGTGTACGTGCATGTTGTCATGGTGATGTTCACATATTTATGGTCGTCATAATGGGTATATGAAAGTGATTTAGTGTTTAGTAAATGATTGCATCCCCACGGGCATGAGCCAATGATGACGATTAAAAGTGATATCCATGTTAATTCCCCTTCTAAGTCAGCGAGAGGACTTGCATACTATTGGTCCATATAATTATGTCCCTTCACAAGAGATATTGCTTCTCTTCGATCTATGAGATATGTTCTTTTACATATTGTTGGTAATGTTTGTTTTCTATTTTACAATCAAATGCACCATGTTACTCAGCAAGAAAGAGAAGCCTTCTCATCCTGCACAGACACAAGAAAGCATGAGCACATATTTTATACAAATTTTCCCATTTGATTTGTATCTATTTTCAATTCAATCAATATGACTGCATTCTGCTCATCAAAATTGAACTCCCATCAGCCTGTCACACGGTATGCCCTTTTCCATATTTAAGGTAATTAAAAAATAAAAGAGAATACAATCTTGGCCTCTCTTAGAGGTGGCCATGTAAGACATGGTACGGTTTGGATATATCATGCAGGTAAGGGGTGATAGCCGTGTGATATATTTAATTTATCTTGTATGTTTAGAGAGTGTGAGATGGTAAGAATAGAGCATTCCTTCCTGATCAGATTAGAGAGATTTCGGAGTAAAAATTTCCCCCCTCATTTTCTATGTTTAGATCATTAGGAAGATCATAGATTCTATGATTTCCATGATCATACATGCAGGTGAAAAATGAATGCATTAAAGGTAACTAATGGTCATTCGGCTCTAGGGAAAAATCAATATTATAGCATGTGAGATGAGAGAAATGAATTGGTATGGCAAGGAGGATCAGGCCCCAAATCGAAGTATTTTAAATTCCAAACTTTGAATCACCAATTATGAACATCTTGATAGCAGGGGAAGAAGTTGTCACTTCCACCTAATCATGGATTTAACAGATTAGCTTTGAATTATTCCCAGTAAAAGAAATGAGGGATATTGGTTACATGAGATGCATCACTATACAAGATACACTACTTTCCCATCTTCATACATCCAATGGACATTCTAGTACCTAATCAAATTGTTGTTGGGATACCAGCACGTCACGTTACTAAGGTTTCTTAAAGGTTTGGATATTGATTAGAGGTAGATACTTCGGTACTAGATTCAACAAGACGGTTTATAATAGGTTCCATAACTGAGTGCTTCTCCATAATTCCCATTTTCATCTAAGTAGGCCAAGGAACGATAGGTGACACCAAATTGTAGGCAAGTTAGGAATTTCAGTATAAATACTAGTAGGAGCCCCATTTCTTTTGGCTGGTGAGGGATAAAATAAATGGAGGGATTGTTTTGGCTACAACACAGGGGATTTATCAAACCAACGCTTTACCAATTCTTGATGTTGGGTTAATTTTCTTTTGTATTTTTCTCTTTCTTCTTCTAGTTTGAGGAGAGTATTTAGTCTATGTTGCATGATGGGACATTCCTCTTCTTGGACAGATTGAGATAATTGCAGAGAAGGTAGGAAAGTGTGATTTGGAAAAATAGATTAATGGTCATATACTAAGAATAAAGGAGATTTCCCTAGGGAAGTTTTGGGTGTCACTCTATCAACCCATAGGGCATTCGGTAGGGCTAAATGCTAGTTCCTCCAATGGTCTGTTATAGTATTGTTAAGAATCTTGATTAGATTTTTGTTAGTGGATTATGCTAGACCATTTCCTTGGGGATAATAATTTGGTACGTATTTCATTTTGATGTTCTTTTCAAGAGCATATTTGGTTAGTTTTAATGAAGAAAAGTATCTAGCATTATCAATCACCAAAGATTTAGGAACACCAAACCTAGTTACAATATGAGATTCAAGGAAGGATATCACTTGATTTTCATTCACCACCTTGAGAGGTATTGCTTCTATCTAGCATGTAAAATAGTTTGTTGTGATCAGAATGTATTTGTGGAGCTGGGACAAGTTGGGATTAATTTCCCCAATTATATCCAAATTCCATTGTTGAAATGGGTAATCAATTGAGACAGGTTGTAGGGGAAATGCATGTTTATTCTCTCATCTGGCTGATTTCTAGAATTCTTCACATTTTGTGGCATATGCATGAGCATCTCTAAACATGGTGGGATAATAATAACCTACCCTAAGAATTGTGTGTGCTATGATATCTCCTCCAAAATATCCTCCAACTGGACCATCATGCAATTCTAATAAGACCTTTTCTGCATCAGATTTTTCTAAGCACCTTAAGAGGATTCCATCATAGATTTTTATGAATAGAATCCTTTTAACAAGTTGATATTAGATAGATTTGAGTATGAGAGATATCTTATTTTTAGGTTCCATATATTGTGGATCACTTCCACAAGTTAAGTAATACTTCACTTCATAGTGCCATGGATCAGTGGTGACACGGATATAGCAAATTTCTTCTTCAAACAGGTTTTCTTCCTTATAAAGTTTGTCCTTACCACCTTCACTTCTTGTTGATTCATATGAAATATTATAGAGTCCCTGCCCCTTAAAAATATTTGTAGGTATGATATCAAGTTCGTACTCCTATAGGGTTGTCATCCAATCATCTCTTTTTTCCCCTATTTCTGGACCAAAAGGTTCCTAACAACGGGATATGGCACCAGTACTTTGGTTTTGGATTTAAGCAGGTATGGCTTGAAATGATAAATTTCCTTAAAAACTAAACAGGCCTATTTATATACCTCATGATAGTCAAGCTCTTCCCATTGTAATCCTGAGCTCATAAAAGCGATTTGGAACTCAACCCCCTCCTCATTTTTCTGGGTGAGGACTACTACAAATGCAATGTCAAAGGAAAAAATGTATAGGATAAAATCTTTGTGGAAGTATGGACTTAATATTAATGATGGGGATTTTGTTATTTCCTTCATGATCCTTGTAAACGATTCATTTTCCTTGGGGACCCACTTAAAATCAGTGTTTTTCTTTATCATGTCTTGAAGAGGTTTGACAGTTTTAGAAAAACCAGGGATGAATCTTCTTACAAAGTTGATTTTCCCAAGAAAGGATTGCATAGATTTATTGTTGTGGGGAAAAGGAATTTTAGAAATAGCCTCAGTTTTTTCAAGTTCTATCATTATCCCAACCTTGGATAAAAAAAATCCCAAAAGTTTCCCTTCATTTACAGCAAAAAATATATTTTCTAGGATTGAGAGATATGCCATATGTTCTACAACTGTCAAAGATATTTTTCAAGTGATATAAATGGTCCTTTTTATCTTTTGAAAGTACAGTTATGGCATCAATATTCACTACAAAACACTTGCCAATAAACCCTCTAAAGGTAATATACATAGCCCTTTGGAAAGTTTCCCCTGCATTGATTAGCCCAAAAGGCATCTTCCTATATGCATATGTTCCCCACTTGGTTCTAAAAGAAGTTCTTAATTGATCGTCATGAGAAACTAGGACTTTATTTACCCTGAGAAGACATCTAGAAGGGATAACATGATGATGTTTTGTAGGATCGCGCAGGTATTCTCACATGACCCTAGGTGTTGGGAAAGTGGGAATCATCGTGGGCACTACATAAAACTTTCAATTTGCTGAAAACCCCCCTTGAATGAAGTTGGGACTTCATGGGTTTGGTAATGGGATTTGTGGCTTTGTGTTGGGGCTTCACACCCACAACAAATTCTAATTTGGCGTTGACTTTTGGAGGGGCTTCTATGATGACCCCTAAGGATTGTATATAAAGGAGAGAGGTCATTGTGACATTTCATATTATGTGAGACTGTGTGGAGACATGATGGAGCTAGCATACGTGAGTCTGCACTTTGCTAGGAGGCTTGGTGATTTCAGCAAAGGAAATTTTGCATGGTGGCAAATCTGGCCTAGAGGAGAGGAAGTCGCAGAGAGTGAATTGTATGGAGGTGTTCGTACAAGGGTTTTTTGTACTTGTATGTGAGTTGCGGGAAGGTGAAGCATGTATGTATGCAGGTTGCAGTGGGCACAGTCGCATATACACGGGTTGCAGTGGGTGCAATCACATATGTATGTGAGTTGTAGTAAGGTGAATCACGTACAAAGTTTTATGGGAAAAAGCAAGTCCATATAGGCTGATAGGTGACGTCAGTGGGCTATGCAGATGGTCTACAACATATTTGTGGGTAAAGGATATTTCCAGAGATTTGTTGAGGTTTGTTTTTTGTTTTGTATGGTTATTGGAGGACAAGGTTGTTCTCAGATTTTGTTGGATTTGTATTGACTGAGAGGATTAGTTTTGTCCTCAAATTTGGTGATATTTGTATTGGTTGGGAGGGTTGTTCTTTCCCTCGGGAATTCTAAATTTGATAAGATTACAAAACAAAATATTGTGTCTCATATGTGTTGATGATTCATCTCTAATCTTGTTGTTTCCACTACATGTATTTTCAGTCAATAATTTTCATTTTAAAATATTTAGTGATAACAGCTAGGGTTTTACTATTAGATCATTATGAAGCAATTTTTATATCTGAAAATTAATCACATAGAGTTGTACGTGAAAATTGACATGGTATCAGATCTTGGGATCTAAAGAGAAGGGTATCATCTTGAGACACATTTTGGGATACAACACTAGAAGAGTGTTGTTCTTATTCGAGGAAGGTCACAGGTGACATCTCTGAGAGGGAGTTGTATCATTTTTGAGGAGTTAGATTTGAGAGGGAGCTGCAATGATGGTTGTAGGTGGAAACATATTATATGGTCTTTGTTTCGAGACACGGAGCAGACCGTTCATACGAGGAGTGTTGGACTATTGCAGCTTGGTGGTGTGGCAGGTTGGGATTTTTGGTGGATTGGCGAAGAGCTTGGTTCATAGTAGTATGTTGTGTGGTGGGTTGCCAACTCCGGGGATGGAATTCCAGTGGCTTTTCATAGTGAGTTGTGATGGGTGCAGCTCGAGTGCTTTGACATGGAAGAGATAGATTCACACGTTTTTCGGGTTGATAATATAGAGTCTTCATCAGGCCAGAGGGTTGTACATTGTCGAGGTATGACAATGTATGAGGTATTTGACCTAGGTGGATGATGACACTTGCATAGATGAATTGTGGTGGTCTAGAGTGGACTAGACTAAGTGTCCATCCACAGCTCGTGACTATTCAGAGAGAGGACATAGGATAAGTTGTAGTGTGTGCAGACACAAAGAGTTTTTTGGTGATTTGGATGATGGACTTGGGAAGAAGTTCATTGGATGGTCGTGACTTTGGGAAGTAGGATGATTTCCTTTGAGTATTGCATGGTTCTTATACAGTGGGAACCACTGGCACATGACAAGGGCATAGGATTTGTTCGAGAACTTCATAGTATCTGACACAGATATGTACGAGGAGCTTGGTATGAGTTCTAGGCATGTAGTACAGGGATCTGGAGAACTTGTATTCTGACTGGAGTCAAGGGATGTGTTGCAAGTGGAAAATGTGATATGGGTGATAAGAGTGTGTTTCCAACCTCGACGATTGAGAAGTAGGGATATGCAGTGTTATTCTGGGATGGAGAGGTGTTATTTGATGTTGATTTAGTGAATGTAGTGTTGTGGTGTCTTCCTAGTTCTTGGGAACCTTTTCTGCAGGGGATCTATGCACGAGAGATGTTTCCAGGTTTTGATAGGATATGGACTAATTGTATCCAGAAAGAGACTTTGTTGGTGTTAAGGGAGGATATGGATGGCATGGTGAAGAGTACGAGTGACGAGAACCAGGTCCTTGCAGCTCGCATGGAAGGGCATAAGAGGTTTTATAGGAAGAAGAGGTTTGTTAGGGAGAAGTATCTCTAGAGCCAAGACAGAAGAAGGATCTTAGTCAGATTATATGTTTTAAGCATCATGACTTTGGGAACTATGATTCATAGTGTCCACACCATAAGGGAAGAGGAAGGAGGTATAAGGAATTAGCAGCAAAGGTTGATGAGGTTGTATACATGTTCGAGAGGGAGATCTTGTTGGTCTCTTCCCTTTCAGGTATAGTTTCCAGTAGGGGGACTTGGTTGGTGGGTAGCAGAGCATATTTTCATATGAGAGGTGCACGAGAGTTATTTGACACTTTTAGAGAGGTTTGCTCAGACTTGTGTGTGGATCTTAGTACAGGAGCCAAGTATGCAGTACAAGGATCCGATACAATATCGTTCTAATTGGAGTCAGGAGAGGTGCTAAGGGTGTCAAATGTGTTATGGGTGCCATAAATCAAGAGGAGTGTTCTCTCAATCTCAAATATTGAGAGAAAGGGGTACCACATATTATTTCAAGATAGATAGGTGTTGTTTGTGTCGAGATTATATAGCTTCATATCAGCAATGGTTCTTAGATTTAGGGATGGAAACGTATATAGGTTGAGGGGCCAACCTATGCATTTTGTGGCTAGCAGGAGTAGAGAGACGGATGAGGAGGAGTAGGTGTGGCTCCACCAGTGGTGAGACAGGTGGCCCCACCATTAGCACAAATACAGAGGGAGCATGTAGCTCCACCAGTGGTGAGGTAGGTGACCCCACCAGTAACACATGTTCAGAGGAAGCAGGTAACTCCACCAGTAGTATCATCTCAGAGGGAGCCAAATTTCAGAGAGAGTTATCCCTCAAGATCTAGTGGGGAGAAGTAGACTCCCAGGACTGTGTAATGGATAGTGGAAAGGGAGTAAGTATCTCCAGAGGTTGTGTAGATTCAGAGGGAATTCGACTTCAGAGAGAGTTAGGAGACACAGAGGGAGACAGGAGGATTAGAGGGAGAGTGAGTCATTTAGTGGGAGCCAAAATTCAGGTCCAGATGGGAGAGAGGAATCTTCCAAGACTTTCAAGAGAATTTTGTGGGTTGAGATGGCCAAACAAGAGGTTTAGAGTTAGGAGGCTTCTAGGAGCAGGGTGTCTTTCAAGATGGGATCATGCCAAACAGTAGGATTTTCTTCAGTGACCAAGGATGCATCTCATCGTGAGGACTAGTGAGAATATTTTCTTCGATGATAGAAGGAATATCTAACCAGGTAGATTGGAGAGAAGTTGTGGTAGTGTATCCAGTGCGGGAGACAAAGCTACTCCCAAGATGGGAGACGGAGCTACTTCTAGGTGATTGTGGAATGTGGTGAGAATACCTCCCTCGCTTAGAGGGAGTGTTGATGTTTTGTAGCATTGGGAAAATATTCTCACGTGAACCTAGGTGTTGAGAATGTGGGAATCATTATGGGCACCACATCACACTTTCAGTTTGGTGACCCCCCTTGGACTGAAGTTAGGGATTCATGAGTTTAGTGATGGGCTTTATGAATTTTTGTTGGGGTTTCACACCCACAAGAAAGTCTAATTTGATGTTGACTTGTGGAAGGGAATTCTATGATGACCCCTGAGGATTGTATATAAAGGAGAGAGGTCATTGTGACATTTCATATTGTGTAAGAGTGTGTGGAGACATGATGGAGCTAGTATAAGTGAGTATGCACTTGTTCTAGGAGGCTTGGTGATTTCAGCAAACGAAAATTATGCATGGTGTCAAATCTGGCCTAGAGGAGAAGAAGTCACAGAGAGTAAATTGTATGGAGGTGTCCATGCAAGGGTTTTTTGTACTTGTACGCAGGTTGTAGGAAGGTGAAGCATGTATGTACATGGGTTGCAGTGGGAACAATAGTGTATATGTGGGTTGTCGTGGGTACAGTCATGTGTGTACGCAAGTAACAGTAAGGTAAATCATGTACAGAGTTTTCAGGGAAAAAAAAGGTTCGCACAGGTTGGCAGGTGACGTCAGTAGGCCATACAGGTGGTCTGTAGAATATTTGTGGGAAAATGATATTTCCAAGGATTTGTTGAGGTTTGGTTTTCTATTTTGTATGGTTATTGGAGGACAAGGTTGTCCTGATATTTTGGTGGATTTTTATTGGCTTAGAGGACTAATTTTGTCCTCATATTTGGTGATATTTGTATTGGCTGGAAGGGATGTTCTTGCTCTAAGGATTTCTAAATTTGATAAGGTTACATAACATAAATTTTGTGTCTCATATGTGTTTATGATTCATCTTTGATCTTGTTGTTTTCATTGCATGTATTTTCAGTCAAGAATTTTCAGTCTAAAATTGTTCAGTGATAACAACTAGGGTTTTATTGTTATATCACTAGGAAGCAATTTTCAGATCTAAAAATTAGTCACATAGAGTTGTATGTGAAAATTACCATAGCATCTTAAAGCTGAAGACACATTGTAATATTTGTTCCATAGGTGGTATAGGGTAATTATCTTTCTGATGCCATGTTTAAGTTTAAGAAGTCCACACATAATCTGATGTATCCATTTTTCTTCATGATGGATACTAAGTTGGCTATCATTTGAGTATGTCTAATAGAAAAGATAAGTCTTGCAGCCAAGAGTTTATTCAATTCGTCCTTTACCAAATGTTCCAAATTCAGATGCATCTTTCTTGATTTCTGCTAAAATGATTTTATTTGAGGCTTCATGGGAATGACATGTTGAATAATTTTAGTGTCACACATCTTAAGGTCATCGTATGTCCAATTGAAGACGTATTTATACTCTTTAAATAGATTTATAAAGGCTTTTTTTTCAGCTGGGGAGCAGTTCTTGCCAAGGTTAACATTCTATGATCTGTTATCTGTCCAAAGATTAATCAACTCAAACTACATTGATGAGTTGTTTGTTTTGCATTTGGTAACCCTTTTAAACTTATCATGTAGATCATATATTTTCGCGAGTCTTATCATAGGTTTTGGAATGTTATTTACTGAAGTCATCTTGTCCCCATCTACTTGGTCTATTGACCCTTCCAGGTGTGAATTCATATCTTGATCATGTTGGGTTTCATCAATGGTAAAATCTTTGAAATTATCTTACATACACAAAAAAGTTGTGATCTGTTGATCATCATCGAAAACCCTCCAATTCGTTATGTTGTCAGGTATTGAAGGCTTGTATAATAATTCCACAGAAAATGTGTCAAACATTGTACCTACTGATGGAATTAATTTGGATGCAACATTAGCTACTAGATTTGCATCATAATTTAAAGAACAAGGGATAGGACTAATATTGAATGCATTAAATTTTTTAATCAAATCCCATACCTCTTTCCGAGAGTGTTTGAGATGACTAGAAAGGTAATGAATAGTACTTATTGCCTGTCTTCTCACGATTTCTAAGTCACCAAATACCTTTATCAATTTCACCTTCATGTCTATTACCTTCTTCAATCCTTGAATGAGAGCTTCATATTCAAGGGTGTTATTAATGCATTGGAACTCAAGTCTACAAGCGATTAATATTTTTTTACCTTGAGGATCTTTGAGTATGAAGCAAACAATTGCACCTTCGTTAGAATTGGTTTTATCAAAGAAAAGAGTCCACATATCATGATTTGTACCAAGATTAGTTTGTGGACTTGTATTAACCTTATCCTCTAAGTTAATCTTATCATTGGAACTAGTATGTACATCAGAATTAGTTTTTTAAACCATGTTACTCCTTGCATGGGGGTTAGTATTAGTTCTATCTACTATATTACAATTTATCTCAACAATCTAAGTGCAATAAAGGTTTTCAGACTGTGTGTATGTTTTCGCATGTGGAGAAGTTTCAGCAATGAAATCTCCAAATAAATTATCCAAGTTGCAATTCCCTATAATCGAATGATTGAACATTATAGACTCATTGGGATCATATAGATTTGTTACCACATGTTTCATATATATTTATCTATCAAACTTGGTTTGATTATATTTCCCATTATAAGGTATCCATAAATGAGACCAGTTGATGGAAAAATATCCATGTAACATAGCAGACCAATATCTACTCAATAATAGTTTATAAGTCTCTGGAATATCTACCACAATAATGTCTATTGTCTGATGAACCTTTGGGTTGGATGCCAATCTTATCAAGAAATTGTTTAACTCTCCCATGAACTTGACAGTTGATCTGTCTAACTATATAATTTGAATATCATATTTTTCAGGTTTAGCATTGAGTTTCTCACAAACTTAAAGTGGCATGACATTGGAAGAGGCTCATGAATCGACCATACAACTATGCACATTTCTATTAAATATTTAAAAGGTAAATAAGAAAGGGGGAGTAGTGGATTGTGACCTTTTTCCAATGAGATATGCGTTGATAACAGACAATTTCTTTGGCATTGTCTTTTCAGTTTCAGGATTTTGACCCAATTTTCCTTTCCCTTTATTCCCTCCCAGATTAGGTTCTTGGGTACTGGTTGAGGATGTTCACTACAAGGTCTTGATGAAATTTTCTTGGATTTGAGGCAAATTCATAAGTTCAAAAAGAGAAAGATTAGCCTTTGTTCTTTTCAAGTCTTCGAGAAAATTATAATCAAGTTTAGATAGAGCAGGAGGAGATGAAGTTTGTTTACCATTAGGATGTGGTTTATGGGTAGTAGGTGTTGTCTTAGCAGGTTCAGAAGTGAAAGGAGAGTTTAATGAGGATTTATTAATTTTGCTTCTAGTGGTTACAACATTTTGGGACATATGAATTTCTTCAACATATTCTTCTTCTCCTTCTCCTAACAAGTTGTAAGAAACATCCCAAAAAGAATTGATGTCTTGTTCTATTGTTTCTTCAATATATTGAGATTGGTATTGTTGTTCTACTTCCCCTTCTTCCTCCTCTTCCTCCTTCACATCATTGGAGGTGTCACTTACCGATGTTTTTAATACTTTTATGAAATGTTCTACGTTGATACCTTCTGTGGGAGGGCTAGTCTTGGTTGTAGGAGTGATTTTCTTAGGAGTGAAATTGAATAATTTTTTGGCGTTCGAAGTACCCTCCCCAGTACTCTTTTTCATATCAATGATTTCATTAGATATCTTCTTAGAAATCCTTTTAAGAGATTCCATATCCATGGAATCTTGATCCTTCTTTTCCTCGGGAGGTTTTGTTAATGTCACCTTGCTCTTGGTATTGGATTTTTCCTTTGACACCTTAGCTCCAGGATTACCTTTTAAGATTAACATATATTTCTTGAATTTAATAGCCTCCTTAAACATGTCCTCCAAGGTACCCTTTTTGGCTCTTTTCACAAAATATTTCCATTGACACTAGGAGGGATGAAGTGTAAAATTCAATTGATACATCGTCAACAGGTTTTGAAGTGAGAGGAATTTTATTTATTAATGTCAGAAATATCTAATTGAATATTTTAATTTCTCCTTTGCTTCCATCTTTATTCTAGAGAGATCTGAAAACAACAATGTTGGAGACTTATCATCACCGAATTTTTTGATAAAATCAATTTCAAATGTATTCAACCCAGTGATTGAAACTTGAGATTGTGAGAAATAACAGGTCAATGTTTTACCTCCAAATGTGAATGGGAAGAGTCTGCAAATGACATCCTCATGTTCGACATTTAGTAACCTAACAACAAGAATAAATTTTTTGATATGGTCTTCAGCTAAATCCTTTTTCTCAGGTTCAAACATAGGAAGGAATTTCTCGTGGTGTTTAGGCAAAGGGTGGACTGCCCTTGGTACTACAATAACATCCTAGACCAACCACGGTTGGTTATTCGGTTGATTCACATTGGCTCCAGCCATACTTCCAAGACTTGTTGGGCCTTCCTCTTCGGGTTCTACTTCAATTTCTCCTTTAGGTGGGGCTTTGGGAGACTTGCATGGAGAATGAGGTGGACTGGGTGGTTAACCACCATCGGTTAAAAAATAATATTCCAAATTCAACTCCAAAGGGTCAGTAAGTCCTTGCAAAACATTAAAGAGATGATATTCAGGGGAGGTGACAATTGGATTTTCTTCGTCGATTGATAGATCTTTGATGGTCATTATTTTTGGGTGTATCTATCTTTGGCTTAATGGTAATGGATATTGAATCATCCCAATTCTGAGGTTTTTCCTAGCGTTGCACTTAAGGAAGCGAGATTGTTTCAGTGAATATTCACGACCAACATGACTTAGTTCAAGAGGCTATGAGGTTTTCGACTGAGGCTTGGATGTGTTGTATTCACCTGCTTATTGGGCAGGCATCTACATACAAGTTAGATGGGGATTAAGAATTTGCTCATGGGTTTGTGGGTTGGGACTCACTTTCTCGTGAAGGTTTTATCAACAGATTTGAAAGGGTAGGGTTCTAATATTTTTTACTTGACATTCAATTTGATGGCCCTCCTTCTAGCACCATTTATGTTGACGGGTCTAACTGGCCTATCAAGAAGGTAAGGGAGAGTGCCTGATGGCAAGCCCCAATTAAGCTTACTCTCGTTTGGGACAACACTTTCGATCAATATGTGGGCCTGGTTTTCACTATAAAGATTTTCAATTATGAATATAAATTAATCTAAATTATCCTACCCTAACCTTATACTATCTATCATATCCTAATTAGAAGAAAAACTAATGATATGGGCACTACAAGATGTGGTGTTATTAATTACATAAATAGTTCATATATTTTAACAACAAATTAAAATAATAATGCTACAGATAACATCACAAATCGTTGCAGTTTATCTGAAAACATTATCATTGTACTCACATGGAAATTATGAAATCAAAAGCATTTTAAACATCTATGCAAAAACAGTTTATACAACAACATCCAATAATTCTTAAATAATAAATATATGCAAAGAATAGTCTCATGCACATTCATCAACGTTCACAATCTTTGAAATGGATCTTGCTCTTCATTCAACTAGAGCTAATGGTACCATCTCTCATGTAAAATGGGAAAATTTCCATTTCTCATATCTTAAGCTCTCTTTTATAAAGAATAAGAGAGTATTTTAATTTTCAATTACTGTTCATAATACAATTTTGTTCTATTCAAAATTCAAAAAAGCTTTGTACATGAGATGGGGTGTAAAACTATAGAACCAATCCTTCGAATGCCTTCTTCTCCATATAGGTGGTCCACAATTTGAAGTTCTTGTGGACTTATTCTAATATTCCCAATTGCATCTTTTCAACTGCAGCTTCCCATCGCACAACTTTGTGACTATATCTCTTTTAATTTCCTGTTTGATCTTCTTCACATAGTCTTTGGCTGAAGTATTTAGTTTGATAGAATTAACCAAATACTTATGCAAAATATATATGTCCATCTACTCAAGATGATTTATCTCATCTCTGCTTATGTCTCTATGATCTGTCACATATTTGAGTTTTATCTCACTAGGGCTTGCCTCCTCCAAACACCCCATGGTTTATATTCCAAAATCTTCTAATATTTCAGTAGAAGAGTTCTAAATATTGATACAAGATTTGGTGGCCATTTCTCTAGCTTCTTTTACTTCATCAAATATTTCTTTGTAAGAATCAAACAAAATTCAATTCTTCATTTTTTGTTTAGCATTGTATCTAGGTAAACTCTTGGGTGTTTGGGTATGCCTTTCCTACAAATCTGCCTCTTTATCAAATGCATGTTGAGCCTCCTTGTATTGGCTCCTATGTTCGCCAACTTGTTCTTGTAGCATCACTAGGTCATCATAATGCCTTTGTACATCACCCAATGTATGAAAAACTTGTGATTGTGTTTTCCTTAATTCTTTATTAACCTCCATTGTTCCTTATTGCATAATATTCATAGCATTTTCCTCTTGGTTATTCTCTGCCAATGTGATCTTCATTTGCTGCACTTTCTTTTCCAACTTTGAGATACTCTATTTTTTCCCATCTGAAATGTTAACATGTTCTTGATATTCTTTTTTCGACTTTGTTATTTCATGTGAATGCATGTCCTTGAGTCTAATTTGTATATTGTGCAAGTATTCCTTGTCTTTCATCTCCCGTGAAAAAAAAATATTCATCTGGTCCTTCTGCTACTTTAACTATTCTTCCAATGAGGATATCTAAAGTTTGCATTGATATTGGGCATCACTCAATTTACCCACTGTATTAAAATTAGCCCCTACAAAATCATGTTGGGATGAGCTTTTTTCAATGTCATTCTCCTTAGGGTCACTTTCCAAAGGCCATGAAATGGACCTTTCCTTTGGTTCTAACTCTGCGAGTTCTTCCAATAGCCTTTGTCATTTATTTTCTCCAGTAGTTATTCTCCTTTTAGTTTTGTTGTAGAAGTATGTCCCTACATCTAGAAAAGTGTCTTTGAATGCTAAAACATCTTTAATAGTACTATATAAACGACTTGGTATAGCGTTCAATGTGGTTCAAGGGTCTATAGGAGTACCTAGCACATGAACTTTTTGGAATGAGTTAAAGGGGGTGCCTTTTTATTGTTCTTCTCTTAATCTTTTTGAAGCAACCATTTCATGTTCTTTCTTTTTTATTTCCTCTACTTCTTTCCTCTATGTTTTTTTTTTTCCCTCTTATGCTACCCTTTTTCTTTTCTACTTCCTCTTTCTCTACTTTCTCTTTCTCTACTTGTTGTGTTTCCCTTTTCTTTTTTGCCTCCTCTTTCTCTACTCCTTTTCTTTGTTTCTCTACTTTTGCCTTCTTGGCTATTTCTTTCTCTGTTGTCTCCGTTGCTCATTATGCTTGCTCCGCTTGCTTCTTCTTATCTTTCTCATTGGCATATATGGCCTCATTGTACTGTTCTTTTTCCTTCTCTTCTTGGAATTTTCTTCTTGCCTCTTCTTCGACAATATCCTGAGTTATTAATATTTTGCATTGTTGTTTCATTTATTTCCCCTTTTCCTCTTCTAACAATCTTGTTATTTATTTTTCCTTTTCATCTTTGATTTTCAATAGGGCTTCTTCAAAGGACATAGTTCCTCTAAAAATATATTATTGAGGTTCTTCTTGATGTTGGATGGGATTTACTAACATTTTAGATGACTCAATATTATTCCCTTAGGTTCATATTCCCTAGCTTTCCCTACACACAAAAAAAATTATTTCAGGGCTTCTACTTCTTTCTTGGCATGGTGGAATTTTGTTAAGGTCTATGCTCCTACAGTTATAGGGAATCTCAACCAATATATTTTTGAATTGAGAGATGGTCCCAACCTCCATTATTTGTTATGATATCTCCCTAATCAGCAATTTCTCAAGTATGTATTTAGGGAGCAGACGAGGAGCACATGTACTACTATAAATTATAATGTATGTATAATTCTTCCCAAAGTAATAGTCACCAATTTCTTTAATATCCTGCATAGCCTCCATGAATATCCTTAGGGGGTGTTGTTTAAAAATTATGGCATATAGGGGTGCTAGAAAATGCTCACAAATATCATAAACATATTTTTTGTAATTGTCCTCCCACAATTGAAAACAATAAGAATGAATTGGGAAACAACTAGGGTTCCACTCTCCACCCATCCCAGAAAAATGATGTGCAGCACAAATAACATCTATCAAATAAGCAGACATGAAAAAACCTGGTGTTTTTAGTGTTGGTGCTCTCCTTAAGGTTTCAAAAATGTTCATGGATAATAGCTCAACCCAATTGAATATGTGCCCTTTTTCGCCACATAGTGTGGCAATGGAGTCCATTCTCTTTTGAAGTGAATGTTGTTCTCGTCGTCATACAACCTACATATCATGGTCGCCAACAATTTATAGGGTTCCTTTATATTATGAGTCAAAAACAATTTGTTGACTTTCAGTGCAAAAGGTGTCCCATCCTGCCACCACTCTTGAATTACTTCCTCCACATCTTTATGTTCATCCTTCAATTTGTCCAACAACTCTACATTCAAGGGTGACATTGTCTTAGGCATCTTATATCGAACATGAATGTCTTTTGTTTTCAATTATGCTATGGGTTGCTTATGTTCATTCAATATGATGCACATCCCTTTATCTAGATGTGAGAATTCCCATTTCTTTGCATCATTATATTACATGAGAGTAGGCCTCGACATTATGGAATACAACCCACTTTTCTTAATACTCTGATACACATTTAAGTCATAATCTTCCATCAAAAAATATTCCTTTTCAAATATTTAGTACATTATCCTCCAAGTGAGGAAGCCATCCAAACCGTCATGATAGCTGGTGTCTATCAGTATCATAGTATCTTGAGCTTTTCCTTTCATTGGTGGGTTTTCCACGGTTCCCCTGCTCTTTTTCACTGGAGCTTTCGTAGTGTGAGCTTTAGACATCCTACACAATTAGAAATGATGTGAGTATAAGAGGACACGAGTGGGTATTAATTGTAGCTATGTATCATATTAAAGTGTAACCTATGTGGTGAACTATTCAAATGTGCAAACTAAAACCAACAATTAAAATGCTCTATGACAATAATCGTGTAATTCATCTAGATTAGGTTTAAATTGACCATTTACTCCACACACATTGTATTGAATGCTTCATGTGGGTCTAGTCTGTGATTGATGGGCTATTGTACATCACCATTAATGTGTTCTAGAAGAAACTCTTCGAGATAAGCTTTTGAGAAACATGAGTTTTGGGAAAAGGTTGTTCATAGAACACTGCTTCGGAAAGAATTCTCCCTGGAAATATTTTCGAACGAAAAAAAATTTAGGAAGTCGATTTTCAACAGAATGTTCCTTTAGAAAGTTGAATATTTCAAAAGGAAAGTCTTCATAGGAATGGCCTTTCGGAAAGTTGCATATTTGGAAAGATGAATCTTCAAAGGAAGTCCTATTCAAAATAAATTATATTCAGGAAATATTAGCAAGCAAGACCATCATTCATTCCAATAAGGATTCTCTAAAGGAATATCTGGTACCTCGATAATTGTGCATTTTAAAAGAAAGGAGTTATGTGAGAAGGGTGTTGGAATACTGAGGGGGGGGGTGAATCAGTATGAGCACTTTTACTACTTTTAACCACAATATATAAACTTCTACTTTATCAACGGTTTATCATTTGCATTCAATATATCATGAGTAGCATAAATCAACAATGCATAATAAACAATCACATAAACACAGTACACTAGATTTTACGTGGAAACCCAAATGGGAGAAAACCACGGAACATTTTTCTTATATATCAAAGAATACATCCATTAGAAGCACCAACTTCCCAATTCTCCAACTACAATTGGAAGGAGGCTACGACCCCTATTTACAAGATACAACTCTTTGAATTCTTTGGCTTCATCCAAAAAGAGGCTACAACCCCCTAATTCTCAGGCTCCAACCTGAAGGAAGCTCCAACCCCCTGAGTTATCTGGCACTAACAGAAAGGAGGCTACAGCCTCCTTTCCTTGCCCCGTCATGTCACTCTGAAATATAAGTGTAGACCAAAGTATCACTACCACAATCACTGCCACTATCACTGTCACTGTCACATCAACCTGTAACCTATCAACCTGTCACTGTAGCCAACCTATCATAGACACTATACCATCAAGCTATAACTAATCATCAAAATTTCTATACCAAAACCTATACCATACCATGCATCAATTGTGTACCAATAAATTTAGTATAACATGTATCAGTCATGTACCATAAGATATGCCAAATGTAGATACCATAACATCAATGATGAGTAGTTAATCATGTATCCAATCATGTACCATATATTAGAGAATCAATCATATATAAAACATGTACCATATACCATAGCATCAATCATGTATAGACATGTACAACATCATCAATGAAATGCCTCAAAGTACCAAAGCATGTCCCTCATGCATATACCACCATATACCAAATGTATAACTTAACCATATACCAACATCTCAAAGATATGTCATATATCAAACTAGATGCAAGAGTATACCTCACTCAACCATGTAGCCAAGATGTACCTCAATCAAGTGCTAATGCCAAACATGCCTCAAGCATGCACCATACCATAACCAAGTATAACCTTCAAAACAAGTGCATAAACATACATTTACCTCTGTAGTTGACCTGATAGACAATAGTGATGACCTGCAACCTTTCCTCAAACCTCAACAACTTGGCCCTAGCATTTCTCCCAACCATGTATTTTCCTCGCGGGACTAAGCCCTCTTGTCAAACGGGGTCTCGTGTGACATGCACTAAGCAACCTGCGAGGGTGCCTTGCGGGACACTAGTTGTTTGACCCACGAGGGTAAGCCAAATTAGGGCTTCCTCGAAAAACCCTATCTCTCTTCTATGATCCCAAAACTCCCGCACTTCTCATTTGTCATTGCCTCATATTTCACCATCACAAACTTGCCAATAGATTACTTACTCACAAGAAGATATTCAATAGAATGAATGTGTGAGTGTACTTATGAGGGACTTCTTGAGGTGTATATATACTTTTTCTAGATAACCTCTTTCCTTAATTTTAGGTCTTCTTGAATTTCTTGTTACAACCACATTACCCTTTCATTAATGGACTTATAACCAACTAGGGGTTTCTTAACCATTCTTTGGGGCTTCTAACTTCACAAGGCCATAACTCCTCAACCGTGAGGAACCACATGGTGTACCACCTATCACCAGAAATGACATTATGAGGATTGTCCATCCATGAGTGGGTTACCTACATTTACATTTTTCTTCGTGACCTTTTTCCTTGATCAAATTCGGGTTCCATAACCATACCTTTGGGGCCACCAGACTTCTTCAAGGGTTGACATCAATGACAACCAATATTTCAACAATATCCCCCTTTGGTATTGATGGAAACTCTGATGGCATGGTAAAACTCATGCTCCTACTCATTCTCCCCATGTGACTATTTCTCCCCTTGTGACCAATGCTCCCCCTATCTTCATGCATTTGTTTTTTCTCTCCATTTCCATGGCCTTGTTCTCGCTCTCCCCCTTTGACATCAATGTCAGAGGGTAATTCTCCTTAGGGATTCTCCCCCTGTCTATAAGCCTCTGCTTTCTCTTCATGGTTATTCCTCGCATAAATCTTTGATGTATATGAAAAGCATTCAAAAGATTCTTTACTTAGATTCTTCATGTCTTCTGCTTCTTTCCCCCTGTATTACTATGCATGATGTTGTGTGGATCACTATGGGGAAGATACTCAAAGGGATCCCTCGAAAGAGGTTTAGCGAAGATTTATGCAATTTGCTTTTTTGTCCCAATGTACTCTAGCTTGATGTTCTTCTCTATAACATGTTCTCGTAGAAAGTGAAACCTGGCCATAATGTGCTTTATCTTGGAATGCATTATTGGATTCCTAGAGATATTGATAGCACTGGTGTTATCATAGAGTATCGAAATAGGCTCATCATATTCCACCTGTATATCCTACAAGGTCTACTTCATTTAGAAAACTTGAGTGCAACACGTTGTCGCTGCAATATATTATGCTTTTGTTGTGGATAAGGATATTGATGATTGTTTCTTGCTCAGCCATGATACCAGAGTATCACCTAAGTAGAAAGTTGCTCCACTTGTACTTTTTATATCATCAATGCTACCTGCCTAATATGCATCTGTGTAGGCGACCAAGGATAGATCATTCCCTTTACGATACCATAATCCAAAATCTTATGTTGCCTTGAGATATCTTAAAATTCTTTTTACTGCCATAACATGTATTTATTTCGATGATGCTTGAAATATCACAACATGTCCAACTGCTCGCATCACATCCGGTCTTGATGTTGTCACATAGAGTAAGCTACCAATCATCAATCTGTAGATTTTATGTTATGCAACCTTAGATTCATCATCATTGCTCAACTTGCAACTGGTATGCATATGAGTACTTACGGTTTTGCAATCTTCCATTCCGAACTTGTTTAGCATTTCTCAGATGTACTTAGTCTAGGAGATGAAAATACCTTTATCACGCTGACATATCTATAATCCCAAAAATAAATTCAACTCGCCGAGCAAAAACATTTCAAACTCATTATGCATGTCTTTGGAAAACTTATGAATCCCAAAGATAATGTCATCTACATAAACTTAAATTATCAATATATTGTCTCGATCCAATTTTAAATAGATATCGTTGTCTGCATTCCCCTTACTGAATCCTTGTTATTGTAGATACATGTCCAATATTGAATACCATGTTCTGGGGCCTGCTTGTGTCCATACAATGCTTTCTTCAACCTGCAAACACAATTATCCTTTGGTGATAGTAGAAACCCTTCAGGTTGTTCGATGTAGACTTCTTCTTCTAATTCTCCATTTAGAAAGGTTGATTTTACATCCATCTGATACACCTTGATTATTTTGGAACATGCATAGGCTAAGACCAATATGATTGCTTCCATCCTGGAAACAGGTGCAAAGGTCTCTTCAAAATCTATACCTTCAATTTGAGTATATCCTTTGCATACTAACCTTGCTTTGTTTCTGGTTACCTATCCATCCTCATTCAATTTGTTTATGAAAACCCACTTTGTGCCAATCACATTCTTGTTCTTCGGCCTTGGAACCAACTTCCATGTGTCATTTTTCTCTATCTGATCCAATTCTTCATCCATAGCCTTGACCCAATGTTCATCATTATTGGCTTCTTCAAAACTGCTTGGTTCAACTGCATATAACAATGTTAGATGCCTTTGTTATGGTGATTGTATTCTTCTTCGAGTTTCAACTCCTGCATATTTATTCCCAATAATCTATTATGGTCCATGATTTTTCTCCACTCGTCAGCTAGGTGTCTTGGGAGGTATATGTTTCTCATCTTCCTCTTGCTCTGCTTCTAGCCACTCTTCTTCTTCTTCTACTTCCTCTTCTTTTAGACCTTCTCTGTCATCCTGCTCTTTTGAATCTTTGCTTATTTGTTCAGACTTTCGTTCATTTTTTTCATCAACTGTTACGTTGATGCTTTCCACTCTTCTGTTGAGACTTGGACTAAAGCATTTATTTTCTTTGCTTTTTCTATAATACCTATCCAGTATGCCCTTATCAACTCGAGAGTCAAATTTTTCGATCTTGCCATCTTCTCTTTTGATATAGCATTTGCTTCCAAATACTCTAAAATGCTTCACATTTGTCGGTATTCCTTTCCATAATTCATAGGGAGTCTTATCATTGTTACTTCTTAGCATTCTTCTATTCAGGATATGAATTGTTGTGTGTACTACTTGTGCCCAAAATATGTCACTCAACTTTGAATCTTTCAACATGGTTCTCGCCATTTTTTGTATTGTTTTGCTCTTCCTTTCAACAACTCCATTTAGCTTAGGTGTCCTAATTGTTGACAATTGTCTCTTTATTCCATGTTCGCCACAAAAATCCATGAATTCCTTTGATGTAAACTCTCATCCATTGTCTGATATTAAACACTTTATTTTCAACTTCATCTCGGTTTCAACCATCTCTTTGTATATATTGAAGTGTTCAAATGCCTCTGAATTCTTCATGAGAAAGCAAACTGTAGTCATTCTTGTGTAGTCATCAACCAATAGCATAAAATACTCTTTTCCATTTAATCCCTTCTTGTAGATCCACATAGGTCAGTGTGTACAATCTCCAGTGGTTTTTTGTGGAGTACTTTTTTTATTTGAACTTGGTCCTAGTTCGTTTTCCTTGTAGACAATGCTCGCATAGAGTATTTGTTGGATTTGAAATCGAAGCCATTTCTTTCATTGCTTCCTTTCTATTGATTTTGACAAGGTTGTCAAAGTTCATGTGACCCATTCTTCTGTGCCAGAGCCAACTTTCATTTTCCTTTCCTAAGCAACATCTTTCCTTTCCAATTTCATTCAAGACATATATGTTGTTTGGGGTTCTTATAGATGTAGCCACCAATTTTCCTGATCCTGCTTTCCTTATCTCACATTTTTCTGAGTCAAACAAAATTTTGTGTCCTTGATCACACATTTGACTTACACTTAGAATAGTGTGCTTCGTATCTTCCACCAATAGAACATTTTCTACCTTGGCATCTTTGCTTCCAAGATTGATTGTGCCTCTACCTGTAATTTTGGATGAGTTATCATTTCCAAATGAAACTAATCCATCGTGTTCCTTCTTCAAAGTCAGAAACATGTTCCTGTCACCTGTCATATGCTTCAAACAACCATTGTCAACCTAGAACCCACTTTTCTTGTGTTGTGCTTGTAGAGTAAGAGAGCATTCTTTAGTGTTGAAATGATCCTACTTCCTTCTCTATATCCTTTGTGGTTCCTGTTTGATATCCTTCTCTATATCCTTTATTTATTGGTTGCATATCTTTCTTCTGAAGATCTTTTCTTAAAGTGATTATTTATGCTTCCAAGCTTTCAATCATCTTCTCTTTTTCTTCTAACTCAATTTTGAGTATTTCTTCAATCCTTTTGTCTTCTTCTACCTGGATTTTTAACTTTGTGATTATCTGCTCAATTTCTTCTGAGTTGGAATTTTTAGATCCTTCTTTCATCTTTAATTATGCCTTGAGTGACTTCTTTTTCTTTCTTTCTTTCCTTAGTTCTTCTAAGGCACTGATTAATTATGCTCTGAGATCGACTTCACCTTCTTCTTCGAAATATTATTCATCATCTTCTACTGCCATGAAGAGTACTCTATCTTAATCACTGTCACTATCGTCATCCTCATCTAATGAGTTGTCTTCCTTTGAGTAGAAATTTTCTTGAAGAATTTCTTTTTGTTTCTTCTCTTGTCTCCCTTTTGATTTTTTTTTCTTCTTACGATCTTCTTCTTCATCGCTACCTTTATTCTTAGCATAAGGACATTTAGAAGCAAAATGACCAATACCATCACAATTAAAACATTTCAATGGAAGCATACCTTTGTACTTGTCGATTCATCTTTTCAACTTTCTTATGAAGTTTTCCACTTCTTCATCTTCCTCTTAATCATCGATGTAGCTATAATTTGGTTTTGACTTTTGCTTGTTCTGCTTCTTTGTCTTCTTGGATGCCTTGAACGTTGCTTCCTTCGTGACTGGGTTCTCTTATTCTATCCTCATTTCATAGGCTGGGAATATTCCATGTAGCTCATCCATGCTCAAACTGTCAAGATATGTTCTTTCTTCCAAGGCCGATATCTTAGGATCAAATCTCATAGGAAGAGATCTTAGAGCCTTTTGAAGGACTATTGATTCACCAAATTCTTCTCCCAATCCTCTAATAGTACTCACCATGGAAACTTTTAGGGGCGAAATTTATCCCCTTCAAATTTTGGTAAGGAGAATTTTAAATATTAAAAAAAAACATATTAATCCCAATTCGCCCCCCTTTATTTTTAAAAAAATATTAATTATATATTTAGCCCCAATTTAAATGGAGACTAATTTCATTTTAGACTTAGAAAAATGGTGGTCGATCCTCCCTTTCGCTCGATTTATGGGAATATCCATTGATCTTCCAAGGTTTTCGCCCAACGTTTAAGGTTATAAACATGTATTTCCTCCCATTCGCCCCTGCCCCCGACTTGGGAATGGCCATTGGCCTTCTAGATTTTCCATCCACAGTTTTGGATTTTTCACAGCGCCAAGGACCATGATTCACCTCGATTTGGGAATGACCATTGGCCTTATGGCTTTTTCGCCCACTGATTTGGAGTTTTTACAGAGGATGCCCCGGATTTAGAGTTTTTACATGAATTCTCCTGAGGGTTTTGGAAAATTTTGCCCCAATTTGATGGTGATTCACAATATTAATAGATCCAAGTGGTTCGCAATCCATTACCTAGCTTGAAATATGCTACGCCTAGCTTGAAATTTTCAAAGGCCAACTCGAAATTCTATTGTCAAAATTTGCAAATTATAGAAGGAAAAAGTGTCGAGTTCTTGCCATCTTCCCAGTCACTCTGTGTCAACATTTCTGGTTGCTAGCCTGCAACACCTTGATATCGAGTAAGTGGCTTCCGATCCCTCTGCAACTTTTGTCACGACTATGAATTTCACCATAGATTCCATGGTATGTTAACTTGTGAAATGTGGCACTATGCTAGCTTATTGATGGTACCATTCAATTGTACTCTATTCTATTCTAGTTTTCAGTATTTTCAATTTTGTTTCATTTCCAAACCAGTTTTATTGTCATGGAATTTTGGATTAGTATGATGATGTCACCAAAATTCCATGCAGTTCTTCTTCCTTACCCTCACAAGTTGCCATTACATTCTTTCCCATTTTCACCCACGTTTGAACATTTCAGAGCTCTTCAAATATATTAATCTGAACCATTGCAACTCTTGGTTTGAGAATTTGTTGCCTATATGGAGGATCTTTAACTAACAAAAATGCAACCAATCTAGAATCTGAAGTTCTCATTGATTGGTGATTTGTTCTCTTTTGTTATGTGACACAGACTGTAATGAACAAGTCATGACATTGTGCCAATTTATGTTCAAATGATAATATATATACATACATTCGGTAATTCCATCCAAAGGAAGATTTATTCTTCAATGTACTTGAGCTATCTTGCCTTCAAGATGTGAAAATGTAGCGCACCTTAAGGAAATGTTGATGTTGATAAAAAAAAAAAAATGTGTGATCTTTGTACACCTAATTGCACTTCTCATCATAGTCTTGTCAAGAGTTTGCTACTATTTCATGTCTTTGTCAAAGCGTATCAGGTTAGTTGTCCAAGATTCAAACACATTACTTCTTGTGATTGCCTCAAGGGTTGTTGGAAAATCATGACAGCCAACGTAGTTTAGTTCCAAGTGACAAGTTGCCACATAGTAAATCATGCCATGACTTAGGCTCCACTAACATATAATCTCAAATATGGTTTCACAAGAAGATCTATATCTATTGAATGAAACTGCCTAACTTCTTGACACGTGGTAGATTTAATAATCTGCCAGTACCCAACTCTTTCTTAATTGATTGACTATAAAGGTGCACATATCACTACCTGCAAGGCTAGATTGGCAGGAGCAACCTATCACCTAAACATCGATACTTTTTTAGGGGCATTACAATATCATAAAATATCTCTTAGAATATGAATACTTAACTATTCTTCATTCCAGACAATGCATTGTTGCTGAGTTCTAACTTCTGGGAAGTAATCCAGCTGCTACCCCATAAAACTGCTCATGAAAAACGTTGAACCTGCAACTCCATTACTAAACAATAGTTTAATTGAATGAAGAAAACTAATTATACACTTTAAGAGCTAAATGGACTTATATGTGCATGTGCATGTGTGGGAGGTTGGTATTGAACCAAAAGTTCTGGGTCTACAAATCCATACATGGGTTTGCATTTGCTAAACTGCACATTGTCAAACATAGTCCAATGTCATAGCAGTTACATTGTTTGAGATGTGGAGATGTAAAGTAGACCTGTTGACCTATCTTTTATTGATGCCTATTTGTGAAGTCAACTGGTGGGTGGTGGTATTCCCAGCAAAGACAGGTCAATTCCATTGTATTTCTAATTGTGCCATATTTTGGATTCTTCATACCCTACAATCGTCAACCCCTAGACAATCCTCCCAGTTTTGTATTTCGTAGGAGAGGCATGCCTTTATTTGTATGGAAACTTGTGAACTTCTCATGATACCTACTTTAATTCTACCATTCATGTGGCCCAGGTGTGCCTTTCATTATATGATCCATGTGAAGGTCTTCTGATGCATACTCTTTCTTACGCATTGCTTATGTTCTCTATCTGACTGATTGTAAATATCATTATTTTACTGTTCTCATCGAAGTCTAATATGGTTTCCTCTTTTCTTCTGCGTTTCTTATGATTGCTTGTGTTCACATCAATGGTTGGCTACATCCAATGTGCGTCTCACTATGATCAACTTCTCTAGCACTATGTAAGTCTGCAATTCCTGTTAGATTTTATACCTGTAACCTCAGATTGTGTCTCTAGCCTGGGCGCATGCGTAAAACCTGGGAACACATGTTGCAGCAGTTCGTACAGTCAATGAATGGTTGAGTTTGCATTGCTTCACCCATCAGATAAGGTGTGGTCGTGAAGGACAGATTTGTCTTTTAGATGGGACTGCAGTCCTGTTTTAGGCCATTCAGATTTAGTTTCGGCTTTTCTATTTTCAGATTTTTTTCCAGTTTTAGGAAAAGAAGATTTCCAGAACTAGAGTTTGTTTTATTAATTTTGGAGTTGACTTTCCAGTCGAGGATAAGTGCACAGCCACTTAAATATCGTTGAAAATGGATCAAATATGATGGAGGATGAAGGATCAAAGAAGCATTGCAATAAAAGAAAAGGCATCGTGATTATCTTGAGTTGCCCAAAAATGACAAGTAAAAGTGAGGAAGCTCAATTACAACCTAAATATTACAAGGAAGTGACTAAACAATCTCCAATGGACTCATCATTATGTTATAAACAATACATTTGACAAGCTAATAAATGAAAGTCCTCTAAAATGAACTTCACTATTATGCCATGGAATGTGGGAGGGATCACTATGAGAGATGCAATGAGAACATCCAAGCTTGGTGTTGTTGTCCTCATGGAAGTCAAACCCTCAAGCTTTGAGCGTCACTTTAGAATGGATAATTGTTGGCAAAATCCTTGTTAGACCACTAATAATAATAGGGAAATAGTGGCGTTGTAATTGCCATTTCACATAGCTTATACTTTCATTTTGTAACACATGGCATGGATCCAACCCATAGGTGTGTTTGGGATACATTTATATTTCAAAACAAATTAGTTAGTTTATGGTTAGTTTATGCTCTTAATTTCACATGAGATCAAATATCTCTTTGGGATTAGTTGGCATTTTCCTTCCAAAGACTCGTTGGATCTTTGGAGGTCATTTTAATATTGTAGAGTGGGTAGGTGATCACAAAGGGGGAATGATTTCTTAGTGGCAAGCCCAAATAACACTACTTGGAATAGTTGTAAGGCAATAATTCAAATTTTTGAACGAAATTGGAAAAACAAGACTTTGGACTATGGTGGTTGGTTCACTCATTGTAACATGACCCATAAAACACAACAATGAGCAAATACAATCTAGATTGGACAAGTTTTATTGCTCTATGGAGGTTTCACCTTTTCCAGATTTTGATGACTAGTTTATGTAGCCAGGGATGTTATTGAGTCTTATCATTATCCAATGGTAACCTCCATCTCCATTTGACATGCATGTGATGATTTGATAGTTTATTTTAAGCTCAATGTACCGGTGGTCGACCATACATAAGTTAACAGTTATTCATAACCCTGAAATAATTTAACAGTTATGCAAAAGACAATGGTGAAAAAAGTATCTGCAATTAATATGATAAGTAGTGCTTTGAAAGACTATGAACGAGCAAAAATAGATCATAGATTATGAAATTGAATAAATTTTAACCTTTATATTTTAGGGATTAAGTAGAGCATCATATGAGAATTTGAGTGTATAGAAAGTATGTTATAAAGTCTGATCTTTGTGATGGTAGTTGCACTTCCAAGCTATGCAAACATCAAATATATTAAACAAAAATATTTGTCATTAAAAGAATGCATTATTTCAAGTATCCATATTTCTAAAAAAATTCAATGTAACTTGTTACCTCATCATCCATGGTGTCACGATTCATGAATAAATTTAGCAATCAAAGCTAACACAAGAGCTCATGACATAATGACTATTGCACTTGATTTATATTTTAGATGAGCACTTTGACTCATCTGCAATGGCATGTTCTAGTATACAATAACCATTAACCATTAGAAATATAAAGATTGCAGTGTTTGCAAGTGCCTCTAACAGTAGCAGTCATTGTTATACTACAAATACCTAGGTACTGTGATTAGCCATTAAACCTTACATGCATGAAAAAGAATGAGTCATCCACGGAATTGCACATATTCATTGTGGGAAACATAGATATTAAACCTTGGTAATTCACTGTAAAATTAAAGCTCTTCAACCCCAATGAAAAGAATGGCGTGTTCTACATTTCATGAAAATCAATAGGCATAACAGGTATATGCATGTATATTTGAGCCTCAAACATGTAGTTTTGAAAGCATCAACTAGTATATGACAACCACGTAAACTTGAACTAGATTGAGATGATGGCATGCTTGTTGAATGAAAAATCACAAGAAATACCTTGCATTTGTAAGAGATGTTAGTCCTCAAACCCTCACCTATAGTGTTAAAGTTCGAACTCACAAGATGAATACCTAAGAGCAACGTAGAGAAGTTATCCACTATCTCTCAAATTCAAGGGGGAAAACCCTAAAGGCACAAAGTCTGAGGTTTGGTCAAGGATTTCCAAGAGCTCATTAGATTTGGTGCAAATCTGGATTAAGGTGGTTTTCAATGATGAATTTTCCAAATTTATTTAGATGAAAAAAATATCCCACTAAACAAGTATCAAGGGATGAATTTGGGCTGAACCAAATCTGGTTTTTTCATGATAAATTTCTACTGTAAATTCCAGATTTGATTAATGATTAAATTCCAGATTCCGTAACACAGTTTTCATGGTTTAAATGACTATGCTCTTTATCCAATCTCGCAGAAGTATGATCAAATCTTGCATTGTAATCTGACTGGAGTATGGTTTACACTCTGCGGTTGGAATTGTCATCTATTTATCAGATTTGGGGTATCGTTTTCTTTTCTCTAGAGGAACAACTAACAAGTAGTATGCTTTATTTCTGGCAATGGACACTATAGGTGTCACTGTTATAGGTTGTAATTGCCAATTCAGTTAAGTTTTCTATCATTCTGGATTTCAGTTCAGTTACATAAATGCATGATCTATTCTTAGAGAAGGGCTCCAATCCCTGGGTAGTTACTGTGCATGAATGAGGAGCTGAGAGAGGGTGCGGAGTTTAAGGAGGAGTGTACGTGCATACATGCACAACTATTCTCTAATTGGTATGCATTAACTCAGGCATTGTTATCCATTTGATTAGGCTTAGGGTTTGAGGATGCTTCTTGCATGTGTCCAGTTACAATGTATCTTACCTCTTCCTCCTAGTATATAAAGGAGAATCAAGGTGCACCACTATGCTGGTTCGAGAGTTTGAGTTTTTGAGCTATAGCTTAATTTACTATTTTCATATCTGCAAGTTTGTTGTTCATATTATCAATAATATGTGTTTGTAGGTGAATGGACTCTATAGCTATTATTTGTAGGTGAATGTATAAATCATCATTGTTTGACATGGCATCACAGGAAAACATGGCACAAATAGAAACATCATCTCATCATTCATATCATACAGAAAAGAATGGACCATCGTACTATGTAATACATCAAGGATCTAAGATAAACCCAAGCAAAAACATATGGTAAAATCCACATGCAAAATGTCCTCCCAATCTATCTTTTTATCTAAGACTAAATGTAGCCATATAATTGCTCATGGAACACACTTCTAGACAAAACAAATTATCAACCTAAAACCAACCTATCACATGAAAAATAGTTTTTTAAAATGGATTTTTATTGATGTGGCATTATTTTGAGCCAATAATAATATGCAAGATGAAAATGACTTGTTGTATGCTGAAGTGATTTCTTTTTAGATAAGTATTGTTGGTTTTGTTGAGAAGAATTGATTTCTTAAAACTGATATATCTCTTGCATGTGTCTTGACTTGCCAAATGGATGACTAATTTTATATTATTTTTCTCATGCAGGTTTCACTTTTGGTTTCTAGGTCGATTTGAAATTATAATTGTGAAAAGTTCAGTGAGATGTTAAACAACGATCGTGGAAAGAAAACATCAAAACAGAGGGATGTATTTTCATACTTTCAAAAGTCTCAATCCAAGAACCTAGATTCTCTTCATGATTCAAGCTCTTTTGAGCAACCCATCAGTGAAAGAGATGTCAACTCTTCTGAGAATGCATCTAATATCCATATAATAGATGATAAAATAGGTTCCTCTAGTGATCAAAGTGAGATGAAAGCAATTTCACCAGAAATTGACAATAAAAATGTTGAAGGTTTTTCCTTGGAAGGAAACACAAACCATTCACAATCACAGAAAAGGAAAAAAGGCCAATGGGACATAGGGAGACAGTTCCAATCAGAATGGATCTCAAAATTTCCATTTATTGAACCAGTACCTCCAACAAATGAGAACGACACTTCACGAGAAGTTATATGCATTATATGTAATTGGAAACTTAGAAAAAGAGTAAAATTGTAGATGAATCTAGATACAATAAAGAAGCATGCAGGAAAGGTGTATGGTAAGGAAATTGTAAATGGCGAGGATAAATCTATTATCAGATGGAAATCTTCTGAGGAATGTTGACATGTCAAATATGAAGATGAATATAATAAATACTTAATCAGTAAGATAAAACTCGAGGAAAGTGGAAGAACCATCACATCTCTATTTGGAAATATGATGGAAAGAATTTTTGTTATCCAAGACGATTCAATTAAGCATTGTATTTCACATCTTATCTAGAGGTCATCCTATGACAGATTATCAAGATTAAAAAAAATTTATATCTTTTCTTGAAGTGTTAAATTTTTCATCCTTTCATTGGTCAGTAACCAGTGGTTGGGAATGGGGAAAATATCTATCTCAAGTAGATAAAGGATGATTTGAGAAAGAAGATTGCAAATGCTAGGTTTTTTTCATTGTCTTTGGATGAAGTTACAACCACTGATAATACTTCATGGATCTGGATGAGCATTTATATGGTTAATGATCATGTTAGGCATTCATATTTGCTTGGGATTCATAAAATGAGGGAGAATTCTACAATTGGAAATATTTATGAACTTATCATCAAGACTTTGAAGGAAATTGGTGGTATGGATCATTTAATGATTGCGAAAAAGTTGGTATGTGTTAGAGCAGATGGAGCATCAAACATGCAAGGGAAAAGGAATGTCCTTTGTGTCAAACTACAACTATTAGCTTCACCATTTATGATTAGTATTCATTGTATGGCTCATAGAATGAATCTTGCATTTAAAATAGTAAGCAAGTTTCCACTGGTTTCAAAAGTTGAAGATCTTGTACGTGAAACTCATGCATACTTTTGTCATAGTCCCAAGCGATTTAAAGAGTTTCAACAATTTGTTGAGGTGTTACAGATGGAAAAAATATGATACAAGATGGATCTTATTGAATGGACCAGCTCAAAGACTATTTAGTGAGTACCAATCCTTAGTAGGGGTGATGTATGAACATCGCTCTAGTGTAGACAAAGCTCAAGATATTCTCTTTCGACTAATGGATATAGAGACGTTATTAACATTGGATGGAATTCTTCATATCCTTTATGAAATGAATGTCCTTGTGAAAATGTCTCGGAGTCGCACAATGTATATTGCAGAATACATACATGCAGAAAAATTAGCATGTCTTCAATTGGATAATTTGTATACAATGCCAAAGTCTTTCACAGATCCAACATTTAAAGGTTGGACTATTATCATCGATATAGAAAACATTGAAAATTATTTGAATTTTGATGGAAAAGGAATACTATGTATGGCAGTGCACAGGTATATGGTTCCATTTCATTATGTTAGTAAGATGGGATGAATCACTGAAGAGTGCCATGTGTCAAGAGACCAATTCAACAATGTTGTGATTTTAGTGAAATGCAACTTGATAGAAATTGCAAAATCACTAGCATCAAAGATAAGGGAATGATTTCCTCAATATGAATTATTGGAGGCCATGTTTGTGGTATACCCTCAATATTGGAACCATGAACACAATAGAGAGGCTAAAAGAGTTGAATTTTTAGCAAAATTAAAAATTTTAGTGCACCAATTTGGCAAGAATCGCAATATACAAGGAGAAGAGATTGAAGGTATATTAGATTCATCAAAGTTGTATCAACAAGTCAATCTCTTTGGTCAAACAATGTTAGCTCAATATTGTGGTTTGGAGAAACCTCTAGAATATGGTGCAATAACAAGATTATGGACTAAAATAGGTGAAAGCCAATACCTACAAGAAAACATGTCAGAATATTTCAA
This sequence comes from Picea engelmannii, assembly GCA_009831015.1. Classification (NCBI taxonomy): domain Eukaryota; kingdom Viridiplantae; phylum Streptophyta; class Pinopsida; order Pinales; family Pinaceae; genus Picea; species Picea engelmannii. The sequence goes on along the minus strand of ML776553.1, from coordinate 5,123,785 downwards.
ATTAGCATATTTATGTCAAATCATGATTTTGGAATCAGTGGAGGATGAGAGAATGTTTAGCGCACTATCATTCTTGAAGTCAAAGTTGAGGAACAGGCTTGATAAACATATGGATACATGTTTAAGATTATATGTAACAAAGTATGAAATAAACAATTTTCCATTTGACATAAATTTCGGCGATAAGATTGTGATAGAAGGAGAGAATACAACACAACAAATTCCTCTAACGAAATTTATATGGAAGATAATATTTTTGAGGCTCATAATGATAGTTCATCTACAAAGTTTCATGTTCAGAATATAGAAAATGAGTGTCGACATGTGAACTGGGATATTAATATACCTTAAGATGTTATCTAAACCAATATACATGAGGGGACTCTTATTTTGGCTTACATGTTCCATTGATGATTGGTGTTGTAGAAATAATTAATGGAATGGCACATGTGATGTGATTCTTGTTAGTTGATTGACTTAATTGTTCCTCTATTTTTGGAGTACGTTGGAAAAAGGAAATTCTTTATGGGAGCAAGATTACCATCTGTAAATTTGAGATTGCATTTAAGGTAAAAATAGGTTCCATATTTTGTATTAAACAGTGAAACATTGAAGCTACATTTATTTGATCCAAGCTATTTTAAGTTTGATGGTTTGATAGTTAACTATGACATTCTTTTTTTCCTATCTATGATAGGAAATGAAGCTGACATTTTATGAAATTGAGACCTATCTCTTCACATAGATAGTGTCCTAGTATTAAAGGCTAAATGAATAATTTAACAAGACTTTCGCTAAGAAAGAATGGGCTCATTCAAGACTCAAGTGCATGAAACTTCTTGGATTTGTAACTTTGATATCTTGGCAAATTTTAATGGTTTGTTTGTTGTTTGCATTTGGACCATTTTTTCAACTTTGGAAGTTTGGTTTTATTTTGATTAAAGATTGGGTTAGTCCCTTGAATGCTTCTAGTTCTCATTTGATGCTTGACCGAGGCTTGAGCCATTTGTAGTAGCTTGATTGGTTTCATTTGACTTTCATTGATTCATGGGGTTTGGGTTTAAGTTAAACACCTTTGTTGAGTTTAAAAAAAATTGTTCATCTTTTATTATGATTATTGGAGAAAAATATGGCATTATGTTTAATAACTTAATATATGGCTTTGGTTATAATCAAGGCATTAGATGTGTTTTCCATAATTATTATTGTTCTCTTTTAATATTTGATGGTTCGTGGAAAAGTCTTTTTATTTCCTTTCACTTTGTGTAATGACTTAAAAATATTCGCCATTTAGAATATATTATGTTTATTTATATTTTCTTTGAGAAGACATGTTGGTATTCATAAAAGGAATAATCCATGAGTTGCTAAGCGAAGAGAAAAATGGTCTACGTACTGGCCTACTAGATTCCTACGCAGTCATCGTAGGACATCTATTGCCAATGAGACCAACATTTCTCTAATGCATTTATAATTTTAATGTCATGACTAAAATAACTTTACATATAGCCTCTCAATAAAAAAAATTATGGAATGATTTGTAATCTATTCAAACTTCATGAAAGGGGTGTCAAGAAAACTTGAGCTTCAATCTTTGATTTCTTATACTGTGTTTAGCTAGGTTATATGCCTTGATGATATTGTGGCAAATTATTTTGCTTTTAGATTTGCTAGAATATGCAATTTATGTTTTCCTATTACTTAGTTATTATGCATTGACGCTTGATAGATTTAGAGTTAGATGGATCCAGGTTAGTTTATTCCAATATGTCCCTCCATGTTGTTACCAAATGTTTGGATAAAGAATTTTTCTTGGAAGGATTATTTCCAAGGATAGTTGAACATGATTACTTACCTTTTGTGTTAGATTTGGCTTATAGGAAAATATGGGTGGATAGCTTCCAATCATCAACTGACAACTTGGCRTTCAGGTTGTGAAGATATAAGCATTGCATTCAGACAGGTAAGGGTTATTGTTGTCAAGATAAATGTTTTGGCCCTAGTTTGTAGACATGCTTCACTAATGTAAAGAGACAATAGTGCAGCCTTTTGACAAACATTTCTTAAGAGTGATAAATGTAGAGATCCTTTCCACTCGGTCTCTTTTTATTGCAGTTTATCGTGTAAGTTTGTTATTGTTATGAAAGAACTTTACTTTTCAACACAACCATTTTTTTGGTTTTTTGTTTATTGATAGTGTTTAAGGATTTGATTTTATTCAGGTAAATAATGGAAGACAACATATGGAGTTTGTTGTAGTCAGACATTAGAATGGCCTTGAAAATAGATTTTGGAGATACCAATTTGGATGGACCCTTGTTAGTTACAGATAAGTGTAGGGGTCATATGCAATTGGGTGAGGGTGGCCATATAGCCTACAACGGGTTATAACTTCAAGGACCTTGTTGTCATCCGTAGCCAAAGATTCGAGCAAAGGTTAGTCTAGAGTGCCCTCTTTGGTTTTTTGATGTTTCATGTTTAAGGTTTTTTTTTACTCCATTGCATGAATTATGTATTTTTCAATGCTTCAGTCATGAAACTGCAAACAAAAATCAATAAATTTGACAATTGTGTAATTCTCACTAGTACAGGATTTTGTCTATGCATGTGTATGAGAGAGAGAGGTCGATATTAAACTCAGACCATGGGGATCAAACTGCCAATGTTTTTTTTCTACTAGATAATATCATAGAGTGTTACATAATATATACTTAAAAAATAATGATACACTTCCACTGTGACCTACTTTACTCCATGTATGACATGTTTTAAAGAAAATATCCAACCAATAGTAAAGATAACTCTTCACAATAATAGCATGGTATAATGTCGTTGTAGTAATCCTTGTAGTAACCAACGAGAATTCTATTTGTAGGGTTATTGGAGTTTAGTACATGATAATTACTAATTAGTGACGTTATTGGGTTTTTTAATATGGTCTACTTGTAATGTATTGGTCTCCTTTCACTTTGTAACTACAACTTGACGTATCCATAGAAGACAATGCTAGTTAGCAAGCAATGCTTCTTACTAAGATCTTAAGGGCATGGCCATCAACAAAACTACGATGTGGCCTAAATTTAAATGCTTGGCGTCATTTGATGTTTGTTACCATTGCTTGTGCGAATGAAACTCACATGGCCCTGGCTCACCATTCTACCTTTTCACCAACTTGGCATTGTAGGATTTCATTATTAATCTATTATGTGATTTTGTTCCAGTGTTCATAGTTTCTTAATTTTCCTAGACGTTTTTCTAGGGAAAGTCTTCCACTTTCATTAACATGATTAGCATAGCACAATCAAAAGTTCATTAGAATGACATGTATGGGTTGGTTATACTATTAACATAGTTGCTCTCTATTGCTACCCTTTATACAATGATTAGATAATGTTCCAAATCTTGTATGTAGTATAACCAGTAATATGTACATACCAAAAATGTAAAAGTAGTGCAATTCTATCATTCATAGAGCCATGTAAATTGTTCCAATTAGCTTTGACTCATCAAAAGTTGCTCATGGGATTTTTAAGCTAGTTTTATAGTGAGAGTTGGTATAAAATAATTGCCCTTGTTGACTTGGGCTTAGGTTGGCTACATCTGTGTTCCACGGATTCAACTTAGCTATGTGAAGATCAAATGTTCAACTTGTTATCCACCATTTTGTATGAACATTTTTTAGGTATCTAGAGGCAGTTTTTGACAAATGGTAGTGGTATTTGAAGAAGAAGAGGTTCCTAATGTCTTCCTTCATTAGCCCACTTTGAAATATAGAAAGGCATTACCATAGAAACTATTTCCATGACCAACACCTCAAAGATGCAGTTTCCAACACGATTCTAGCTATTAAAATGCTTAGTGATGATCTAAGAGATGTTATGACATTGTGACTTCGTCTCCTAAGTCACTATTTCAAGGGAAATTCCCCATAGTAGATTACCCTCCAAATATATCAGAAGGCCTAGGGTGAGTAATTTTGTTAGTGCCACAATAGTTTTTCTTTCATCTAAGATTTGTGTTTATTGCCCATATGGTCCAAAATTCACCAATGTAAAAGTAGTACAATTCTATCATTTATTGATCCATGTAAACTGTCCCAATTAGCTTTGTCTCATCATAAGTTGCTCATTGGCTTTTCAAGCTAGTTTTATAGTGAGATTTGGTATAAAATAACTGCCCCTATTGACCTGGGCTTATGTTGGCTACATCTGTGTGTCTGTGTATTCTTTTTTATTTCTATACCCATATTTACACTCCCTTCCCTAATATTTACTCTGATTTTGAACCATCTGCTTGAGAAATATACAGTATCTTTAGGTTTTTCCAGATTGGCCTAATGGCTTCTGTCAAGTAAGGAGTTGACTATCCAGAATTTCAGATTCTAAAAATCCTGTCCCAGGGGATGATAATCATAAAAGTCAAAGTCATGTTGATAGCAGTCCTAGTAGCCAGGGAAATCATACTTCAGCCACTAGAAAGCAGGATTCTACTTCTGGAGGTTCTCGTTGGGGCATTTTTAGTGCACCAAGAAGTGTTTTTGTTGAAATTCTAAGCCATCCTACAAGGGTGACAGAGGATCAAACTACGAAGGTTAGTGCACCAAGAACTATTGTTGTTGAAAGTCCAAGACATCCTACACGGGTGACAGAGGATAAAACTAAGAAGGTTAGTGCACCAAGAAGTGTTGTTGTTGAAAGTCCAAGCCATCCTACACAGGTGACAGAGTATCAAACTAAGAAGGTTAGTGCACCAAGAAGTGTTTTCGTTGACAATCCAAGCCATCCTGAAGGGGTGAGAGCAGATCAAACTAAGAAGGACCAACCTTATAGCTCTAAAGAACAAAACATTAGTCCTTCTGGTAAAGTTGGAAGTGGTGTAGAGACAAGGCATCTTCACTCACAAAATCAAAGGCATGTTCCCATATGCAGTGTTGGTACTGCAAATCAGGTTGCAAAACATTCTCCAAAGGAGACTCCCGCTGAGGTTGTTGATAAACCAATGCAAAAACGTTGGGGAATATTTAGCATGAGGGCTCTTTCTAAGCCTGTTGATGGTAAGGAGAAACCAGAGGGGTGATGAGGCACAATCCAGACTATCTATGCATATTTTGAAAGATGTAAGAGGTATCCATTGTATGATGCTCTGGATTTATTTTGGTAAGGGACAACAATTGCCTCTGCCTTATGTAATGAAAATGCCATAGTTCTAGATTTAGTGAAGTGGATTTTGCTGCAGATTCATTTGGCAAGTGACAATGTTTCCTCTACCTCATGCATGGAAAATTCCATAGCCTGGGCTTTAATGCAGTGGATTTTGTAGTCTAGTAATGCATTATATGAAAGTAAACTTAGTTTCCTATAATATTTAGAAGAGGAATTGGAGAATGCATTGCTTCAATAGCTTAGTTTCCTATAATCTTTAGAGGAAGAATTGGAGAATGCATTGCTTCGATAGCTGTCAATTAGAACATTTATGCTTCACAGAACAATAGCTTTCTGTAAGAGATGCATAAGTTATAATGTCTAGTTCCAGTGCCCATCTTAATTTTAGAGGTTGTTGTTGCACCTTTCCATTCATTTTGTAGTGTCTTTTACAATTTCCATTCTTTTGCTTCCAAAATTTTGCCTCATCTCTCATGTATTTCTCTCACTTTAATGCCAAATTGGATATGAGCTTATAGATCACAGTTGATATTAATCAGACCGGATGTTGGTTCTTGCTATCCTTTATTTCATAAATACATGCCTTCTTTATCGGCATTTGTAAGCGAATACCAACAGAGCAGTTATTTGGTTCATTAAATTGTAAAGTAATCTGGGATCAACATACATTTATCTTGAAATATTGAAATATTCTGAAGTACATGAAATTTGGAAAAATGCTTCTTTAACAATAATCATGTATGTGCCTTCTCCAAGATGCAGAGTATATATTTATGTTTCCTATTGTGTTTACTACTTCTAGCTTACTTCATTTGAAGGAGTAAAAAAATCAAGAGGAGTGGAACTATACATAAAATAAAACAGGTTTTCAACTTTGAGATATAGCATCTTATCATTACATTTTTACAATGCAATATAATTTTTTATAGATATCATATTTATGGAACTGCACATAAAATAAAAGAGGTTTTCAATTGTGAGATATAACATCCTATCATTCTCTTTTTATAGTGCAATATAATTTGTCACATATATCATATTTAAATTTCATT
>ML776553.1:5104221-5115949 GCA_009831015.1 Picea engelmannii | reverse complement strand
AATGTCTTCGATGTTTTTCTAATACTATTAGAGATGTTTAGTGGAAGCAGTGCACAAACAAATCAAATCAAAATGTTTTAATGCTTTGAGATCTTTTCTTTAAATCATTGTTGTAGGATACCCTATGCTATCTATGGAAGTGTTCCATTAAAGTCATTTCTTTAACATTGAAATCCCTCTTTTACAATCTTTGCTTTTATTAGTAATTTCATCCATTGCAATATTGCATGTGGATATCTCAAAAATACAAAGTACAAAATAGCTATCAAGGACCTTATATAGCAAATGTGATCAAATATATTTTGTGCAAGAAAAACCCATGTTGGAGTCCAGAACCACTTCAAAACTAGCAGATCCTCAACTTGGTGGTCAATACGATGTTCACCAAATGCAGAGAATGGTTCTCAAAGCTTCTCTATGCATAAGGCAGTTTTCAATCTGGCGTCCATCCATGAGTGAGGTGAGCTCGTTCTTTGATTCTTCTCTAAACCCTCCTATGGTTTATCAACTTTTCCACATACTCAGAGATAATTTGAGGCCTTCAATATCCATCACAGAGTTTTGACTATGTGTGTTGAATTTGCAATGAATAACTATCACAATTGGTTCCCTTGGAATTTTGTATTCTTTTGTTTTCAGGGATTGCAGTTGTTGACAGAAATAATGGAATCCCGTAGAATGCCAAAATATGAGACATGGATACTTGAAATTTGATGACAAGGAGTACAACCAAATATTCAAGTTTATTGGAGTCTCTCCCTAATACTAAGTTCTAAGTCACCCTTCCTTAAAACTAACCTGCAATAGAGAAATCCCTCAGTTGTATTGGCTATTTATTTTGGGTTTGACTGAACTCTCAATGGGAATGTCAACAGATTGATACGTTTTGACAGAGACTATAGTAAAATAACCATTGTTAGTATAATATAGGCAGAAGTTTCTCCATTCAGAGTCACAGGTTTCTGTATTACTTAAACTTGTTAAGTTGTTACCATATAGAAAAATAGAAAAACACATTATGTCCTTAGTGTGAATCGAATCAGGCAGTGTGAGTGACTTGTATTCTAAATTTCAAACACATCACAGAGTTTATCAATACAAATATGCTTAGTCTTTCAAAAAAATTATACTAAGAGTTTTATCAATAATAGTATGTTGAGTCTTTCAAATACTTATGCTCAATAGTTATGAACTCGTGTAGAGCCTTTTTAATTTATATATGTTAAATGGATGATAAAACTCAAGTGTAAACTTCTTGTTGCTTAAAAAATTTGGAATTTTTTTAATTGTAGGGATTGCATTTTTTCCGATTAATTTATACACATGAGAAACTCCACACACATGAAATGTATCCATGCTTGCTTGTTGCAATGTCCCTACCTCCTTGACGTGGTCTTTGTGCTTGTTTGTTGCATTGTCCCTACCTCCTTGACGTGGTCTTTGTGTGATTGAATAAGAACATGAATGAGAATAATCAAATATATTTATATGTTACATTGATTATAAGAATTAGTCTACAACAACATATAAATGATAATATATCAACTTTCTCCCCCATGTATCTTTATTTTCAGAAGATTGTTAATTTAGGTTTATAGTGTGTATATTCCTTTTGAAATTCCTATGTTATGTTTGTATTACCCTCACAAGGGAATGACAAGCAATAGTGGCAACTTTTATTAAAAACATTTTGTCATGTTTTGAACATAGAGGTCATATAAGTTTTGTGTATTTGTGACCCGGTTAATTTCTTTAGTGATATGATAAATTGTGCAAATAATTTGCACATTGATTGATAATTAATAGGGCTTCAAATTCATTATATTTCTAATGCCATCTGTTATCACTCCAGGAAACTCTCCTAGGCTGTAAGTCAAAGATGCCTAGTAACTTAATCTTTTTGGAAACTATTTTCTCAATAATAGGTGTGGGTTTGGATCAAGATGAATATCTTAATCTCTGGATTGTATCTTCAAGACAGTCTAACTATATTCATGCAATACAAGGCCTTCAAGACCTATTTATCAAACAAATTTGTATAACAAATGGATAAGAAAACCAATCGGTTAACCAAAACATACATAAATCATATATATGATGGGTCAACAAACTAGCCAAAGATGCTTATGATTCTTGCTTAATAGTCAAAAGTAAGATGACAGTTACCATGGGACCATTAAACAGAGACAAAAGAATGAATTCAACTCATATGCATAGACAAAGATGAAGGAGGGTCTGACAATAACAAATGAAAGAAGCTTGCAGGCTTGATATATTAAAGAAAATGTCTTTCATACAAAAACAGTAGAATATAGAACTCAAAATCGAACCCTTAGTTCTTCAAAAGTTTTCGGCTTTATAGCCTTTTACAAAACAGTTTCCAAATCCTAGATTACTGGATCAAATCTTTCCAAATATAGAAAATCGAATATTGGCCTAGTAAACTAGATCAATTAAACTTCTCAACCGTTCTTTAAGTCTTCAGATTCTGGGCAAGTGTAATAAGCCTTCTGAGGCTGTTGGATCTCATATGATATGAGAGGAGTTGAGCTTGACACATGTTGGCTTTCAACAATCTTATCACCTTGTCAATAACTAATCGTTGCTTATCCTTTTTGATCATCTGAAACATCTTCAAAACCAAAACCACCACTTGGTAAAGATGTCATTAATTATCCCCCAACGATTGGAATACTTTCCTAATCCTTTGAGCAAGACAGACTTTGATCTGTGCAAAAACATTAACCTTCTGCCCTGTCAGTGCTTTCGGTAGTTACGAAAACTGGAATTTGTGCTAATTATCTACTGAAAGAACTACTTTCAGTGGCTAATGAACAATTGATATGTTCGCCTAAGCCACCGAAACCTGAGATCGTCAAAATTTCAAAAAGCAACTTTGCTTTAACTCAAAAACGCCTTAGGGCTGGTCTTTAATTTTCTGTTTGTTGTTCAAGATTTGTGGAATTAGTGGTTGTTACTGGTTCATTGATTTGAACTGCCACTTCTGCAAGGGTTTCAAGTGAAGCATGGGCTTGATGTTTTTATTCCCTTGCCTTTTTCCTCAAATCTCTGACCTTTTTCTTTAAACCTTGGGCCACTCTCCACAAATTGTTGTAATCCTTTACAATTTTGTCTTTCTTTTTCTTCTCCTCTATGCTCTCATGGGCTAACCTTTCTAAGGCTGAATTGGTTTCTACGAAGTTTTTTGAGAGGGTTTCATACCTGGTTTTTATTGCTCTCTCAAGCACCTCCTGTTCGGCTAGCTGCTTCTTAAGCTTCTTAATCTCTTTTGATTTACTTTGTTTTGCTTGTTTTCTAGATGAGGCCTCTGTAGCTTGGCGATCTTGTTCTTCTTGGGGAGTAGGTGATGGAATATTCTCATAACTCGTTGTATATATGTCCACAAAAACAGAGTTGTCACGTTCCGTGGTAACATCAAGCGAGTTATGAGAACCTCGGGTTCAAGCAGAGGGCAAAAAGAGCTCTCATTCCAGAAAATCCTCCACTCCCAGAAGTGGAAAGAGAAGGAGAAGAGCTATCTCTCCAACCCCAGTTAATCAGGCCTCTTTTTCCCCTAAGTTGGGGAAAGCAAAGAAGAAATTGGATTTTAGCCATGAGAAAAAAGAAGTCAGTGAAATCCTAGTGAATAAAAGCATTCTAAATCTCCCATATTCAGACTCAGAAGATGAATAACAACAATTGGAAACAGGGCTTGAACCTCAGTTTGGAAATCATTCCAAAATAGGAAAAAATTCCATTCCTTACCCTTTCTTTGCAACAGGTTACAGACCAGCAGTTTGATTAAGCTTGATGGAATAATCTTCCTGCCACTTGACTGGGTTTGGCTTTGACTTGATAAGCCATCTTAGATAAACTTCAGTGGAGGAAATAGGGTAGATTAAGTGGGTTTGTTCCTGTAAAATGGTTTATGAGTTTAAAATGATACATCATGACCCTGTTGTATCACCCCTCACATGTTATATAAACCAGTATAGCCTTGAGTAACTGTTGCCACTTCTCTTCAAGGAAAGATATAGGGATATCTTTCTTCCAAATTAAACCCTGGTGTTCTGGTTTTAGATAAGACTTGAACTCAATATTATTAATCACAGTAGTCTTAAACCATCTTTCTCTAGCTCTTGGAAGCTCGGTAACTTCGGCAATGAGAGCTTCATCAATTTGAAATTCGTCCTGGCCAATGCATGCTTTCTTTCCATCGAAACTTAGAGCAAAAGCCTTGGCCACCTGTTGATGAAAACTATCTAATTTTTTACAGAAATTAAAGCATCCTGCATTCTTGAATATTTGGCATACCTCAAGATGAGCTTCAAGATACCCAATATCATTAAGTTCCTTCTTGAGTGTCGTCGCTCCTTTATTCATTTCTCCACAATGTCGTAGCACACCCGTGATCGAAGGAGTGAATTTCAGACTGAGTTACAATGCATAGGTTCAGAGATAATCGACTTAGCCAGGCTAGGACTGAGATAAATGCGGGTGCTTTTACATTGTGGCACTAATTGCAAGGAATGTGGTGAAAAGGTTGATGATGTGCGGGAGTCATGATGTTTTTAACTGAAGAGAAAGAGAAGTACAACACCATGATGTTCAATGATATGAGAGATGCGCTCATCAAATAGCGGGATCGGCTTTTCTGATCATGAACAGTTCCCTCGGCAGTACTTTCGGCAACTTATGCAATCATGAAAACAATGAACCCCTTATTGGAAACGTGCGAAATGATGTGTCTGGTATTTTTCCTGCATCAATGGTTTCGGTGATTAAATAACCTTGGGTTCCTTTATTTTAGCTACTGAAAGCTAAGGCTTCCGGTGGCTAATGAACAATTGGTATGTTCGCCTAAGCCACCGAAACCTAAGATTTGAATTTAATCTGGCACAGACTAGACGAACTTCTGTCCAAAACTTATTACATGAGTAAAGATTTTTAAAAAGTACCTCTAAAAAGTTTGAAAAGGTATTTTTTCAACTGACACTCTATCACCTAAAAAGAAAAATCTTAATCAATTTATTTGAGGAGATAACACTGGCTCCTATTGGGGATGAACGCCTCCCTGTGAGGTTTCAAGAACCACAAAACCAATGCCTTTCCTGAAAAAGAAAACGTAAAACTATCTACTAGTGTTTCCATTGGGCATGGAGTTATTCTGTAAAAGCAAAGACTAAATATGAAATTACAATGACCAGGCTTCACAGCCTTAGACAAAATAGAGTTTCAGAAATCGCCTGTTGACTAGGTTACCGAACATTTCTTCACCTCCCAGACTTTGCAGAATGAATGTGTTGTTGTGTTGTACTTGAGTTATCATGAAAGGACCAGTCCACAAAGAATCAAACTTGTTGTGTTTTCCTTTATCTTGTCTCAGGGCGTCCCATTTCAGAACCCAAACACCAACCTAAAAACTATCTACCTTTGCCTTCCTGTCAAAAGTATCCTTGATCTTCTTTTGATGAGCCTCTGATTTGTCCACCAACTGTTCTTGGACCTGTTGTAGTTCTACCAAATCGAGCATTCTTGTTACCATATCATTTGACTCAGTTTGTTCTTCCTGAAAAAATTTAGCCACTAGTAAAACTAGTTGAACATGAAAAATAGCATCAGTTCCATAGACCAATTTGAATGGAGAGGTTCCTATGGATTTCTTGATAGTTACTCTATCTGCCCACAGAGAAAACCTTAGTTTAGAGTCCCAATTCTTTTTGTTCTCCTCTAATAGCTTTCTGATGATTCTGATTAGACTCTTATTGGATGATTTGGCCAGGCCATTACCTTGAGGGTAATAGGGGGTAGAATGTACCAATTGGATGCCCATTGATTTACACATATCGGCCAATGCATCAGCTTTGAAAGTTGTTGCATTATCTGTTACCAGCCTTTTGGGGCAACCAAATCTGCTTAGTATGTTTTCATAAAGAAATTTCATGACGACCTGATGAGTGGCGTTCCTGGTGGGAACTGCCTCTATCCATTTTGTAAAATAGTCGGTGGCTACTAAGATCCATTTATGTTGACCACTAGACAGAGGATTAATCTTGCCTATAAAATCTAAACCCCACTGCTGAAAAGGGTCATTCACTACTATAGGTCTCAGGGGCAGAGATTTTAGTTGTTGTTTTCCTGTGAATCTTTGACATTTATCGCAAGCTTTGATGAAAGCGCACACATCCGAGAAAAGAAAAGGCCAATAGTACCCAGCCCTTAGAATTTTATGAACTGTGGTCTTCCAGTAATGATGACCTCCACAAATACTTGAATGAAACTGATGTATAACTTCAATTGATTCTTCTTTGTCTAAACATCTGAGAAGTAAACCAGCAGGGTCTTTCCAATACAACAAATTATTGTAAATGCAAAATTTGATGGCTCTGAGCTTAAGGGCTCGGGCTTGAGTCATGTTACGTTCAGGAGGAACCTCCAACTTTTGTAAAAAATGAATAATACCTGAGTACCACTCACAAGAAGACAAATGCTCTGCCACCTGTTGGTTGTTATGTTGTCCTTCTGTTGCCACCTCCGTCTGCAAACTCGTTGAAGTTTCCCCCATGAAATTTATGTCCAGCAACTCATGGTTTTCTTCTGTCAAATGCTTAGCAAGGCCTTGGCCTTTTACCAATTTAGTGGGCTTTACTTCTATGTCAAACTTGATTAACTTTGTGATCCATTTAGCCCTTTTCCCATCAATATCAGGCTGAGTCAAAACGTCCTTCACTGAGGTTGAAGGAACATATGCAATAACCTTTGCATGGAGGATATAAATTCTGAAATCTTTTGAAGATTTGATGAGAGCATAGGCTTGTTTGTCAATGGGATCATACCTTAATTCAGCATCTCTGAGTGTTTTGCTGAAGAAGGCAACTGGGTGATCCATGCTGTCATCATCTTTCTGTAACAAGATTGTTGCCACCGTGTCATAAGAAGTGAAAGAAAAAATATAGAAACTCTTGCTATAATCCAGACTGATTAGAGTCGACGATTGCATGATAGCCTGTTTCATATCCTGAAATGAATTCCTTGCATTGTCTGTCCATTTAATCTCAGATCCCTTTTTTAACATACATGTTATGTGTTTTACTAGCTCGGCAAAATTTGGAACAAATATTCTAACAAAGTTAATCTTACCGAGCAGAGATTGAATATACTTTTTCGACCTTGGTAAGGACATCCTCTGAATTGCTTCCACCCGAGCTGGATCAATTTTCACGCCTTCTGTTGAAACAATGTGGCCTAGGAGCTTGCCTTTTCTGAGAGCAAAATGGGATTTTTTGGGATTCAATGAAATCTCGAACTGCCTGCACTTCAAAAATACTCTTTTTAAATGCTTTAGATGTTCTTCATGATTGCTGGAATAAACTGTGATGTCATCTAAATAGATGAGGACAAACTTGTCCTTCTCACCCACGAAAGCTATGTCCATGGCCCTTTGAAAAGTGGCCCCGGCATTCATTAATCCGAATGGCATTTTGGCGTACATGAAGGTACCCCAAGGAGTAGTAAAAGCAGTCTTCTCTTGGTCATCAGGATGGACAGAAATCTAGTTGTAGCCAGAAAAAAACATCCAGGAAAGACATAATAGTAGCCCCTGAAATTATTTGCAACAAATGTTCCATCTTTGGTAGGGGATAGTTATCTTTCTTTGAGCATCTATTAAGGTTTCTAAAGTCGACACATAACCTGATCTCACCATTTTTCTTTCTCACAATTACCAGATTTGCAATCCATTTAGAGTATCTTAAAGGGATCATGATCTTAGCATCAAGAAGCTTTTTGATTTCTCTTTCAATTACAGGCAATAGAAGAGGACTGATAGGTCTGAGTTTTTGTTTGAAAGGGATGGTGTCCTTTTCGAGGGGAATCTTATGTTGAATGATCTCAGGGTCATAAGTTTTCAGATCACTGTATTTCCAAGCAAAAACATCATAGAATTCTTTCATAATGCTGCAGTATTCGGACTTCTGATCAGCAGTCAATTTAGAGGACAGATTTATGAATTTAGGCTGGCTTTCACTTCCTATGTTGTGCTCATGGACAGCAGGCTCTTGTTCCTTCTTATCTTGTTTGTAGGGAACATCGTTATGATTGAAAAGCTTCTCAAGAGGTACCAGACCCCAAGGTATATAATTATTTGGCAATTGAACAATATCATGCTGACCCATTTTTTGTTTTAGCTTAGGCTTCTGGGATTCCTCTTCATTTTGATTTTGCTGGTCTATATGCATATCAGAAAATTCATCTATCACCTGGAGAAATCTATTAAGCTCATCATCATCCTGAAAAACCTTCCAGTATTTAATATTGTCGGGCAAAGACGGTCTATATTTGACTTGGATTTCATAATTGAGCCGGGGAGGCATAGGAGGAATAAAAAAACTGGTTGAAACAACAAGGGAATCAACAAGCTAATTCATAGCTCTGGGTATATAAGAAATGTGAAAAATGGAAAAAGAATCCCTGATTTTTCATACTTCATCCCTCTAGGCCTTCAATCTGGCATGTTTTGGTTGGAAAGTACTGTTCACTTGTTGTATGATGAGGTCCACGTCTCCAAACACCTTTAATATTTTAATTCCCATCTCTTTGGTTGTGTTTAAACCCAATATCAAAGCCTCATACTCTGCTATGTTGTTAGTAGTTTTGAAATCAAGCTTAAAAGACAAATGAATAGCCTCTTCCAAAGGAGAAAACAAAACTACCCCTGCACCTACTGAATCTTTGGTACTGGCACCATCAAAATACATGGTCCACACTGGAACACATTTTTCGTCAGTTTGCTAAACAGTGGGC
Source organism: Picea engelmannii (assembly GCA_009831015.1). NCBI lineage: Eukaryota > Viridiplantae > Streptophyta > Pinopsida > Pinales > Pinaceae > Picea > Picea engelmannii. The sequence goes on along the minus strand of ML776553.1, from coordinate 5,107,147 downwards.
TTTACAAGCTGCAAAGGAGTTGACTGAGAATCATCTATTTGAAGAATACATGAGCCAAAGTCTATGTCTACAGCATAAATAGGATGATTTACATAATTTTTTGCATCATTGATGATGTAGGCAAGTTGATTCTCTCTGTAGAGTCTCTTTAGCTCTCCTCCAAACACTGGGACTATAGCATACGAAAGATCCATCTGCAAGGTACCCCCCAACCTTTTTCTCCATGGACGTGACAAGAGGAGTTCGAAATTGGGTGGGATATCAACCACCACAACATCCATTACCATGCTTCTCATTGGCAATTGGGCAAGGTTTATAACAAGGTCTTTTATGAGGGCAAGGCATCTGACCTTCCTAGAGTCAAAAGAGAAGAGATCATGATACGATTTGGTGACCTCAAGAACAAGTTCGTCCATCACTGCTTTGGGCATAAGATTGTGTGATGCTCCTGAATCAAGCAAGCAGTTGTGCAGGATCTTATCATGAACATTTAGGGATATATAGAAAGGTGGACAAGAGTCATCTCGATCTTCTACCATAGGTCCTATAGTTATTGTTGACTTGTCATCTTGTAAGTTTACAAAATCAGCAGATGGGGAGGTCTTTGGTTCAAGGGACTTCAGGATGGCAGACTTGAAAATGTCATTCTTCATAAGTTCGGTCAATGGCATAGGTATTTTTACTTTCTGAATTTCTGATTCGAAATTAAAAGAGTATGTTGATCTGTCAGAAGTTTTTACCTCGTTAGAAGGGGCTTTGAGAATGACTTGCTCCTTGGCTTGGGGCTGTGAGTGCTTATGTTGTTGTTTTGCAGGAATGGAGGTCTACTTTACAGGGGCAGCAGGCTGCTTAGTAGCAACTTCTTTCTTCTTACTAGGAGCAGCAAGCAATGGCTTGGGGGCAGCATTTTTATATCTTAAATTATAACCTTGTTAATCATCGGTCTGGTAAAAAGATTCTTCAATACTTGCCTCACGAATTTCCTCATCCATCTTGGCTTCTTCATAATCCACTTGTGTCAAAAAGGAGGAATCATTTTCGTCCCCAAAACAATTGATGCCATCTACTTCTTCGACTTCGTCAAGAGGTATCTCCTATTCTTCTTCTAGTATTGCATTTTGGAAGGGGGTTCTGTTTCTTTGATCATCAGTTGCATTCTTGTCTCTCTGAAGGATTTGGACCGGTTGGTTGTTCCTTCTGTAAGGGAATTCATTGGGATTCCTTGGAACAAAAGCATTCGGTTCTTTAGTCTTGGTTGGCTGCTGACTTTGAATCTTCAATTTTGACATTTCAGATGTCAAGTTGTCCAACATCTTGGCCATCTTTTCCATTTTTGTATTAGAAGAGGAAGGGGGTTCGGCAGAAAACTTTTTCCTCTCAAATTTTCCTTTCAATTTCTGAGATGCCATAATATTTGATTCAACTTCGAGAGCAGCATCTTGCATCAAAGCAAGTGTGGATGATCTTCTTTCCCTGAGTATTAAACAAAATTCTGGATCAAAAGTGGAAGAAAATGTGATCTTTGTTGAGGCATCACTTGGCTTAATCTCTGCGGGAATCTTGCCGAACATCTTATTAAATATTTTGGTGAAGTCTGAAACCGACTCCCCATTTTCTCTTCTTAGGTTCCCGAACTCAGAAATGTAATATAGGAGATCTCTTCTTTCTCCCCAATGTTTTAAAAACACCTCATCTAACTGCTCAATACCTGTCACTGAATTTGCTGGTAGTTCTTTGAAACATTTCCTGGCTTGGAAATCCAAACTCTACACAAAAACTCTGGTCCACACATCTTCTTCTGAAATATTAATGTTTTTAACATAAGCATAAAAGGCTTATATATGTTCTTCGACAGTATAATCCCCGGATCCAGTCAACTTTGGCATATATTTCTGATAATCTCCAGTTGGCATGGCAGATAAAGGGTTGGGCAACACAAGTGGGGCATACCTATTTGCTAAGATTTGTTCCATCTTGGTCAAAGGGATAGCCATGACACTCTTAAGGGTTGATGCAGAGGAAGAATCTTCAGAAGATGAAGGCAAAGATGGGATGGTTGAGTCTATAAAGAATGGTTGTCTTAATTCACCCTGAGCAAAAAAATTTGAATTGGGCGGGAAATAAGAGGCTCTGTAAAACTGACCGAGCAATGAGGCTAGGCCTTCTTCACCTTTAGAGGAAATATCTTGTAAGATATCTTCAATAATGGGCAGATTAGTATGCATATAGAAGGCACCCTCTATAGGGTTTGTAGGTGAGGAATTCAAAGAAGAGGAGGAGGATTCTTTTTGCTGAGGGGATCCTATAATTACTTCTTTAAAGTTGGATGTGATATCATGCTCAAAAACAGAGTCTATAATATTAGAGGAAACTGAAGGCTCCTCAACCTTCAAGCTTTCCGACACAATTTCAATTTTCTGAGAATTAAAAGTTTCAGCAGCAGGGGATTCAACACGAGGTTCTTTAGATATGAAAGAAGAAGTGTCTGTTGGAATACCTGGATTTGATGTTCTTGCAGATCCGAAAGTTTGTCTTTGCAAAGATTTTCCCCTTCTGATGATCTTCTCAGGGTCTGGAACTGGTGCTGCCAGTGGTCCTTCTTGGTTCGCCCTGGTGTGAGCTCTTTCGGAGCCACTTCATTCCAATGGAGTCACCAGATAGATGGTTACAACCCAAAAAATGTCCAAACTTTGTCTATCATCAAAGTTGGATCTTGTCATCTCCCAAAGAAGCTGAGCTTCAATCTCCTCTCCCTGGCAACGGCGCCAATTTGTTATCACTTTAGGAAACTCTCCTAGGCTGTAAGTCAGAGATGCCTGGTAACTTAATCTTTTTGGAAACTATTTTCTCAATAATAGGTGTGGGTTTGGATCAAGATGAATATCTTAATCTCTGGATTGTATCTTCAAGACAGTCTAACTATATT
>ML776553.1:5079817-5103884 GCA_009831015.1 Picea engelmannii | reverse complement strand
TCCCTTGTTGGGTACGTAACCATTTATAACATATATTATTAATCTCTTAAATTTATTACTCATGTCATCAAAGGTAATCTGTAGTTAAATTATTAATTAATTAATCACAATTATAACCTTTAATTAATTAATAACTCACTTAACTAATGTCATTAAATCATCTTTGTTTAATTAATACCTTGTTAACACAATTAATCCCCTAATTAGTTTTACTTTATAATTCTTAAATATTTATCCAACTAGGGTCATTACAACAAATGGATAAGAAAACCAATCGGTTAACTAGAACATACATAAACCATATATATGATGGGTCAACAAACTAGCCAAAGATGCTTATGATTCTTTCTTAACAGTCAAAAGTAAGATGGCAGTTACCATGGGACCATTAAACAGAGACAAAAGAACGAATTGAACTCATATGCATAGACAAAGATGAAGGAGGGTCTGACAATAACAAATGAAAGAAGCTTGCAGGCTTGATATATTAAAAAAAATGTCTTTCATACAAAAACAATAGAATATAGAACTCAAAATCGAACCCTTAGTTCTTCAAAAGTTTTCGGCTTTATAGCCTTTTACAAAACAGTTTTCAGATCCTAAATTACTAGATCAAATCTTTCCAAATATAGAAAATTGAATATTGGCCTAGTAAACTAGATCAAATAAACTTCTCAATCGTTCTTTAAGTCTTCAGATTCTGGGCAGGTATAATAAGCCTTCTAAGGTTGTTGGATCTCATATGATATGAGAGGAGTCGAGCTTGACACCTGTTGGCTTTCAACAATCTTATCACCTTGTCAATAACTAACTGTTGCTTATCCTTTTTTATCATCTGAAACATCTTCAAAACCAAAACCACCACTTGGTAAAGATGTCATTAACTATCCCCTAATGATTGGAATACTTTCCTAATCCTTTGAGCAAGACAGACTTTGATCTGTGCAAAAACATTAACCTTCTGCCCTGTCAGTGCTTTCGGTAGTTACAGAAACTGGAATTTGTGCTAATTAGCTACTAAAAGGACTTCTTTCAGTGGCTAATGAACAATTGATATGTTAGCCTAAGCCACCGAAACCTGAGATCATCAAAATTTCAAAAAGCAACTTTGCTTTAACTCAAAAACGCCTCAGGGCTAGTCTTTAGTTTTCTGTTTGTTGTTCAAGATTTGTGGAATTAGTGGTTGTTACTGGTTCATTGATTTGAACTGCCACTTCTGCAAGGGTTTCAAGTGAAGCATGGGCTTGATGTTTTGATTCCCTTTCCTTTTTCCTCAAAGCTCTGACCTTTTTCTTTAAACCTTGGGCCACTCTCCACAAACTATTGTAATCCTTTACAATTTTGTCTTTCTTTTTCTTCTCCTTTATGCTCTCATGGGCTAACCTTTCTAAGGCTGAATTGGTTTCTGCGAAGTTTTTTGAGAGGGTTTCATACCTGGTTTTTATTGCTCTCTCAAGCACCTCCTGTTCGGCTAGCTGCTTCTTAAGCTTCTTAATCTCTTTTGATTTACTATGTTTTACTTGTTTACTAGATGAGGCCTCTACAGCTTGGCGATCTTGTTCTTCTTGGGGAGTAGGTGATGGAAGATTCTCATAACTCGTTGTATATATGTCCACAAAAACAGAGTTGTCACGTCCTGTGGTAACTGAACCTTCATGCCCTGTTTCCAATTGTTGTTCTTCATCTTCTGATTCTAAATATGGGAGATTTAGAATGTTTTTATTCACTGGGATTTCACTGACTTCTTCCTTCTCATGGCTAAAATCCAATTTCTTCTTTGCTTTCCCCAACTTAGGGGAAAAAGAGGGTTGATTAACTGGGGTTGGAGAGATAGCTCTTCTCCTTCTCTTTCCACTTCTGGGAGTGGAGGATTTTCTGGAATGAGAGCTCTTTCTGCCCTCTGCTTGAACCTCAGTTTGGAAATCATTCCAGAATAGGAAAAAATTCCATTCCTTACCCTTTCTTTGCAATAGGTTGTAGACCAATAGTTTGATTAAGCTATGATGGAATAATCTTCCTGCCACTTGACTGGGTTTGGCTTTGACTTGATAAGCCATCTTAGATAAACTTCGGTGGAGGAAATAGCGTAGATTAAGTGGGTCTCTTCCTGTAAAATGGTTTATGAGTTTAAAATTATACATCATGACCATGTTGTATCGCCCCTCACATGCTATATAAACCATTATAGCCTTGAGTAACTGTTGCCACTTCTCTTCAAGGAAAGATATAGGGATATCTTTCTTCCAAATTAAACCCTGGTGTTCTGGTTTTAGATAAGACCTGAACTCGATATTCTTAATCACAGTAGTCTTAAACCATCTTTCTCCAGCTATTGGAAGCTCGGTAACTTCGGCAATGAGAACCTCATCAATTTGAAATTTGTCCTGGCCAATGCATGCTTTCTTTCCATCGAAACTCAAAGCAAAAGCCTCGGCCACCTATTGATGAAAACTGTCTAATTTTTTACAGAAATTAAAGTATCCTGCATTCTTGAATATTTGGCATACCTCGGGATGAGCTTCAAGATACCCGATATCATTAAGTTCCTTCCTGAGTGTCGTCGCTCCTTTCTTCATTTCTCCACGACGCCGTAGCACACCCATGATCGAAGGAGTGAATTTCGGACCGAGTTACAGTGCATAGGTTCAGAGATAATCGGCTTAGCCAGGCTAGGACTGAGATAAATGCGGGCGCTTTTAGATTGTGGCACTGATTGCAAGGAATGTGGTGAAAAGGCTGATGATGTGTGGGAGTCATGATGTTTTTAACTGAAGAGAAAGAGAAGTACAACACCATGACGTTCAATGATATGAGAGATGCGCTCATCAAATAGCGGGATCGGCTTTTTTGATCATGAACGGTTCCCTCGGCAGTACTTTCGGCGGCTTATGCAATCATGAAAACAACGAACCCCTTATTTGAAACGTGCGAAATGACGTGTCTGGTATTTTGCCTGCATCAACGGTTTCGGTGATTAAATAGCCTTGGATTCCTTTATTTTAGCTCCCAAAAGCTAAGGCTTTCGGTGGCTAATGAACAATTGGTATGTTCGCCTAAGCCACCGAAACCTGAGATTTGATTTTAATCTGGCACAGACTAGACGAACTTTTGTCCAAAACTTATTACGTGAGTAAAGCTTTTTAAAAAGTACCTCTAAAAAATTTGAAAAAGTATTTTTTCAACTGACACTCTATCACCTAAAAAGCAAAATCTTAATCAATTTATTTGAGGAGATAACACCATCGATTAAAATGCACACTGTAATAAGACAAACAATGAAAATTGAAAAGTTTGGAGCTTAGAGATAATGAAAGTTAAATTTAGCACTTTCAGTTAACCAATTAAATGTCATCAGTAAACCTTCAAGGGATAAGAAAATGGCTCAAGCGCTAAAGCTTATCCTTTTTCAGAAGAATTATGTCAAGTTGCATGTTTGGAGCCTTATCTCGGAAGTAAAGTTAATGAATTTGTAACACAGAGAACGCAAAGGCTTTGTTCTCCCATGACATGCATGTGCATTTGGTCTAGTTGATTGTGGGTGGCTATTTCCAACCAGTTAGAATGATTTTAAGTTACAAGGAATCTATAATACCTACATAAATATCAGACAACCAATTTTCATCGGTGGATGTACTAGCAAGTGGGATCTCTTGGGCATACTCATTGGATTGCATTTACGGCTCTTTTAGTTCACATTTGTGGCCTATTTCCGTGTAATTACTTTGTTTCCTGCAGTTTCCACAGAATTAGGAAAAATTGTTATATATATATGTTGTAGTTAATAATTTCATCAAATGCTTTGTGGATCTTGGGCTTGTAATAAATCCCTTTCAGGGCAGAGGGAAAGATTCCTGAATGTGCTCAGGTTGTTCTAGGATTTATCAAACAACAGAAATTGGAAAGGTTATGCTGGTTAATATGTACCTACGAACTTGATATTAAGAAAAAAGGATTGTTCGGCATGAACACTCAAGTCATAAGGGACCTTTTAGATAAAAGTCTCAAGTTGTTGGGTTCATCAAACTATTTAAAGTTAGTCTGTAGTCACAATATGGTAAAGTATATCCATAGGATTTAGTCACTTTGAATACAAACAATTGTAGTATCTCCTACTTCCTCGTTTTCCTTCGCACTTGACATAAATACAATAAAAAAAAAAAATAGCATCGTAAACAATGTCTCGAAAGAATTTGAATCATTATACAATGAATTACTATATAGCCAGGGTGCTTTTGTATCCTCTGCATTGAAGCTTGAGAACTGCTAGTTATCCCAAATTGTGAAGAAGATACAGAGATTAACTGGAGCTTAATTGGAGCTCTTATCGGTGAAAATTAACTTTAGAAAAAAAGTTGGAGCATTGGAAATCTAAAATAATGAATCCAATTTCTTCTGTGTTAGGGATTATTATGCAGTGCGAAATTTTTGGCTTTGTTACTCTAGATTGGTTGGCTATGGCACCATTACTTAACCAGGAAACTTCATGACTTGCTGACATAAGCAGAACTAACACAAAATTGCAAGGTAATCTCGACATTTGAGAATGGTTCTTGCAATTTTTAAAGTTTGTAACCTCCTTAATTATCTTCTTGTGATGCTTCTATGTTCCAACCACATATGATACAAGAATGCCTTTAACAAGATTGTGAATTTCAGAGTTTGGATGACATAATTTGTTATTCAGGGGCTGATCAAGGACTTTTATAAGCTGAAATATCTACATTCATTGGAGAAGTTCTTTGCATACAAGGTCAATGAGAATCACTCTAGAAAAAAAAAAAAAAAAGTTTATGGTAAAGTACCAAAAAAAATATGGCACAGTTATATTGAAATTACGTTGTCCAGAAATGCATTTCCATTCCAAAAGAAAATTAAGTAGAACCAACAATAACTTCACTGGTTACATAACTTAAGTTAAAATAATTAGTGAGCAGTCAAATCAGTAGAGACTTCCCATTTTCTTGCATCCTTTGGTTCTTCTTATAATTAGGAGCTTAACAAAAAACATACTCAAGTCACATGCTAGGATGACAGTTCCATGCACAACCTCATTAATTATATTTACTATGGCCGAAAATATGGGGTTAAACACGTGAGGAACCCTCTCAGGTGCACTTGTTTCTGTTCCTATTTTTTTAATAGAATCTAACTTAGGTTGTTATTTTACATGGAATTCTTTGTTGTCACTGAGTAGTTGGATTTTATATATCTTAGTTGTACTTGTTTGATATGACCTATTCTATATCTTTTAGATGATTTCAATGTTTGTGTATTTTACACCTATGCAGATGCCTTCACAATTACATTCAGGGTTTAACAATAAGCTGTTATTTTCCTGGCAATTCTTTCACAACAAAGTAGTTGGTTGTTTTGCAACTTGGCTTTGCTTTTGACTAGTCTCATGTAACTTTGGATCTTTTCATTACTTTGAAGATATGAACAAGGATGCACATGCACTAAAGGGATTTCACATATAAACAAGGATGCACACTCACTAAAAGGATTGCGGGAAAAGCTTATGTTGCATGTCTGTGATTCTTGCAATGTTGGACAAAGATACAGAGAAAAGACTTTTGAGATGCCTTACTTACAGTTTGCTTTGAGAAATGATAAAAGTGTCGTTCTGGTGGTTCTTCATTCTATCAAGATGATATCCTAGATACCATGATCAACATAATATATCCAAGTTTGTTGTAAACCACAACAAAAGTTGTCACTATCTTGGACAAACATTTACGAGTCTAAAAACACCCACTGTGGAACAGTAGTGGCGTCAAGAAGTTCTGATCAAGAAGCAAAAAAACCTAGAGATAAAGTATGGGGTTCCATTTTAGCATACATGGACGTCCTGTTGTTTTCCATGGAATTTTCTTTGGGCGATGGTTTTATCTCTTGCTTTAGATAGATTAGTAGTGCTAATTTTTATCCTTTTGCTTACTGTGTTTTCTTGTCGTTTCTATTTGAATTCTGATACAATCTTGGCCAGGAAGATGTTTTTCCCATAATTACCTCTTTACTAAAGATGATTCGATTGTGTCCACAAGGTGTAGGATAGTCGGTGACGGAATGTGTTGTTAAGGCACTCCGTGATGTTAAAGTCTTCGAAACCTGCAGGGACAAAAAATCCAGCCATGTTAAGGGTTGGTGTGGCTCATGCCGGGTGCGATCCTCGGGTGATTTTGACGACTTAGATGCCCCTGAGTCGCGGTTTCTCAGCCACAGGCTAGTCCCGCAGGTCACGAACAAACTAGCAAACAAACAAAAAAGAAAAAGATGATTCAATTGTGGGAAAAAAAAAAACTGAATTTTTTTTACCCTGGCTAAGTTTTGATATATTCTTTGCAAGTATACCATTTGTCTTCTAGACTTGGTTGCACACAAAGTTTTTTTTTTTGTTTATATGATTTTGGGATTGAATACTTTTGCAACAATGGCTTCACAAAAAAATATAGTATCTCAATATGCAGTTGTGGCAACAAAACGACTTTCTCTAGAATGAACCCTTGGTCTTTTTTTTGTTTTTGTTGATCAAGAATACATAATGTTTGAGTAAATTCATCGGTCTTTGGTTCAGGTACTAGTGTTTGATCTTTCTTTCATTTTTAGTGTATACTATTATTCTCCTTATTTGAATGCCCCTGAGTTTTGGGGAGTACTGGAAAGTAATACAATATCAATCGATTAGAACATTGCAAAAACAGAAATATCCACTAAAAAAAAATCATGGGGTCTGTGAGTTTACTTGTATAGATGGATCTTGACAGGCTTCCTCAAACCTTTACTGTTGATGACTTTGAAATTCTGGTCTAATTTGACTTCAACACCAACTCTTCATTGATATATTATATAGTCAATATTTTTAACTTTTTGGCTTGGGATATATATATATATATATATATATATATATATATATATATATCAGCTTTCACAGTCCCCTCTTGTTCTTTATGTACAAAGAATATTTGTTGTCATAGAGACGACTGCATATGAAATGCATTGCACGCATTTGTAACATATCGATAAATGTAATTAAAGTTGGATCAATGTTTGTACATTTACTTTGGTTGCTTTACTCTTGCCTTGCTATAATATTTTGATCCATCACTATGCTTGGAATTGTGGATTAATCATTTGTTTTATACACAGAGTTTTACCTGTTGCTCTGTATCACAAAATAAAACATTTGTGATGTATTTGAGTTAGTCAGTATCAGAAATTTGCTAAAGTACAACATGATATTTGTGCTTATTATTTAACTCCTTTATTGACTTGGTTTGCATACAGGAAGCGCAAGGTTTGGCTGACAACTCCATTAGATCGGTTTCCTATGCATAATGGTAGCCAACTTCAAATCACCAATAATCATCACACTTAGAATGAAACTGATACATTGGTTATGTTCGAACTGTTAATGGTGAAGCTCTCCAAAGCAACGTGAAGAATTTTATTGTTGGTTTTTCTTGCTTGATAATGCACCTTAAACTCTTTGGCAGTATTAACACCCTAGAATGCATGTACCTCGAACTGAATTCAGGTAAATAAATATGTATGTATACCAACAGATGGTAAAGAAATCCATGAATCTATATGTTTACCAACGGATGGTAAAGAAATTCATGTTGAGGGAATTCTGAATTAAAATTGGTGGTTATGATCCCATGCAGCTCGGGGGTTTCAAGGAAAGAAGTTTTCCCCGAGTATGGTTGGGAGGAAACCGGTTGACACCATGAAAGTTGAAAATTTCAAGGGAATTTGGAGCCGATGGATGGCGCAGTATAAAATAAGAACACTACACGTCAATCAAAGAAGACATGCGTTCGAGGACAACAATTCTGCTTGAAAATATGTTGGTACTTCTCTTGGTAGGTATAAAATCTGATCAATTTTTCATTGTCTAAAGTTTTTGTTTCTTTTCAATCTAAATAGGATTTTGATTTTTAGGGTTTTATCCAAGTTGGAGCGAAGCTAACCCTTGCATGCAGCCAACTTGGAAGTTATGCTAGGTATTTTATGTTCTTGTAATTGTATGTTGTATAAATGTATGTGGTTGTGTTGGTGGAACCAAGAATGAAAATCATGGTTTACTACATGCCCATAAATGATATTCTTCTTGCATTGTAACTATGCATGGGAAAACAAAATTGTTTGGGCATAAAAAAATATATATAACAGCACTCTTCAAATACATTAGATATTGTTACATCTCATTGTCAATGAGGTCTGACAAGCAGCTTGAAAGTTGGAAGTGTTCCTGTGGGGTTAGTGAGGATGCTTTCTTGTGCAATAAGATGATTATGAAATTTTCCAAAAATGGGAGATTAGATTATGTATGCAACATGTTTGACAAAATGTTTGTGTGTGATGTAGTTTAATGGAATGCCCTGGTTACAGGGTATCTGCAAAATGGACAAATTGTAATGATTCTTCTACTCGCGACAACCACTTGACTTATTAATTATAAATTGATTCAATGAGGTAGCTATCGATGATTTCCATGTTATTATTATGTAAGGTATTTATCTGTATCGATCTTCTCTATTATTACTTAAATGAAAATGTGGTTTTGTACTTGCAAGCCCAAGTCATAAATGGATCCGAGCACCACTTTGGCTTGCATTTGAAGCAAAGGATCCTATTTAAGAACATCATATGATGAACTTATTTGAAGGGTCCTTTCATAATCAATGAATCAATAATAAAGAATCCATCATAGAAGTGGGAGAGCAAAGATTACTATATCATGAGCTTGATAGAAGTGGTGGTCAAGATCAACACATATGAACTTTGTGGTGAAATATCATCAAAAATGATAGGGGGATATGCAAGAGTGTACAGTGAGAACCTTGACAAACATAGCCCCTAATGCTTGCAACATTGTATAGAGGATGGAAAAAATATGTTTCTTTTTCCACATATATAAAATGAGTATGTCACAATTTAATGAATATATCTTCCTATTATTATATATGGTTTTATACTTTATCAAAAAAATCGCCAAGACTTTACAAGGTTTTATAATTTAGTGAAAGATTCGCCAGGATTTTACAAGAGTTTATAATTCAATGAAAGATTCGCCAAGATTTTACAAGATTATATAATTGACTAAAAGATTCACCAAAAAATGATATATACATGTTATATTATCGATAAAATAGCCTTCATTTTTTCCTATGTATCACGAGGATTCTCCCTTTTATTATACATATAAAATTAGGGGGGATTCTTAAAATCACCTTGATCCCTTTTAGCACCTCCCCGACAACGACTCCAAAAATGTGGGGTTATTTATATGTATAAATCCATAACATTAAATCTATCAATCTAGGAGTTCGTAGACTTCGAGGTGCAAGCACATGAAATGCAGGATCAGAACCTATTCTAGCCTATGTTAGCAGCTAATGTTGGCAACGCATGTTTCAGGGTGCAATAAATGAAATCAAATGATAGATATCAATCCCAATAACAAAGTGATTCAATGAAATCAAAAGTAAATCTCAGACACCTTAATCTTGCATTCACCAATATATATCAAGATTAACAAGGGCTCAACATATTATGTCTAGATGTTTGATCTACGCATAAATATATTTTTGTATCAAATCTCGTTTAATCGATGAATACTTGAGACTTAAATGTACGAGGGAACCAAAATGCTTAAAACTTATAAAAAACAATTAGTTTATTAGCTTGAGGTGCAATCTTTCACTTGAGATCTAAGTGTTCATGCACTTTCAGAGATGATTAACTTCTCAAACTAATGAGTTCTAATTACTATAACTTAACATTAAGAGACATGAAAATGCAAAGGTAAAATAGCATTCAAACAAATATTCAAATAAGTCGACAAAAACATGAGTTGAACTCTTTACAGAAGGCCACTGACCTAATCTTGAAATTATTAGCTTGGAAAGGCAAATAATGAAATATGTAAACTAACTCGCACATATAAACTAAAGAATGCAAACTCATATGTCAAGTGTAATAAGTCTTTGTTGGTGATACAACTTTTTTGCATCGATATTACTCATCTTTGTGCAACTACAACTCAAATAGATCGTGTTATCTTATCCATGAGTATATATAAATAAAAGAAAATCATTAAAAACCAAACTAACACTAGTTATCAGTCTCTTGGGTCTATCCTCCAAAGAGATTCTAATAATTATGTTGACAATGCTAAGAGTGTTGGTTAGCAAGAAAAATCAAAACATCGAGTGCACACATGTTCCTTGTGCTGGTAATCAAAGCATAAACATGAGTGAGTAAAGGCAAAGGGAAATTGCATGAATAATTGAAAGGAAATGAGAGAAAAATTGCAAAATTAATATTATGGAAACAATTGGAACTACAAATAGAAATAGCTATGCATCTAACTACTCAAACTAATCCAGAGAATTGAAATCAAAACTAAATCTCCAACAATACAAATAGGTAGGGTATATTGGAGAGGGGGGGGCATGCCTCTGCCAGCATACTCTGCAAGAGGATTAGAGTGGTTGGCCGAAAATCTACAACAAAGATGTCTTTATTACACCATAAGAATAAATAATTATAAAGATGAGTTCAGTGCCTCACGCAACAAGTGATTACAACCAATAATTGTAATCATACAATCAATCCACGAGCTCCTTAAATGGTGTTGTCTCTCAAATTTATAATTACAACATTCAGATCATCAAATGAAACTATTACAACCAAAGATTTACTCACTAAAGAAAATCGCATTGTTTGAATTCTACTGAGTTTTGATAGGGATAATTGTGTTATGTTGGCGTAATGACAACGAAAGAAAGTTGATTTAGACGTGGATCCTTACATATGGAGCATAGAACCCATAACCCGAACTATAATTCGTTGCAATCAATAAATAATTTGAAAATGGGCCGCAATATAAATCTAGGCAAACCCAAATTAGAGATTTTCCCATATCTCTCAAATCCTTGACCTTCTAAAGAATCTACCTCTTAAAGACCTTAATTTGGCATTTCCAAACAAAACCCATGTTCCATAATTTGGAGATTCATCCTCGTTATCTCGGAAATCATGCTGGAAATTAACTGCTGCAAAGTTGGCACGTTTTTTACTGAAAACCCTTGACCATGCCTGGAGGCTTCCATGTGTGACTTGGGCACAAACCAAGGTACACACAACATGTTAGGGGTTAGATCTTCAAATCCCATGTGACCATCTTCCATATGGGTGTGCGCATATATGAAAAGCTACAAACTTGGATACTGGAACAACTGGGGGGTACATGAACAAAACTAGCATTCTTCATTAGTAAAACTTGCTTGAAAACTCATATTAATTCATTAAGAACTTAGGAATAATGATAAAATAAACAACTATACCTAATGATGCTTGTCAAGAGGGTTTTAGGCTTGAAATAAATAAAAAAATGGATGATATCAGGGCTAGGTTTAGATGCAAAAATAGAGTATAAGTAAAAAAAAAGAGTATATGGATGATGGCAAAATAAGGGTTCAACACTATCCTTGGCAAATGATACTTGTTCTTTATGGTAACCTTATTCGACTATCTGAAATCAATGCACATTGTTAAAGTTTCATCCTTCTTTTTCACAAAAAGCATTGGGATACCCCAAGGTGACACACTTGGGTGTACATACCCTTCTTCAAAATCTCTTCAAGCTACATCTACAATTCCTTCAGCTTCGGTGTGCTCATCCTATAAGGATTCTTGAACACTAGGGCAGCTCCAAGCATAAAATCAATGGAGAAATCAATATCTCTCTTTAGTGGCAACCCCGGTATCTCTCTGAATACATCCCCATAGCCTTTCAAGACTGGAAGGTCTTCAATACTTGGCACTTTATCCTTAGATTTCTCTTCCATATGCACTGCATATATTTGACATCCTTTTATGAAATTCTTCTTCAACTGCATGGCTGCAATTTCTCTGATTGATATTTCCGTTGGAATACCTTGAACTATTCTCAAGTTCCCTTCTTTATAAAGACAAGTGAATGCCTTGTTGTAGTAATCCAGAACAACGTGATGCTTATCCAACCAATCCATACCAATTAGGCAGTCATATGAACCCAAAGGTATGATGTTTAAATTTGCCTTTGTGCTTAGTCCATTCATGTCTATTGGAAAATACTTAACTAGCTCATTGATTATTCTCTTAGCTCCTATGACTATATGAACAAACCAAGATTTCCCATGTTTGCTTCTTTGCAAATGAATTATCTCAACAAGATTATGATCTATGTAACTATAACTAGCTCCATAATTACTTAAAATGGCTATGGGTTGATTGTTAGTCTTACCTTCTACTTCAATCATATGAAATTGATACTCTACTCGCTTGTTGTCCAAAGCTACATAAATCCTTGGCATGCTTATGTCCATGTCTTCAACTATATCAGTCTATTGTACTTGTGAACAATCCTCATTCTGTCTCCTTTGTGAGAGAAATATTTATACCTATGATATCCCTCACATCCCCAACATTTTATGGGCTACTACCTTGGCCTTTTTCCCAATGATTTTGTCATTTTTTATTCATTTGGAGCTTATTGTCCCTCGAGAACTGTTTATGAAGAATGGTGGCTTATACCCTTTCTTTCTCTGTTCTATCTTACCTTTCTTCTTGTCAGCCCAAACTCTCTAAAAGGTTGATCCTCCTTTATCTTGATCATAAAGGCACTTGGCTCTCCTTATTGCTTCCTCCAAAATCTTAGGTTCATCATATTGTATCTCATCATTGCATATCGAAGATATCCCACTTAGGAATCTTTGAATCTTGACCTTCTTATCCTTTATGGAATCGACATACCTCAACAACTCTAAGAATCTCATCTCATGCTCATCCATGGTAATGTTCCCAAGTTCAAGTTCAAAGAATTCCTTCATCTTCCTATCATAACAATGTTGGGACAAGTATTTCTTCTGAAAATACTTTATGAGTTGCCTCCAAGTAATCTTCTTCTCATCAACGTGTTGGACTTGCATGAGTTGGTCCCACCACATTGAGGTTTTTCCCTTTAGCTGATAAGTTGCAATTATGGATTCTGCTTGTGAGGAATGATTTTGTTGTTGGATATATTTTCTCATTACCGACAACCAAGAGTATGTATCTTCATCATTCATATGCTCACCATCAAATGTAGGAGGCTTAATCTTCCTAAAATTTCCTTGCAATTCATCTACCTCAAGCCTTCTTCTATGATGTCTTCCAGGGGACATGCTTAGGTTGCTTTCTTACTCTAAAAATGCATGAGCTCTAGTAATCGAGTGCCTTGGCGAATGGTGATGATGTCTAATAGAACTTCTAGAGTTTCTAGCACTTTTAGCATCTTCTTTTCTAGCATGAGGTTTGTTCTCTTCTGCCTTCCTTGAACCTGATTATTTGTCCATCCTCCTCTGCAACATGTTCAAGCTTTGTAACAATTGAGTGTTGATGTTGTTATGGTCCTCCTGAGCTCTCATAATTCTCTCATTTCCTAATTTGTAGCTCCACACATCTCTTTGCAGGCTTCTCATTGTCTCCACTAAATCTATAATTTTTGCTTTGCCTTCTCTATGCCCATTCGACTCAGTGCTTGCATTACCCAAAATGACATGCAACCCTTTGACTTCCTCCTCATGGATATAAGTTCTCTATGCATCCTCCATGTCTCTGGTTCTCATTCCAAGTTTACTTTGCTCCATCGGTACCCCGAAGTCTGCAAAATGTGCATGGAACACAATTTGTTAGATAAGAACAATAATTCAAAAAAATTGGAAAAATATGCATAATTTTGCCTTTTTGGGTCACCAGTCTTCCTTCTAATTTCCTGTGAATTATGTTGCTCAAATCATAGTTATGGGTGCATATCTGGATTCCTCTATCCAATAGATTTCTAATAACTACTTTCTTGCTCAATTTTGAGCTACGAGCATAAAGTTATAATCATCTTAATATTGCTAATTTACCCCTTTTGTACACCTTTCATCTTGGTGAAATTACTCCCATACACCAAATTTTGTCACTTGCAGAGGTAAATCTATTAAGAAATAGGAAAAAAATTGTATGCGACATAGATAATACCGATGATAGGGAATTCATAACAACTCTCATATTGTCAATCTGATGCTCCTGTCAAAATTTGAAGCAATCTAGAAATGAAAACTGTCTTTTTTCACCCATTTTTCCAAACTTAGAATTTTTAGCCAAACTGAGCATTTATGGAAAAAAAAAATCACTTAAGAAAAGTTATCTATCTAGATGAGTAGATAAAATGTCGAGTAAATAAAATTTACCAGATTTACCATTTGGGGACCCTTTTCCTCCTTTGAAAATCCCCAAAATCCCCCAAAACTGGCACAAAATAGTGGATTTTTTCCTATTTTGGCATCTCCATTCCAAACTCCTTGGAATTTGGCCATTCCCTTCATAGAGTGTTTTCATGTTTTCATTTATGATGCTCTCCACTGAGCTTGACCTTAATTTTTAAAACTTTGTAATTTGCATTTTTTGACAAATCGGTGCATAATTGGCCAGTGGCCCTCTCTGGCATTTTTGTTGCCATTGACATTGCAGACAAAACCCAAAAAAAATTATCTTCTTCTAAGTTATTATGCTCTTGCTATGACCAAAATATGACATTGGCTCCACAATTTATTTATTTTAAAACATATGACAACTTTTTCCTATGTGGCATCCTTGTCGATGTGGCATTCTGGGTCCACTTGGCACCCTAAGGTGATGCCATGTCAACCACTTGGAACCCTGAGGTGATGCCATGTCAACCACTTGGCCACCCTAGACCTACCTCATTAGCTTCCATCACCTTCTTTCTCCTTCTTTGGCATTCTTCTTCTCTTTCCTCTTTCTTCCTTTTCTCTTTTTTTTTCTTTGTTTTAACAAATAAAACACAGGCCCCACCGTACCTGACTGCCCACCTGGAACTTTGTCTAATAGTATATGGGACATGGGTCACACGTCTTATTCCATGCCTCCACTCGGCACCCCTTCATTGGTCACAGGGATGGGCGGGTCCTATCCCTCACCTTTTTTTCCTTGAGCACATGACTTACTCATCCACTAGATCAGATGATGGAGGATGAATGATGATCAATGTTCCACAGTGGGCGCCACAGTGGACGAGGAAGTAAGCTATGATACCACTTATGGTATCAGAGCTTACTTCCTCGTCCACTGTGGCGCCCACGTCACTTGTCGGGCTCATCATCGCACACTACAGACCTTCGATCTTGCCATCGTGTCCTGCCACCCTGCCACTGTGGCTTGCCATCGTCAACCTACCACCATGGAAGTGCATGTCACTTGACACGTGGCCTCCACTTCATCTTGTACGAAAAAATCCCCAAATTTTCCAAAATTCATAATTTTTTCAGTTTTTTTCAAAAATGTGTAATTTTCACAATTTCTCACAGACCATCATGGAATTTTGGAATTAAGCTTCCCATGGCCAATTTAGATGCTATGCAAGTCAAAATGACCCTTTCACCAACAATTTGACATTCATGTGTCGATTTCTCATTGAATTTCACTACAGAAATTGAGGCTTTTTACCTAATTGTGCCTGTTATAGCAGGATTTGTAGTTGTGCAAATCCCAACACAAGGTCACCAAATATTGTGTAACAACAGGAAATCCTACCACTATCACCTTAGTAAAAAATCCCCTCGTTTTAGTGATGGAGGAGGTCCACCACAAGGGAGGATTCCCTGGTGACCTCAAGGGATCAAAGTAGCAAGTTTGATAGCTAAGTCTGTCGCCCCCTCTCTTGATCACCTAATGAAAAGTCTAGGTCGATGAAATGGATGAGGTATGGATTTTTTTGAGTACCTGCCCTAAAAAAAACACTTATAGCATATATATGGTTGATTTTCAAGTATAAACATGCTATCAAAACCTCATAAGACACTAGACAATGATAATTTTCTATAGTTAATACAAAATTGCAGCAATACAACAATTTATAATGACAAGTACAAGTTTGTAACAACAACAATAAATATGCCTCATAAATGAAACAATTGACAATAGAAATTCAACATAAACTTAGTAGATTAAAACCCAATTAGTAGATGCAATTTATGGGTATGTTAGGATACTATTGGAGCAATGTGTGCAACACATTAGTGTATGTTAGGATGGTTGTAGTAGACTTGCAACAAGAACAAGTGTATTAGTGAATTAGTCCAAGTTAAAGTTAGTAAAGTTAGTAGAAAGCTCGAGAGAATGAAAATTGAGAATTTGTTGATCCCTTTCACCACAATAGAGCTTAAATGATTAGTGCCTTAGGGATATGGAAACGAAAAGTCATGTATTTTCACAAGAGGGCCGACTTCTTAATTTTCCCTTTTAAGTTACAGAAATTGAATTTTACAAAAAATAAAACCCAAAGAGTGTGACATCATGCCATAGTAGGGTGACGTTGGGCTAATGAGAGAGACGTCAAGTTCAAAAAGGTGGAGCGTTGGGTCTCCAAAGGCCACATGTCATTCTCCCACATGCCAAGGTCCATGTCAGTCCCTCCTCCATCAATCCACCAAGCGAATCCATCAAACCCTAACCCTTGGGTGATGCCATGGGCTAGGAAGGCAACATCTACGCCTCCAAAGGCCAACGTTCAAGTGGACAAAGGTGGAGTCTCATCCTCTAGCCATGCCGACATGCCTCCAAAGGAAACGTTCTCCATCATCAAGGTGCAATTCTCCTCATCAAATGGTTCCCTATACGTGGGGTCTAACATTTATCCTGTGGGCAAAGTCCTGCAAAAACAAACACGTACAACCTCCAAGGGCTCACAAGTCACAAATATCAGACCAAGTAATTTGTATCTAATACAAGAACCACCCAAACATGTGTATCAAACCCCCCTTTTCAAACTAAACAAGTGCTTAAAGACCTTATAAGTTTTGCCCAATTTAGGTATGGGAGGGGTGTCATGGTGCCCTATTAGGTAGGCCAATCCCCAAGTCAAGGGATGTTTCCCAAGAGGAACTTATCTAATTCATGTAGTGGGTGTGAGGTGGATTTTGGGCAAGACTTTCTAGGCATGGGGTTCTTGACATACAAGGGTTCATATTGTCTCATTTATGGGTGCCTTTGTAGAGGGTGTGTCGCACCTTCGCTTGCAATGCAACCTTTTTCCAAGCTCTTGCCATTTAATTTATTAAGGTCCGAACATTAAGTGTTATGTGCAATGGAAATTAAAGAGCATTGTAATGCCACTTGAAGCTAAGAACACATTGGATGACATACGCAATGGAAAGTAAAATACACCGCAAATGCATTCCCTCAACAAGCAGGACATTTATTTATTGTCTTTAGAAGATCCTTGATTTTTATGGAGAAGCGCTTAATTTGTCTCAAGACCTTAGGGCAAGCATCTAAAAGGATAATGATTGGCTTTTATCTTTTTCCAGCTACAACACCTCTGGGCCTTTAGCCCCTTCTTCCCACCCTTCTTCCCACAAAATGAGGTACAATCCCTTCTTGGGGTCAATGAACCCATAAAACCCAAAAGATGAGGAGACAGAAGAAAAAGAAGAGTGGAAATTGGTAAGTATGAGTAGGACTGGTATGATGATCCTTCAAAGGACTAGCTAGTAGCAACCCTTTTCCCGAGGGTGACCTACTTACTAGGAAACCATGTCACTCACCAAGGTGAAACTAGGCAAAAGGTATGATCTCCAAGCAAACGTTCCATAATCAAGAAAGGATTCTTTGCAACATGCTCAAATGCTTCAAATATTAAAATGACACTTTCCATGATACCAAACTTGTTATCTCATGAAGCAAGACCTATTGTCTTCTTGGACCAAGCTGATGTAGTGGATGTTGCTCTGTTGTTGGTGATGAATGATGATGTAATCATGAATAGGAAGGGCTTTGTTGGTCAATCTGCCATTTATCAAGACACATTGATGATTGATACAAAAGGATCAACAACATAATTAACATTCACATTGGAGGTATAGAGCCATAAAATACATACACAATGAGATCTCAAAATCTCGTTATGTATGAAAGAAGGCTATTATGTTAGAAAGTAATGGATGTGCTCGTTTAACCATAGACAATATAACAATATTGTCACCCAACCATAAGCCAAAGCCACCCTCGAGCACCTTAACCTTGACAGAGAATGATTCTGGAAGCAAACCAATAGTCAACCATGACTAATACATAAAGATAACCAAGACTGGTCAGAAAGTCAACCATAACCAATAGAAACTCTGAGCCTAAACCAGGAATACAAATTGCAGCAGCTGCTCCCCAGGCATACGCACTTGCCAGTTTCTGCAGTGCGCACTTCTTCCCAGCTGAATTTTCGAGCTGTCTGGTTCAAAATGAAGTCTGACTACTTGTATTTATATTGTTTTATTGAGTTGTCTGGGCCGACTTCTCATTCTGGATGCAAAATACTTAATATTAATTACTTCCTTGAGCCGACTTATCTTCTATTGTTAGGTTTAATGCTTTAGGGTTTCTTCTTGCTTCCCAGAATAATCTATTCTCGTAAGGGTTACACATGGAGGTAAATACCTCCCGCAGCTACCATAATATCAACACTCCCTCCTAGCTAGGGAGGTATTGAAGGTAATGGTCTTGAGCACAAACGTACCATTCAATCGGTAGCATCATCATAGTCATATAGACTATCTCATGATTAGATCACGAGCACCATCATCACTATCATCTGATAGCATCCACTGCATCATCTCTCGAAGCCATACTCTATCTGAGTAGTCAGGCATAATGTTGGATAAGTCACTCACTCCACAGAGTGATACAAGGATCATTCTTCTAATCTAGACATATGTCCTAGAAGAATTACTATCCCAACAGATGCTAAAAGTTACGCCATGGACTACAGAGACCATTCATATAGGAATGTCAACCTAGGACTATTTTCTAATCAAGTTATAGAGATCTGTCTCAACCTGTATGCATTAGAAAATATCAGATTTGAACCATTTTCCTAATCGGGCCACAATCTATGCCTTAGGAAAATTCTAGTCCATGACATGTCAACAAAATGTCAACCTGGACCATTCTCCATAGAGAGAATACTCGTCCACCAATAATTTGTTTTATCTGGACCATTCTCAACCTGGAGAATGTATGTCCACAAGCACATTGACAATCCATCTAGTTGATAATAATTTTCAACACTACTGATAGTCTACATGGCAATCAGAACAATGTCATTCAATAGAACACAACTGTGTTTATAGTAGTACATAACTACAATCCAGTGGTACACTACCACACCAAGTAGCACACAGCTACTTGATCAGTGACACATAGTCACAACCAGTGGAATACATCCACCTCAGTATCATACATCTACTGTCTAGAGACATACAATATCCATAGCAATCATATCATCTGATATCAACCTGCACAGAAAAACAATATCATGATATAAACTGAGTTGTCTGGTCCATTCTTCCACTCACATCTGTGAGATCTGGAAGAGCATATGCCCTTAGAAAGTAAAACATGAGCCATGAGTTGTCTGGACTATTCTTCTCAAGCATAGAAGAATAATTGTCCTGATTTCTTAGCCTGGACCATTCACCTATCTGGGCCATTCCTCCGACACTAAACAAAGTGCAACCTGGAGAGAATGAGTCTTCCCTAGGGAATGCTTGTCCCTGATTGTTGAACCTGGACCATTCACCTAACTGGGCAATTCCTCCGACACTAAAAAAATTGCAACTTGGAGAGAATGAGTCTGCCCTAGGGAATGATTGTCCATACCATTTTCTAAGGAAATGATTGTCCTGCACCAATCTCCAAAACAAACCATTCTTCAAAAAATTTCACAACTGTAAACTTCGAAAGAATGATTTCCCATCGAGGCGGACCATTCTAATTGACCACTACTGAGAGTGACTGTCAAGAAGAAATATTGTCCTAGACCATTCACCCACACTGGACAAAAGGGGAATCGTTGTCTACGGTACATCAACAATCTTTCGGACCATTTTCATTACGAAAATGACCGTCTGATCTGGACCATTTTCCGAACTGGAAAATGCATGTCCGTTAGAAATCTCAAACCAATTTCTGAACTGGAAAGAAACTACTCATCTTGGACCATTTTTCGAACTAAAAAATGACTGACAATAAATCAATAACACATTAGTTCTCCCTCCCAACCTGGGAATCATCTCTTCCCTTTTCAATAAGGAAGTCGTCTCCTTGAGCTCCAGATTGTTTCTTGAGTACGCAAACTTTTTCATCTTGGACAGAGGATTTACCAAAATATCTGCTATCTGCTCATCCGTGGAGATATATTGGAGAACCACTTCTCCTTTCTAGACCTCATCATGGAGAATGTAATGCTTGATCCCAATGTACTTCAGACTTTTTGGAACACTGGTTTTCTCTGAAGGCTTCATATAGCTCTGATCATTACAGTATATCATGGTTGGATTCAAAACTTTTGTTTCTTGCTAGCTCATGACATTGTGGCAAGGCTCAAACTGAAACATATCTAAGTGGCACTTCTTCTGTCATAATAAGAGTGTGTCATGGATTAGCAATCCATCATCCTGAACTTCTGAGTAACCATTCTGATACAATATCTATGTTATAGAAAGTTTTCACCACGCTTTTGTTGTGCATTGGAGGCTCTGCAGCAAGTTGTTTGAATCCATACAAGATCTTCTTCCATCTGCATACAAGAGTCTCTTTCTAGTATGCCTCAAAACCTTGAGGTTTCTCTACACATGTTTCTTTGTTCAATTACTCAAGAGAACAGTCTTTGCATTCATCTGATGTAAACTCCAACCCATGGATATTGCAGAAGATATAATGGCTCCAGTAGAGGTATGGCCGGTTACTGGAACAAGCTATCAGCATAGTCTTCTCCCTCCATCTGGGAGAACCTCTAGTTTTGAATCTCGCGATGCTTCCATTCATAAGTCTTTCATACATTGTTCTTCATCACAACTTCCATTTCTTGTACTTGATTGCTTCTAGTGGGTTAAAACCAAGCTAGTAGTCTTGTTATTCTCGATATAATGACTGGTTGTTCTTGCTTTTCTTTCTCTCTTGGAATCTTCATGTTCTTCCTCATGTTTCTCTTTAGCTCTTGGGTCCATGGAGTTTTTTGTAGGTTCCATGCCCTGAATATTCCAACTTATTCCTTTCATCATAGAATCATGGATGTGAATGGACAATCAGGGATACTTTAAGGCTACTTGAAGAAGACTACTTCTAAAATCAAATTGAACACGTGTTGCTTTTCACGACTGATATCATCAATGGGAACATGGATAGATACTTCAATAGATCATATTATTTAGGATTAGCTCCCTCCTAATCCTTGCTTCATGCATGAATGCATGCTCTTCTTTTGGAAATATATAATCGACTCCCTCCATCTAAGAGAGTCCACGCTTCCGTTTGCATCATTATTGTTAAGGTTTAAGATATTATTAGGTCTCTTCGCATTTCACTAGATAACAATAACATAGATAGGATCACTGAGAAATACAAAATCACAAGAGACACATCATTTATCCTAGGAAACCCTCATGGGGGAGAAAACCCAGCAAAAACTTCCTTAATATACATAGCCAAGACAGTGCCAAGAGATTACTCAAACAAATACAGAAAGTCCTCTCCCAAGAATGTGCCTCTCTCTCTCTCTCTTCCTTCTACTCCAAGTGCAGCTCCAAACTTGCGCTCTGATGAACAAGTGAGTGTGTGTTCAAATGAGGTGCTAGCCTCTTTATTTATACAATCTGACACGTGTGGACGGAAGTGTCTTTTCACTGGCAGGGCCGACTTCTTATTTTGGGTGGTTATAACCACCTTTAATATATTATGGGGCCGACTTCTCATTCTGCCTATTACAATTAGGGTTTGACCAATACGCAAAAGGGGATTTGGTCATTTACAAGACCCGACATGATCAATCTACAAAAGGGGATTGATCTAATGAATAATACATCAATAATAATTAGAATACTCTTTGTAGTTACAATATTTCAATGCAAAGGTAAAATAGCATTCAAACAAATATTCGAATAAGTCAACAAAAACATGAGTAGAACTCTTTGCAAAAGGCCACTGACCTAATCTTGAAATTATTAGCTTGGAAAGGCAAATAATGAAATATGTAAACTAACTCGCACATATAAACTAAAGAATGCAAACTCATATGTCAAGTGTAATAAGTCTTTGTTGGTGACACAACTTTTTTGCATCGATATTACTCATGTTTGTGCAACTACAACACAAATAGATCGTGTTATCTTATCCATGAGTATATCTAAATAAAATCAAATCATTAAAGACCAAACTAACACTAGTTATCAATCTCTTGGGTCTGTCCTCTAAAGAGATTCTAATAATTGCGTTGATAATGCTAAGAGTGTTGGTTAGCAAGCAAAATCAATACATCGAGTGCACACATGTTCCTTGTGCTGGTAATCAAAGCATAAACATGAGTGAGTAAAGGCAAAGGAAAATTGCATGAATAATTGAAAGGAAATGAGAGAAAAATTGCAAAATTAATATTATGGAAACAACAGGAACTACAAATAGAAATAACTACGCATCTAACTACTCACACTAATCCAGAGAACTGAAATGAAAACTAAATCTCCAACAATACAAATAGGCAGGGTATATTGGAAAGGGGGGGGCATGCCTCTTCCAGCATACTCTGCAAGAGGATTACAGTGGCTGGCCGAAAATCTATAGCAAAGATGTCTTTATTACACCATAAGATTAAATAATTACAAAGATGAGTTTAGTGCCTCACGCAACAAGTGATTACAACCAATAATTGTAATCATACAATCAATCCATGAGCTCCTTAAATGGTGTTGTCTTTCAAATTTATAATTACAACATTCAGATCATCAAATGAAACTATTACAACCAAAGATTTACTCACTCAAGAAAATCACATTGTTTGAATTCTACTGAGTTTTGATAGGGATAATTGTGTTCCGTTGGCGTAATGACAACGAAAGAAAGTTGGTTAAGACGTGGATCCTTACATATGGAGCATAGAACCCATAACCCGAACTGCAATTCATTGCAATCAATAAATAATTTGAAAATGGGCCGCAATATAAATCTAGGCAAACCCAAATTAGAGATTTTCCTATATCTCTCAAATCCTTGACCTTCTGAAGAATCTACCTTCAAGTGACCCTAATTTGGAATTTCCAAACAAAACCCATGTTCCATAATTTGGAGATTCATCCTCATTATCTCGAAAATCATGCTGGAAATTAATTGTTGCAAAGTTGGCATGTTTTTTTACTGAAAACCCTTAACCATGCATCGAGGCTTCCATGTGCGACTTGGGCACAAACCAAGTTACACACAACATGTTAGGGGTTAGATCTTCAAATCCCATGTGACCATCTTCCATCTGGGTGTGCGCATATATGAAAACCTACAAACTTGGATACTGGAACAACTAGGGGGTACATGAACAAAACTAGCATTCTTCATTAGTAAAACTTACTTTAAAACTCATATTAATTCATTAAGAACTTAGGAATAATGATAAAATAAACAACTATACCTAATGATGCTTGTCAAGAGGGTTTTAGGCTTGAAATATAAAAAAAAATGGATGATATCACGGCTAGGTTTAGATGCAAAAATAGAGTATAAGTGAAAAAAAAGAGTGTATGGATGATGGAAAAATAAGGGTTCAATACTATCCTTGGCAAATGATACTTGTTCTTTATGGTAACCTTATTCGACTATCTGAAATCAATGCACATTCTTAAAGTTTCATCCCTCTTTTTCACAAAAAGCAATGGGATACCCCAAGGTGACACACTTGGGCATACATACCCTTCTTCAAAATCTCTTCAAGCTACATCTACAATTCCTCCAACTTTGGTGTGCTCATCCTATAAGGATTCTTGAACACTAGTGCAGCTCCAAGCATAAAATTGTAAATTCTAACCTTGTACAATATCTATTGCAAACTGATATTCAGAAAAGAACAGAAAAGATACAATGGAAAATACAAACATTACACAGAGATTTTTCACCTGGAAACCCAAACCGGGAAAACCAACATATATTATATTCA
>ML776553.1:5018508-5034109 GCA_009831015.1 Picea engelmannii | reverse complement strand
ATACAAGATATGTACAGAGACGATGCAAACAAGATATATATACAAGAAATAAGAAGAGTGTTGTTACCTTTTTAGAAGAAGAAGTCTCTTCCATCCTGCTTAGTCTTCTTTGTAGGTTCCTTTTCTTCGGCAATTGATGCTTCATGTTTCTCCTTTCTTTTCTTTAGCTCGGGACAATGATTCTTGTAGTGACCATACTTTCGACAGTTGAAGCATTGTACTTCTGAAATTTCTTTCTCTTGATTTGGCTTCCTCCTTGAACCAAATTTCCTTTTGTTCCTGAAGTTCTTGAATCTTGCTGTGAAAGATTGATCGTCGTACTTCTTTTGGGGTTTCTCTTTTGCATTGATACTTGATTCTTCTTGAGCACAACAAGTCCAAAGTTCTTCAAATGTTAGGTACTCCTTCCTTGTGTTCATGCTTGCGGCAAATGCATCCCACGTCTTGGGAAGACCATTGAGTACTATGTTCACCAATTCCTTCTCTGAAGTGATCTCTTCAATAGCTTGTAGTTGATCTTTTAACTGGGAGATCCTTACAAAGTATGATGTTATGTTGTCATCCTCATTCATCTTCATGTCATAGAGCTCATTCTTCAGACTCATAACTTGTTTGATGTTTCTGATTGAGAAGAGATTTGTTAGGGCATCGTACATCTTCTTCGATGAGTCAAGATGGGAGATGTAGGGTATCAAGTGGTCTTTTATACCATCCACTATGATACTCATGGCATTGATGTCAACATCTTTGAACTTCTCCGTGGCTTCAACATTCTGCGGTTCCTTCTCTTTTCCTTCTTCAAACTCTGGTTTCATGATCTTTCCTTTCACGATATCCAGCACTTTATTCTTGGCAAGGATGAGGTCGATCCTTGTCTTCCACGCTCTGAAGTTAGAGGCTCCATCTAACTTGTTCTTAGACTTCATAGAGTTAGTCATGGATGCTTGACTTGGTCAAACCTTAGATTTGACCAGAAATTCAAACTTCACGTCTTGGCTTACTAAGAGTATCAGGAGATGTGCCAGGCTAGGGCGCACTGATCTGTTCGGAGATTAGGTCAATCTCTTCACTTAAGGTGCCTCAACAAGAGGATTAGGGTTTCTGCAACTACTCCTGCTAGTAACCCTGGCGACAATGTCTTGTAAGTTGCTTCTGCTAGTAACCCCAGCGGCAGTTCCTCAGCGAGCTCAATATCCTAGCGGCTTTGTTTCCTTCCAGCGTTTAGACTGAATGAAGGAGGTGTGGGCCCATAACCTGTTAGAATATAGAAGATGGTGTGCTCATTTTACCATTGACGATACCCTCGTCACCCAACCATAGGCCGAAGCCACCCTTCGGGCACCTTAACCTTGACTGAGAATTACTCCGGAAGCAAACCCTAGGCTAGATAGCCAAACAAGGTGTAGCACATCTTCCTCCAAGGATAGCGCACCAACAATAGCTGATCAGATAGTCCAAACCCTAGCCAAGAGATAGTCCATGTCAATATTGAAAACTAGCTGCTGCTACAGCTGCACCTGCAACCCTCCTCCACATGTGTGCACCAAACTGGGAACTGCATTGCACACCAGTTGCTCTCTGCAATTCTGAGATGTGTCAAATGACAACTAGCGCCTTGTATTTATACTGGTTCTGCCAGATTTGTTGGGGCCGACTTCTTCTTCTGGATATGTGTCTGTTCAATATATTATTATTATTTCTCGCTGACTTCTTCTCTTGGAGGCTAATAACCTAATATAAATTATCTTCTTGAGCCAACACGACTTTTAGGGTTATTAGCCAACTCATTAGGGTTTTCTCTTGCTTTCCGAAGTCTTCTATTCTCGTCAGGTTCACATGTGGAGGTAAATACCTCCCGCAGCTACCATGATATTAACATAGGTATGTTTGGTTACTGGAAGAAGCTATCATCATAGTCTTCTCCCTCCATCTGGGAGAACCTCTAGTTCTGAATCTCGCGATGCTTCCATTCATAAGTCTTTCATACATTGTTCTTCATCACAACTTCCATTTCTTTTGCTTGATTGCTTCTAGTGGGTTAAAACCAAGCTAGTAGTCTTGTGATTCTCGATATAATGATTGGTTGTTCTTGCTTTTCTTTCTCTCTTGGAATCTTCATGTTCCTCCTCATGTTTCTCTTTAGCTCTTGGGTCCATGGAGTTTTCTGTAGGTTCCATGCCCTGAATATTCCAACTTCTTCCTTTCATCATAGGATCATGGATGTGAATGGACAATCAGGGATACTTTAAGGCTACTTGAAGAAGACTTCTTCTAAAATCAAATCGAACACGCATTGCTTTTCATGGTTGATATCATCAATGGAAACATGGATAGATACTTCAATGGATCATATTATTTAGGATTAGCTCCCTCCTAATCCTTGCTTCATGCATGAATGCATGCTCTTCTTTTGGAAATATATAATCGACACCCTCCATCTAAGAGAGTCCACACTTTCGTTTGCATCCTTATTGTTAAGGTTTAAGCTATTATTAGGTTTCTTTTCATTTCACTAGATAACAATAACATAGATAGGATCATTGAGAAATACACAATCATAAGAGACACATCATTTATATTGGGAAACCCTCATGGGGGAGAAAACTCGACAAAAACTTCCTTAATATAGATAGCCAATACAGTGCCAAGAGATAACTCAAACAAATACATAAAGTCCTCTCCCAAGAATGCACCTCTCTCTCTCTCTTCCTTCTACTCCAACTGCAGCTCCAAACGTGCGCTCTGATGAACAAGTGAGTGTGTGTTCAAATGAGGTGCTAGCCTCTTTATTTATACAATCTGACATGTGTGGACGAAGGTGTCTTTTCACTGGCAGGGACGACTTCTTATTATGGGTGGTTATAACCACCTTTAATATATTCTAGGGCCATCTTCTCATTCTGCCTATTACAATTAGGGTTTGACCAATCCGCAAAAGGGGATTTGCTCATTTACAATACCCGACATGATTAATCTGCAAAAGGGGATTGATCTAATGAATAATACATCAATAATAATTAGAATACTCTTTGTAGTTACAATATTTCAACACTCCCCCTTAACAAGAAGGGTATTCTACAACAACATCAGGCGAGAGAGAGGGAAACATCATCAACAACATCTTGGAACACTGATTGGCATATCTATAAATCATCGAAAGTTTTTCTCATCATCAATATCATCATTCACAACAGGGAGTTGGAATGGCATCATCATCCTCATCAACATGAGGCTAAGGTAACATCATCATCATCTTCAGCATGAGGCTAAAGTGATATCATCATATTCAGCATGAAAGATGAAATAACATCGTCATCATCATAATCATCTTCAACAAGAAGCTGAAGTGCCACCATCATCATCATCTTCAGCAAGAAGTTGAAGTGCCATCATCATCATCATCTTCAACAAGAAGCTGAAGTCGCATCATCGTCATCATCTTCAGCAAGAAGTTGAAGTGGCATCATCATCATCAACTTCAACAAGAAGTTGAAGTGGCATAATCATCATCAACTTCAGCAAGAAGCTAAAGTGACATGATCATCATAAACTGCATCAACATGGATTAGTATAACACTAATACATCATCATCATCAATAACAACACAAGGCTGATACAATATCAAAAACAACAATATCACAGCACAAAGGCTGGAACATCATCAACAACAACAACATCACAACACAAAGGCTGGAGCATCATCAACATCAGCACTAGGCTGAGAGTCTTCAACACGAGGCTGACATCACAACATGAAGCTAGCTACACAATATCATCAGCACGAAGCTGGCATCACAACACGAGGCTAGCACATCATCACAGCACAGGGTTGGCACATCATCACAACACGAGGCTGGCACATCATTACAACACGATGCTGACACATCATCATAGCATGAGGCTGGCATGTCATTAGCACGAGGATGGCATCACAACAATTAAGCTGGCACATCATCAAAACAATTAAGCTGGCATCACAACACTAGGTTGCCACATCATCACAACAATTAAGCTGGCATCACAACACTAGGCTGCCACATCATCACAACAATTAAGCTGGCACATCATCACAACAATTAAGTTGGCAACACCACACAACAATTAAGCTAGAATCACAACACAACAATTAAGTTGGCAACAACACACAACAATTAAGCTGGAATCACAACACAACAATTAAGCTAGCAACACAACACAAAAATTAAGCTGGAATCACAATAGAACAATTAAAATGGCAACACCACACAACAATTAAGCTGGAATCACAACACAATAATTAAGCTGGCAACACCACACAACAATTAAGCTGGAATCACAACACTAGGCTACCACATCAACACAACAACACTCCCCCTTTCAAGGGAGGTCCTTTTGGAATATACCAAGCTTATCTCGAAAGTGCTCAAACTTTACACGAGATAGAGGTTTGGTCAACACATTTGCAACTTGTTCATTCGTGCTAACATATTGGATTTTTATGGCTCCTCTCTGCACTATGTCACGGATGTAATGATATCGGATCTCTATGTGTTTTGACTTGTCATGGAACACAGGGTTCTCTGTCATCTTTATACAACTATGGTTATCACATAGGATCGTGGTTGCTTCCATCTCTAGGTCAAATAGACCAGTCAACAACTTACGAAGCCATATAGCTTCACAATTGGCAGAACACGCAACAATGTATTATGCTTCCGCTGTACTGAGAGCAATGCTCGATTGCTTCCTACTCTGCCATGAGATCATGGTTGATCTCAAACTGAAACAACATCCTGAAGTGCTCTTCCTGTCGGAGACACTTCCAACCCAATCTGAATTAGTGTACCCACTCAGTATGAAGTCATGATCTCCATCATAACTGAGACCACAATCTAATGTACCCTTAAGGTACCTCATCACATGTTTTGCAACAACTAGGTGAACATGTCTGGGTTCTACCAGAAATTGACTCAAAGTGTTCACGGCAAAATAGATATCTGGTCTGGTGTTCATTAGATACGTCAACGATCCAATGATCTGTCTATACAGCATGGCATCAATCAATTCTGACGAAGTGTCGACCAGAAGCTTAAGTTTCGTTTCCATGGGTGTATTCATGGACTTACACTCCAACATATCAAATCTCTTCAGGATTTCAACTACATACTTCCCTTGGTTAAGGAAGATCTTCTCTGTGCTCTGCCAAACTTCAAGACCTAAGAAATAATGCATTTAGGTCTTCCATCAAACTCTGTGGCGAGCTTCTTCTGCAATCTGTGATGAGCTTTTCTTCATCTTTGTCAAGGATACATCATCTACATATAGTAGTAACATCACTAGCTCATCATTCGTAACCTTGAGATAAAGGTTAGAATCAACTTTACTCTTGGTAAAGCCCAAGCTCGTCAAGAAACTGTCAATTCTTCCATATCAAGCTCCAGGAGCTTGCTTCAACACGTATAGAGCTTCCTTCAATTGGTAGACATGAGTCTTTCTATTTTCAATCTTTAAATCAAAGTTTCTCATTACATTGTACCAATTTGGTACATTTGTTCAGCTGCAACTCAATATGCACAATCATGTGCTAGCTCTATGTGCTCTCTGCAAGGTACTATCTGTCTCACTGATTGAGAGTATGTCCTCTACTCTCTCTTCAAATGTTCGTTCTGGAATCTGGGACTCTGCACCTGCAGCTGCTCTAAGGCTGAGAACGACTGCTTCATTCTCACTGTGGCTGCTAAAATTTGAGAGTAACTCCTCTTATTCTATCACGACAACAATTTCATCTGAAAATGAGAGTGGCTCAGTAACTGATACTGAAGATATCTCTTCTTCTTTCATGGAGGTAATCATAGTCATGTTTCCATGACCCAACTAATGTATTGCACCAACTGCCACTCAATTTTAAATATGGGGATTTCTCCCCCTGCATCTCATACTATATATGAATCATGGTTGTTCTAGTTGTCTTCATAAATACTGGAACTATTTCTTCAATAAGTGTCTCGTCATAGTTTTCTCCCTTTTGCTGGGAGAATCCTTTAGACACACATCAGGCTTTGTACATTTACAACATGCTTGATCTATATAGATCGATCTTGGAAGTCAATACTGACTTCTCTTCTAGTCTCACGAAAGAATCCATATCCTAGTCTTTCTGATTGGCTTCCTTCTCTGTTACTAAAACAAGGGAATCTTCCCAAGAGATTTCATATCTCCTAGAAGTTTTTGAAGCTATGATCTAGTCTTCTCATGACATCTGTCTCCCAGATCTGGAAGTTGTCTCTTCATCTGATCCTTTCTGGGATTAGGCTTACTCTCAATTTCTTCTGAGTCTACAAGGAATTCATCATCTCTTACAGGGTATACTTGGTGTTGAATACTAAGTCTAAATATGAAGGACTAAGTCATGCTTCAAATGAGTTTTGCTTTCTGTCAAAGTCGCTTCATTATCATTTGAACAAGTTTACTATGAGTTCTTTGCTCTAATGTTCGGTCATCTTTGGAGCCTTCTGCTCCTTACAATCAATCTTCATATGAGATACTCTGAATCTCAAAAGACAGTTTCTTCTTCATCTTCTTTGGTACATGAGTGTATATGGTCATGTACATAATCTGCTTCATGTCTCATATAATAGGTTGCCTTCAACAACCTTCACTATAGCTTCCTCAGGGTTATCACCTGTGACCTGAAACAAGGTCAACAAAACAACAAGCAAGAATAATACTCTTTCGATAATAGTAGATAAAACAATAGCACGAGTAATCATCATAGTAGCTCCTTTAGAGCTATCACTTGTGACTTGTCTGAAACAAGGATCAAAAGTGAGGAATACAATACGAAATGAGATCAACACTCTTCTAGTGTTGTGATCACACATTCATCCAAGGTAACCTGGAATCAACACAAGAAGTTTCTCCTAGAGGAGATGTTAGTTGTATCTGGTAGATGATTACATTAAGCATTTATCTCAATATCCTCACATGCTACCAAGCGTAATACTTTTCAAAGACTGCTACCTCAACTATAGTGTTTTCTTGACACTTGCACGTTTTGAATCTTATCAACTTAATCAATCAAACTCAGAACCTGGAGTTTTGTTCTCAAGAACGAGTGTGTTGCTTTTCTTCCAAGTCTCCTTCACTCAAGATGACAAGTGCTTTCTTCAACCTGTCTTCTATACTAGAACAATATGCTATCTTGACAAAAGGTTGGGTTAGAGAATAAACTCTATGATCTCTACTTTAATCCATCTAATATTTTGACCAAAGGTTACTATGATGGTCATAGCTACAACATGCAACATTGATCAAAATAATGTCATAACAAATAAATGCATATTAGAATAATCACACCTGGGTTGCATTATTCCTCTAAATGTGTTGGATCTTGAGATCCTTCTGGATCTATGGCAAGAGATCCCTTCTCCTGCAAATACCTTTTCAAGCTTAACCGTTTAAACATGTGTGAGTACATACCTCTGACGACATTTGCAGGTAGTGGCACCATTTGGTAGCGACGATAATGATTACCAACTCTTAAAAACTTCAAGGGTGACTGCAACTGGTACTACGACTGATACTCCAACTAATACTGCAACTGGTTCTGAGACTGCAACTACGACTGCAACTTAGGGTTTTATGAGGAAACCCTAATTTTCAAACTTCAAATTTTGAAATTCTGATCCAGGGGATAGATGCACTGAGCTGAGGCGAGTAAGCTGGTGCATTTAGATTTTTGAAAATCCAATTTTTTTCTCCTCAAACTTGATCAGCAGATTTCTGGACTGGTGCTTTTGGTTTTCTGGTACTTCTAGTTTTCTT
The DNA here is from genome assembly GCA_009831015.1 of Picea engelmannii. NCBI lineage: Eukaryota > Viridiplantae > Streptophyta > Pinopsida > Pinales > Pinaceae > Picea > Picea engelmannii. The sequence goes on along the minus strand of ML776553.1, from coordinate 5,026,306 downwards.
GTACTTTGTGAAAACTAGGGTTTCACTTTCCGGGAGATCTAGCCACTGAAAAGTTGTGCTGAGGATGCCAAAGTGATCCTTGAGGAAGGACACACTTTTCTAGATGGTTTTGGGGCTGAAATTCTTCTTCAATAAAAAGCCATGATTTGCATGTACGACAACAGTGACGTTTTTCTCTTTCTCTTGTGAAAGATGCTCTCTTCAGCTTAGCTCTAATACCATGTTAAGGTTTAAGCTATTATTAGGTTTCTTTTCATTTCACTAGATAACAATAGCATAGACAGGATCACTGAGAAATACACAATCACAAGAGACACATCATTTATCCTGGGAAACTCTCATGGGGGAGAAAACCCAGCAAAAACTTCCTTAATATAGATAGCCAATACAATGTCAAGAGATAACTCATACAAATACAGAAAGTCCTCTCCCAAGAATGTGCCTCTCTCTCTCTTCCTTCTTCTCCAACTGCAGCTCCAAACTTGCGCTCTGATGAACAAGTGAGTGTGTGTTCGAATGAGGCGCTAGCCTCTTTATTTATACAATCAAGCACGTGTGGACGAAGGTGTCTTTTCACTGGCAAGGCCGACTTCTTATTATGGGTGGTTATAACCACCTTTAATATATTATAGGGCCGACTTCTCATTCTACCTATTACAATTAGGGTTTGACCGATCCACAGAAGGGGATTTGGTCATTTACAATACCCGACACGATCAATCCGTAAAAGGGGATTTGGTCATTTACAATACCCGACATGATCAATCCGCAAAAGGGGATTGATCTAATGAATAATATATCAATAATAATTGATCTAATGAATAATACATCAATAATAATTAGAATACTCTTTGCAGTTACAATATTTCAACACTTATTGCCTTTTGCAAAGTGTCACAAGTGATTTTCCAATTTCCTCTTGATTGTTGACTTCTTTCTGTTTTTACTTCTTCTAGGATTCTTCAAGTTTGATTCTGATTTCGGCTTATCTTGCAGTTGTTACTTATGTTAATAATGTCCACATGAATTGTTACTAGGGGTTGTCGATGTACTTCATCTTTTCATGTGAATTGCTTGACTTGTAGTCATCGTGATAGCAATCCTTATCTTGTTGTTCTTGTCTTAGGTATTGTTTCTCTTTGAACAACTTATCTTCTAAGAAATAGATATGCAAGATATGTACAGAAACTATGTAAACATGGTATGTACAAGAATTATGAAGAATATTGTTACCTTGTCTTAGAAGAAGAAGTCTGTTTTATCTTGCTTGGCCTTCTTTGAGGGTTCCCTTTCTTTGACAACTGATGCTTTGTGTGTTCCTTTCTTTTCTTTAACTCAGGACAATGATTCTTGTAGTGACCATATTTTCGATAGTTGAAGCATTGCATTTTTGACATATCTTTCTCTTGATTTGGTTTCTTCCTTGAGCCAAACTTCTTTTTATTTCTGAAGTTCTTGAACCTTGTTGTGAAGGCTTGATCATCGTATTTCTTTTGGGGTTTCTCTTTTGCACTAATCCTTGATTCTTCTTGTGCACAACAAGTCCAAAGTTCTTCAAATTTAGGATACTCCTTCATTGTGTTCATGCTTGCGGCAAATGCATCCCATGTCTTGGGAAGACCATTGAGTACTATATTTACCACTTCCTTCTCTGAAATGATCTCTTCGATAGCTTGTAGTTGATCTCTTAATTGAGAGATTCTCACAAAGTATGATGTTATGCTGTCATCATCATTCATTTTCATGTCACGGAGCTCATTCTTCAGACTCATTCCTTGTCCAATGTTTTTGACTGAGAAGAGGTTTGTTAGGGCATCATACATCTTCTTAGATGAGTCAAGATGAGAGATGTAGGGTATCGAGTGGTCTTTTATAGAGTCCACTACGATACTCATGGCATTGATGTCATTGTCTTTGAACTTCTCCATATCTGCAATGTTACGAGGTTCCTTCTCTTTTCTTTCTTCGAACCGTGGTTCCACGATATTTCCTTTCACGATGTCCAACACTTTATTCTTGGCAAGGATGAGGTCAATCCTTGTCTTCCATGCTCTGAAGTTAGAAGCCCCTTCTAACTTGTTTTCTGACTTCATAAAGTAATTCATAACTGTTTTGACTTGGTCAACCTTTGACTTTGACCAAAACTCAAACTTGACGTCTTGGCTTGTTGATAATACCAAGAGGTGTGCTAGGCTAGGGCGCACTAGGATATCCATAAATTAGGTCAATCCCTTTACTTAAGCTGCCTCAACAAGAGGGTTAGGGTTTCGTTGCTGCAACAAAAACTGGCTGCAACTGCAACTACAACTGAGCAAATCCTCCCAATCTATTTTCCAACGGTTAGACTGTCCGAAGATAGTGTGGGCCCATAACCTGCTAGAAAGTAATGGATGTGCTCGTTTAACCATAGACAATATAACAATATTGTCACCCAACCATAAGCCGAAGCCACCCTCGAGCACCTTAACCTTGCCAGAGAATGATTTCAGAAGCAAACCAATAGCCAACCACGACTAATGCATAAAGATAACCAAGACTGATCAGAAAGTCAACCATAACCAATAGAAAGTCCGAGCCTAAACCAGGAATACAGATTGCAACAACTGTCGACTGCAACTGCTCCCCAGACTTGCGCACTTGCCCAGTTTCTGAAATGCGCACTTCTTCCCAACTGAATTTTCGAGCTGTCTGGTTCAAAATGAGGTTCGACTACTTGTATTTATACTGTTTTCCTCAACCGTCTGGGTTGACTTCTCATTATGGATGCTAAATACTTAATATTAATTACTTCCTTGAGTCGACTTGTCTTCTAGGGTTAGGTATAATGCTTTAGGGTTTCTTCTTGTTTCACAGAATATTCTATTCTCGTCAAGGTTACACGTGGAGGTAAATACCTCCCGCAGCTACCATAATATCAACATATTCAAGGGCAATACAAGCTAAGCAATAGGTAGGTTAGCTAGTAAAAACACTGAAAGCATTGCCACATTAAAGTAGTGCATGCAAAAAGGGAAGCCTTAAACCCTCAAGCTCATCTCCACCAAAATATGTTATTGTCATTTGTGCTCGAAGGCCTTTACTAAATTCCATTTCGACATAGATTTTGCCACGTTTGAGTATTTCATTTCATAGGAGGGAATTAATGGTTACAAATTGCTCCAAATAGTTGTAGATGCTTTGTAAAACTTCAACATTCCATAAGAAGATTGAAAAGTTTAGTAATCCCGCTCATAGTGGGATATAATTGAAGTTTTATATTGCAAGGTTAGAGTTTGGATGCCACATTCTCATGCATAGAACTAGGTCCCAACAAAACAACGGTCTTCCTGGGGGGTTTATTATCTTATCTAATATGGACAAAGAAACAATACAAATAAAGCCTCTTGCATAGAGGTGATGAGAGGTTAGCCCAAGACCAAGTTGTCTTATGAATGCTTTATGCACTTTAAGAAGCCATCCAAGGAGGGTCACAATTGATTGAATCTACATATTATACCTTTTTATTGAAAGTGCCTTGATCTATTGTAGGAGGTTCAATCTTAACTACAAGAGTGGGAGGATGTACGTTTGTTGAAACCACAAAGAGAGATTTACTTAAAATAAGTAGGGTGATTAGTTTTGTTGCACTTATTGACAACGCCAAAGGATCACTTGAAGGAGTGATAGAGGATTTTCTAAATCCTTTTGTGGGGGCATGACCCTAGAATCTACTTGAATACTAAAGGGTTTATATGATAGAGTTAGATGCTTTTAAGAAAGATCCTAGCTAATGTGGAATCCCTTAAAGGGGATGCCTTAGAAACTATGAGATATGACCCTTTTGGTGGGGAGTTCAAAGCTAGAACACTAGTTAACACAGACTTTAATTAGATAGAGATGACCTCGAAGCCATTGATGTGACGACAACAAAAGAAATTGTAGAAACAACAAATGACATTGCCCCCTTAAAAAAGGGATTTAACCCACAAAATGATGCCAAGACAACAATTGTTGGAGCTTGGTATTAGGCATGAGAGGAACTAGCTAGAAATGAAATTATAGGAATCTTTTCGGGTATGAGGCCCACATGGTTAAGAACCAAACCCTTGCCATGAATGACCCATCGTGAAGGAGTTGTAGAAATTTGTGTTGGATGCCTTCTAAAAAACAAACCAAACACTGTGAGAGAAGATATGAAGAGGCATGTAACCACAATAAAAGCTTGCCAACCTAGCTTGATCCATCTCCCTCCTCCTTGAAATGATAAATGACAAACCTTCCCCTTTTTTTGTACAATACAACCTAAGTGTGGTTAACAGTTAAGAATATGTTTTTACTCTTTTGAGGTCACATATTGAAACCTAAGGGAATAGGAGATGTACACTTTTATTAACTAAATAGTAAAATCACAACATAGAGGAAATCCATTTTCCCATCAATAAAAGGGTATCCATTTAATATGTAACTAAACCATAACTATAAAAATGAATTATAACTATTATTATAAAAAATTATATATATTTTTAATTCATTTAAGTTAAATGTTTTATGTGGAAGTAAATATCACCCCACATGTTCTTCCATGACATTAAAAAGATACATCATGGAAGCGGGCCATGGGAGAAAAGCTCCAAAGTTTCGACTTCTTTCGGGAGGGGTGGGTGAGTGAGCAAGTTGCATGTCCATTTTCTTTATAAAACAATTTGAGATTGGGTATGTTTGTTATAATTTGCAGAGCAAACAAGGGCATCGCCATTGGCGCAAAGTCAAACTGCATTCCCAATTTGTGATAGAGACCCAACTAAGATTTCCATGCCGTTGGAGTTGAATTAGCTAAATTGGTAATTTGCCCACCTGCTCTGTCTGATATCATACGATACGATCTGGTCGGGCCGGGGAAAATTGAATGGTAAAAGCGCGTCACATTTCATATCCACTCTCACATGGTATATTTCGGATAATATTGAAATAGAAGCCTTATCTATGGATCACATGACACGTGTACGGTTTGCTTGCTCTACGCGTTTTAATCTCATAAATATACGCGCATTAGCGTTGCGCTCCTCGTGGGCATACGGAGACCGTATGAGATCTCATAAGTAGAGTGAAATGCATCTTAAAAGCACATAAACTCAGTCGTCAAGAGTAGAGAGTAAAGTTACGCCACTCCACTGCGATCGGAGCTGGGTTATCCAGGGCGCAAAGACGTCTGTAGATGTATTCTGTTTCTCGGGACTGATGATGTATATTTATCCTCAACAAATCTCTGGGTATGGGCTGGATTTAACGTCATTCAAGAGTTCAAGTCCCATCCATATTGTAATAATACGAGCGACATGTAGAATGATGCGCTCGATTCTCTGGTGATCCACGGAAAGGAATGGAAGGAGTTGGTGATAACAGTAGCAGCTTCACGGATCTGTTATTGCAGGGCGGAGTTCAGTCATCGAATCCTAGGAAGCAGCAGCAGCAGCAGCAGCAGCAGATGAACAATTCTCAGGCAGGAGGTAATAACGCTCAATCGCGGCCTCTTTACAGGTCCAATTCCCAGAGTAATAATAATTATGCAAAGCCTCCACCGTTTCCCCCAACTTCGGTGCCTTCTTTCGCACAGATGAATAATGTGTCGAACCCTAGTCAAAACCCCACGCACTCGAGGTCGATCTCGCAGCCCGCATTCCTGCAGGGGAATCCCTTTGGCGAGTCCAACTCCAATTTGCCTCCCCTGACCCCCACAACGTTTTCTTTAAAGCGAGAGACGGCGGCGTCGCCTTCGCTGTCGGACCCAGACGTGACCATGGACGAGCACCCCATCCCTTCTCCCCGGCCCCCTGTGTCGCCCTTCTCGGCCGATTCTCATTCTCGCCCCGACGCGTCTCGAACTGGCGACGTGCTGCCCCCGCGGAAGGGTGGGCACCGGCGGGCACACAGTGAAATACCGCGGCAAGTATCGTGGGACAAGGTCGGAAAAGGCGTGAAGAAGGAAGCCGAGTGGGATCGAGATGGCGACCTGAACATGGAAGTGGGAGACGGCGAGGATCTGTTCTCCATGTACATTGATCTGGACAAGCTCAACACTCTTAATACCACCTCCTCCGCTAACCCTGCGGACATCGGGGAAGGCAGTGGGGAAAGCGGGAGAAAGACGTTAAATGCCGACGACGACAACGAGGACGACAAGGCAGGGCCGGATGACAGCGGCGGAAACAGTGTGAAAGAAAAGGATATTGACAGTGGCGACGATGATGCAGAGAGCGAGAGCAATGAGAAGAAGGATGGTCACAAACGAAGCTTCCCTGGGGGAGTCGACAGCACTGGGAGATCACATGCTGCTGCTTCTCATCATCATCCTCATCATGTCCGGAGTGTTTCAATGGATAGTGTTCTCAGTAGCTTCCAAAACAGCGAGAATCCGAATCAGAAACCGGCCCCCTCTCCCACCGGCCGTAACATTAAACATTTTCACAGTAATTCCATGGATGGGAGCATCAATTTCAAACTTGAATTTGGTAATGGGGAATTCAGCGGACCTGAGCTCAATAAAATCATGTCCAATGAAAAGCTGGCAGAGATTGCTATGACCGATCCAAAGCGTGCAAAGAGGTTTGATCCCCTCGCATTTTATATGATTCTTTTTTAGATAAATTATGTATTTACACAGAACTACCCCCGAGTGAACGCATATATAGCTTCTTCTTCCTTAGAGAAGAAAAATTACCGAGCTTTTCAAGTAGGACACTCTCTGTGTGCTCTTATGTTACAATGAAAATTGGTAAAATATATCTTGCAACTGATTTTAGATGGTCGTTTGCACTGTTGTTAAACTTAATTAGCATGATATTCCATGGGATACAGCCTCCCAGTTGTTAAAAGTTGTGTTGAATGGGGTGCTGTGAAAGAACATGGGAGGAGACTAGTATATTACGATTCAAGTGAGACAAATGTGTGTATATTTCAGAATATTGGCCAATCGGCAGTCGGCTGCACGCTCTAAGGAAAGAAAGATGCGCTACATCTCCGAGCTGGAACGCAAGGTGCAAACATTGCAAACTGAGGCTACCACATTGTCTGCACAACTTACCCTTTTGCAGGTGCGTGTACACTGGAATTAACTTGAGAAAGTATTCCCGTCTCTGGCTTGGTTTTTAACTGCATGGACATGCGAATTGTTAGTTTCAACCAGTGAATGATTAACAACTCTGCTTGAACAGAGAGATTCGATGGGGCTCACCAATGAGAATAATGAGCTCAAGCTTCGGCTGCAAGCCATGGACCAGCAAGCCCAACTTCGAGATGGTAAATTTATTAGTATAATGGTCACTAGTACTGTCAATTTATATAAGTGTTGACATGTTATTAGAATTTCACTTTTTCGTTTTTCTATTTGTGGTTGACAACTGGATTTGTTTTGTACTATGTTGCACTGTTTTTTAGGATGGGGAACGGTGGGGATGTGGGGACGTCTCCCCGGGCGGGTTGGGGATGGCAATATAATAATAATAATAATAATAATAATAAATGTTAAAAATTTAGAATTCACTGTAAATATTTATAGTTGCTTTTAAGCATAACAAGCTATACTAAATAGTATCCTTACACTTGCCAGTTCTGAAAAAGCTTGGGCAATTTAGAAAAGGACCAAGTGACATTCCATTATTGGCCCCTAGACATGAGCAAAATGCAGTTTAGCTTTAAGAAACTTAAGTGTAACTATTTTCAATTTGCAATAAGGTCCATGAATGGTCTGACCATGAGACAAAGAACTGTCTCCACAACAGCTTTTCTTCTCCATATTTCTTGTTAATAATGATTATGTTAA
>ML776553.1:4961505-4972914 GCA_009831015.1 Picea engelmannii | reverse complement strand
TCGTTAAAATTTAAATATTTTATGTATTTTTAAAAAAAACCGGTTCATTGAAACCGGTTCGACCGGTTTATTACCGGTTCCGGTTCCGGTTTAGGTTAGACCCTCGACCGGTTCCGGTACCGGTTTCGGTTTTTAAAACCTTGCTCTAGACTGACTTGGACTTCTCATGGACAAAGACCTAGCAAAACTTGTCCTATTGAGCTGAAACTTGGTCCAAGGGTGTAGGGGGTCTCTTGCCATTTCTTTTGAGTACTCACACCCCTATCAAAATCCCCCAGGACCAAATTTTTGCATTTTTACATCAAATTTAATTAAAATTACCATTAAATGGGTAAATTAAAAAAAACTATTAAAACTCGACGGAATTCCGCAAGACTCTAGAAAATGTCTAGCATGGTCATTTACAATATTCCTGGACCCTAGTCACCCATTGGGCTCGATCATTAGAATGCCTTTCACCACTTTGGAGGATTATTGTGAGTGAAAAACTCAAGGGTAATTAAAAATTACTCGAGGATAAAAAACACTCGATGAAAGGACTTCCCTAATGATAAAGTCCTAGGTAACTAACTAAGATATGACTCATTACATTATTATCCCACGCAGGGGAGCGGACATTCCGATTACAAAAAGACATGCCGTGGGCAAAAATTGCCTTGTAGAAGCAGAAGTCTTAAAAAAAGTTGTACCCCAAGGTACACAACTTCATGGTACATGGAGTTGACCCCTAGTAGAAATAGGTGGTCAACAACATCCATGATCATTCGCTTGGCTTTTACCTCCTTGTTGTGGGCTGCCAACTGATGCGGATTTGTCGATGGTGTCACCACATCTTTCAGGATGTCCCATATATCATTCTCTTCCAACAAGAGAGTAACCCTAACCTTTGAAGATAGAAAATTAGAGGCACCATCCAATTTGTCCTCAAACCCGAGACTAGCTTATGCCATCTCTGATCTGCACACAAACTGCTACTCTTCGATCTTTTAATCAAAATAGCTTTGATACCATGTAAATTTTCCCAACCCTAGGTGACTAAAGTCCTTATGATCTCAATAGAACAAGTAGATTGCTGAATTTAATTATTACATAAATAAATTTCAGACCATAGCATTAATCACACAATAGCTAGAAAAATGAACAGTGGAAGCAATAAATGAATAAGACACTTGCACATTGGTTTCTCCCTTAAGTCAGCTTATCATTCCGATGATCAAAGCTTACAAGGTACCTCCACAGTCTGTTGTAACTTGGCAGTTGTATGGTAAACAAATCATTACAAAACAAAGAAGTATAACGTGCTGAAATAGAAGTATGGATCTGCTGAAGAAAGAAGGCAACAACTACTGTTGTACGATTGTACGACGCGGTTGTTGTACGGATTCCCTCTTGCTGTTTGCTACAACGGATCTGCATTTTCTCCTCTCAGATGCACTCTCCTTCTCTTGGTTTTTGCCTCTCTCGAGTGTATTTTCCTCACCCTCAAAGGTTACATTTATAGGAGGTCCAACCACCTAATACATAATTCAAATAGAATACAAACTCTAGAATTCAAATACAACACTACTACTGTAGTGGAGGAAAACAATTCGAATTTGTCTTCTGGACTTGTGCACTACAAGACAAAAGCCATCAACTATGAATATGTGCTAGAAGACAAAAGCCATCAACTATGACTTTGTGCTAGAATATAAAAGCTCAACTATGAAATGTCTTGAACCATTTCCTGCATGTTCCTACTTAAGCATGTACAAGAAATTCTTGTCAAAGCTATATTTCTCAACATTCTTTTACCTAAGGGCAACTCCACCAATTCACTTTACTCGTGTTGTGCTCTCTTTAGGTCTTTTGTGGTGCTACTAATTTCAACTTGTTAATTGGATTAGGGTTTGTTGGAGAATTCACTGTAGATCCTCTACCTCATGATTTTTAACATGGTATTGGAGCTAGTTTGAATTATTCTTTGTCTATCTAGTGCTCTTTAATTTTTTCAGATTTGCATTTAGTGTTTCAAATTTGTTTTAAGGGTGGTACAAATATGAAATTACGGTTTTTTTAGTGCCTTTTTTGGGACAATAACCAATGTTTTAGGGCTTTTCACCCTTATCTTCACCATCACACCCCTATGTACTCGTTTTTCTTGGGTTTTTGGTGAATTTGAGGAAGTTTGTTGTGATTTTGATCACTCCTTAAGGACATTACTCTCTTTTTCGCTTTAATTAACAAGTTGTTGATCTGCACTAGTATTGTTACATCTATGGATGGAAAATGGTCCCCCCCAATGGGGCTAACTATCATGCATGGGCAACTTAGATGGCAACTCTACCCTATATTAAAGGGTTATGGATTTATTTTGAGAAATCACTTCCTATTGCAATGGATGACAACTATGATCTCGTATGTTTGAAGATGGATGAAGCTCTTGGATTGATTAGTCTATAGGTGGAACTTGATCTTGCCCATCGCACAAACTACAAAAGTGCGAAGCATGTTTGGGATGCTTTCCACACCCTATTTGGTGCAGTGAACACCACTCAAATCAATAGACTTGAGACAAAGCTCTCCAATGTCAAAATGGAGGATATTGCTACTATGGAGGAGTACATTTCCAGGTTAAAGAATCTGAAAGAAAACATTCCTACAAATCCGATTCTGAATAAATCAATATTGTTCTTAATAACCTCTCTTTTTCATTCAAAATTATTGTTATCATTTGTTATAGCTTTCCTTTATCCTTCTAAATCTGACTTCGCGTACTTTGGAAAATGTATCTTGTAATCTTATCTAGCATCAAGTCACCTTTTGAAACATGGGTGAACTATCTCCCTGGGAGCATGCCCACACTAACACTACTCCCTCCTAATGTATGCATGAGTCTCCAAGGGGCACTTCTAGGTTTTCCAAGAAGAAGAGGCCAGTATACTTGTATTTCCAAAAGGAAGGACACTCGTTCAAAAACTGTCAGTTATGACTTCAAAAGATTGAAGATATTGCTCGGCAAAATCATGGAAGATGATGATCTTTTAGAGGACAAGGTTGGTGAGTACTCACACTTGTTGTGTACATTACTTTATGGTTTCCCACCTCCACTCAAGAATGGATTGCTGATTTCTGGGGCTAACAATCATATGAAAAAGCACCAACACCTCGTCTTCGATTAGAGTGATCAACATAAACTTGTGTAGGTAACTGTTAGAATTAGGGAAGTAGGGCAGAAAATTACCATCTTTTAAAATTCTGTTAGATAGAACAGCAAGGATCTAAATTAAATCAAGTTTTAGAACAGAAAGATAAAGCAATCTGAACTGTAGTTTGCTAGATAGTCAGATCAGAATTATGAAAACAAAATCAGAATGTAAACAACAAGTAGTATTGAGCATATAAACCTATTTCTGAGTGTGCACAATGCTCAGATCTGATATAGAGTTTTGATTCTATTCATAGACAAAGATTAGATCCAGACATAAGCTCTCTAGTAAGCAGGATAGATAGATCTGAATAGTAGATCTGTAAAGTGGATCTAGTCATTCACTTATCCAGAAAGATCAACCAAGACAGATCTAAGTAAATGAATTTCTCTATTAGATCTAGACAAAGATAAACTTCAGAATACAGATCTAGACAAAGATAAACTTCAGAATACAGATCTAGACACAGATCTAAACAATGATAAGCTTACAACACACAGATCTAAACAATTGAATCTAAACAAGTAACTTACCTTGAATTCTTACCTCTGATCAGTGACGAAGTCCATGCCACACACAAGGGATGAAGTACCACAAACATATGCTCAGAAAAGTCAAGGATCATAGATCTACCTCAAGGGTTAGATCTCTTGCCAAGAGATGATCAGACTGACTTGCCACCAAGAGGAAAAACCACTTAAACATCACACAGGAATTTCTGAGATCAAACCCTCATACACACAGAAATTTCCTGGAACCAAAAATCATATGCAGGGAGAAATAGCAATAGGTACGGGAGTCTTAAAATAATCAGCAGAGGAGCCGCGGCTCAATGAGAAGGTCAGATCTGCACAAGGGAAGGGGGATGGCAGCTTCTTGGAAGAAGTCTAGGGCACTAGACTTGCTGTAGAGGAGGACGGCAGCTATACTCCTCAGCACACAGGTATACACAGCATAAAACAGCCCTTTAATTGTAGCTTAAGGGACCCTCTGATCATCACCAAACAAGGAGCAGACATCAATATCCAGAAAGCTGAAAGTGGCTAGAATAGGAGGGCCAAACTGTCACAAGAAGAACTCAGCAACTGTTGCACAAGGGGGCCGCAGCAAGCAAGGAGAGATCCGCCTGCGGCCTCACTTTTGAAGAGAATGTGTGAATGTGTAAAAGGTAGATAGGAAGGTCTTTATTTATACTTTAGGCGAGGGTTAGGCTAGTGAAAAATAATAATAAAAATAACATAATTAATTAATATAAATATTAATTAAATATGTTATATTATTTAATTAATATTTTTCATTTAACCCCTAAAGCAAAAAATCAAAACCCCAAATAAACTCATGCACAAAAACCAAGGGTATGGGGGTTTAGGTGGGGTTACTTACTTGGTGGCAATGCTTGTCCATAATTCTCAAGGTGACATTTTTAACTTTATTATCACTGCGTATGGGATACATCCCTCATGTGGTCATGCCCGCCTTCAAAAGAGGGTCATACACCAACAAACCCCTGATCAAAGACCAAGTTGCCCTAGAACATTTCTGGGGTCTTATCCACCAAGGTACAAGACCAAGGATCAACCCATGCCCCATACATGGGTACCCTGGAACATGTTCAGGGGCCCTAGACATATCTAGGGACTTTAACTGCTTGGTCCCAGACCAAGAACCCCAGTTATCTACTGGGGGCCCTCTCAAGGGTCTTCACTGCTTGGTCCCAGACCAAGAACCCCAATCATCTACTGGGGGCCCTCACAAGGGTCTTTTTCCATGGCTCTGACTGTTTTGGTCCCAAACCAAGAACCCCAGGAGTGCACTGGGGGCCCTAGATCTCAACTAGGGTCTTTGCCATCCTTCCGGAGAATGGCTCTTGCAGCTGCTTAAAATTCAACACTCCCTCTTAGTAAGAGAGGCATTCACAGCTCCATCAAGCTTGTCATGAAAGTATACAAACTTTGTAAGGGACAGTGGTTTGATGAAAAGATCTGTCGTTTGTTCTACCGTTGGAACATACTGAATGCTGAGCACGTTCTTCTGTACCATGTCTCGGACATAGTGATATCTCATCTCAATGTGTTTCGACTTGTCGTGAAACACTGGATTTTCGGTGAGCTTTATACAACTCTGATTGTCACAGTGAATGACTGTGGGTTCAAGCTCTGAACTGAACAAGTCTGAAAGTAGCTTCCGAAGCCACACTACTTCTCTGCTAGTAGCACTTGCAGCAATGTATTCTGCTTCTGTAGTGCTTTGAGCTATGGAGCCCTGTTTCCTGCTGGACCAGGAAATCATTGCTGAACCCAAACTGAAGCAATATTCAGAAGTGCTCTTTCGATCCACTATACTTCCCATCCAATCTAAATCTGTAAAACCATGGAGCATTACACCTCCACTGGAAGTGTATCTGAGACCATAAGCTATAGTTCCTTGAACATATCTCAGAATATGCTTCACAACAACCATATGTATATGCTTTGGTTCACACATGAACTGGCTGAGAACATTTACTGCATAACAAATGTTTGGTCTCGTATGTACGAGATACATCAAAGATCCAATGATCTGCAGATATAAGGTGGGATCTTCAGGATCTGAACCTGTAACCTGATCTTGTAGTTTCTTAAGGTTAGTGATCATTGGAGTAGTCATGGACTTGCAGTCCATCATGCCAAATCTGCGGAGCACATTGACTGCATATTTACTCTGTGAGAGAAAGATCTCACCTGGTTTCTGCCATACCTCCAAGCCTAAGAAATAATGCATGAGCCCCAAGTCTTTCATTTCAAACTCTGCAGAAAGCTCCCTCTTAGTCTAAGCTATCAAGTTTTCCTCTCCAACGAGGAACAAATCATCCACGTATAAGACTTAGATAACTGGATGATTTTGCACAATCTTTATATAAAGATTTGGATCTGCTATACTCTTGGTGAATCCAAGACTTTGTAGAAAACTGTCTATTCTACCATACCAAGCTCTCGGAGCTTGCTTTAACCTGTACAAGGCTTTCTTGAGTTTTCACACATGAGATCTTTTATCATATATCACAAAACCTTCAGGTTGTTCGATATATACTTCTTGCTCAACTTCTCCGTTAAGAAAAACAATCTTAACATCCATCTGGTGAAGTTTCCAACCAAAAACAACTGCTAGAGAGATGATAATCCTGATTGAAGTATATCTGGCAACTGCAGAAAAAATCTCGTCGTAGTCAATTCCTTCTTTCTGAGAGAAACCACGAGCCACGGATCTTGCCTTGTATTTCTCAATACTGCCATCTGCTGCATGCTTTATCTTATAAAGCCATTTTGAAGTTACTACTGATTTGCCATGAGGTCTAGGAACTACGGTCCATACATCATTCTTTAGGATAGAATCATATTCTTCATTCATAGCATCTTTCCACACTTGATGTTTGGAGGCTTCTACAAATGTGGAAGGTTCTGAATCAATCACAGTATTTAAATTAGCTATGAGACTGGAGTACTTATCTCCCAACACCAGGCTGGTTTCCTTTTAATATGAGGTATCTCCATTGGAAACTCAATACTATCCAATGAGGGGTCTATTGGAAGTTTTGAGGTTTCCTCCCTCTGCTCATCTGGAAGAGGAGAATCTGGAGAATCAAGTGGTGAAGCTTCCTACTCCTCTGAATCACATGAAAGTTCTCTGGCCTGACGAAAAGCTGCCTCTTCATGAAAAGTCACGTCTCTTCTTACTGCGATGAACTTTTGATCTGGGATATAAATCCTGTAAGCTTTTGAGGTTTCACTGTATCTCACAAAAGTTCCTTTCTTTCCGGAGGGCTCTAGCTTAGTCCTCTTCTCTTTTGGAATGTGAATATAGACTGGACTGCCAAAGATTCTCAAGTGATCAACTGAGGGCTTAATTCCGGTGATATTTGAATAGGCCTCAAAGATATATTCGAATATCTCAAACTGTGATAGCTGTGTAAAAACCGAGAGAGGTTTTTGTGAAGGGGCCCGTTCCCAACAAAAACCTCTTTTGGTTTCAAACAATTCATCTCCATATTTTTTAGAAACTGCTCTTGAAGATAAAGACTTAAACAAGAAAAAAAGCAGAGTACTGCCTCTATTGATTTCTGCTCCGCTTTTTTTTTTTTTACACTTTTTAGAGCTTTCCTTGTTTCTCCACGGGTTCATTATAATGTTCATCTTTAGGCTCCAATTTAACATTTTTCAACTTATGTGAAGAAGTTATAGGTGACTGTCCCTTTTCCTCCCCTGCACTTTCCATTGTGTCATCATCAATGACAACTACATTGTCTGTCTTAATAGAAGGATTGAATAAGGCTTTTGAATTCAATCTAAACTTATTGGTTGCCCTAGTTTTAGATTTGCTAGGATAGTTCATCACTGGTTTATCCTTCTTTGTTTTGTTCCATTTCTTATTTTTATCATCAACAATAGGTTCCTTATGTTTCTGCATGGTCTGTCTAAGCTTCTGCTTCTTTGGTCCTCTGATATGGATCTCTCTGCAGTCCTCAGGCTTTTGTTTTGGAACAAGCAACTCATCTTGAAATTGAAAATCTACCTCTACCTGTGCCTTTTGTTTCTTTTTCCGCGTTCTGGTGATCTTGTCTACAGGGTTAACTTTATTCGAATCTTCTGTTTCCTGCTGTAACACCAACTTTCTTTTGTTGGATCGAGTCACTCTAGCTACTGGAGAAATTTCTTTCACTGTAACAGTAGGGGTTTTAGAAACCTCCTCTTCTTTTTTAGATTTCTGTTTAGGAGAAATTTTAAGCTTAGGTTCCTGTTCTGCAAGTTCAAGAGATTCAATTAACCAGTCCCAAGGGCGTTGGACTTCTCCCAAGGCATATAAGACCAAGGTTTTAATCAATCTTTGGTGAAAAAGACTCTTACTAGCAGTTGTATGGTGAGATTGTATCCTTTTAGACATTTTTGACATGCTTTTTAATAAAAAGAAAGGCAAACAAAGAGGGATATCACCATTCAAATGCATCATCAGCCTAATGTGATAAAGATGGACAAGGAAAAATCGTCCTTCACATGTAATGTACTTGCAAATCACCATTAAAGCAGTCTGCCACTCTTTTTTCATCCAACTCTGTGGGATACCCTGACTCCAGTTATGATCTTGATGTTTTAGGAGTAAAAACTGGCTTATAAATTCCATAGGCATCTCCTCTTTCTTCCACTATCTCTCTCTATACACAGACAACCTGCAGGCAGTCCCAATTGAGTGTTCTGTCAGATGTATCAGAACCTTACCTACCACTGTTGCAAACCCATCGAAGTTCTGTGCAAACATCAAAGAAATTCGTTCATGATAACCCTGGAGTGTTGTACAAAAGTTGAACCACCCTGCATCTTTGAACTTCTACGAAATCTCTGGGTAAGCCTCCAACAATTTTGCACCCTCTGGTTCCAGCCGAGTAATTTGTCCGCTTTTCTTAGGTGCCTTGGTGCGGATAATAATTACTGAAATTTAGAGACTAGTTAGGGTTTCTATCAACAACACTTAAAACCTTTGATAATATGAATACTTGTAGAAGATATTTACCACCTGCAAAGCTCGAATAAACTAACACGCGAACACAATGAAGGGCTTGGGTATCATCTATCAGCAATCATGATATGAAACTAGCAAACCTGTGGTCTAATATAAGAATGGATAAGTACAAACCATACTCTTCGAATGAGTATCATAACTGTGTTGGAAATGTTTCACAGGTAGCATATGCTTGTCATTGATGGCAAGTACAGTAATGAAGATGGCACGAGTACAGGAAGATTGTAACAGACGGGCACTAGAAGTATTTTGGGAAGAAGCTGCAGAGCAACCTCGATAAGATCAGAAGAGATAGTGCAGAGGATTGTTGGCAGGTTATCGGGCAAAGTAAGCTTGTCATTGATGGCAAGATCAGAGTATGTAGCAAAAGCAAAACAAGGACAAAGTACGCTCCGGAGGAGAAGCGCCACTGATCGTTGGATCCCATCCAAAATTCCCGATAGCACGAGGGTCGTTAGATCTAAAGAAAAACAAGAAGAGGGCGTTGAAGAGGAGAACAGATCTCAGCCGTCAGATTCGTGCGTAGTGTCCGACCACCATTGGATTGGGGAGAACCTGCACGGTCTTTAAAGTGGAAGGAGAAGAGGGCGTAATCGCAATGTGAAAAATCGCGATGAAATCTGAGCCGTCAGATCAAGCTTTAATCTGGACCGTTAATTCCAGTCAACGTCGGAGTTTCGAGGATCGCGTGTTGGAGATGTCAAATAAACAATACAACAGAAACCCCGAAATCGCGATGAAAGAAATCCCGACTGAACCTGAACCGTCAGATCAACATGTGATCTAGACCGTCGATCCAACTCACGACAGCAGACCACGTCAGCTAGGGACACGTGGCACAACCAGGTAATGACAGGTGTTAGGCAGACTCAACACTTCAGGCATATGTAAGTCACGAATCAGAGTGACACGTGGCAGTATTTAACACGTGTCAAACTGCGTGTGACGTCAGCAGAGTATCGGGGATCGAGACTTTGAAATGACAAAAACACTTAACCTCAAGAACCCCGAAATCGCGATATGCGATTTCGCGATTTAATTGCAATCGTTAAAGCAAGAATGAGATCTGGACCGTTGATTTTCTATATCGGAGAATTGGGGATCGAGACTTTGAAATGTCCAATTCACTTGACAACAAGAACCCCGAAATCGCGATTCAATCTGGACCGTCAGATCCATAAATGATCAGGACCGTTTGATCACAGCCCGTATCGGAGTTTCGGGGATCGCGAATTCAAAAGGGCAAGAACACAATGCAACAAGAATCCCGATTTCGCGATATGCGAAATCGCGATTGAATCTGGACCGTCAGATCAAGAAATGATCTGGACCGTTGATCTGATCTCTCACGGAGTTTCGGGGATCGAGATTTGTAAATGACAAAAACTATGAACGTCAGGAATTCCGATTTCGCGATGAGTGAATTCCCAACTTAACATGAACCGTCAGATCTAGATATAATCTGGATCGTTGATCTGATTTCATTATGGAATCTCGCAGATCGGGATTTGGAGGTGACAGGAACATTGAACATAAGGAATTACGAATTCGCGATATGCGAAATCGCGAAAGCGCCTTTCACATAAAGCCTTGGTCACAGCCCTTGGTCACGGGAAGAGGAGTCAGTCCTGATAAGCTCCATTTCGGAGTTTCAGAGATCGCGATGTGAAGATATCGAGACACTTTGCCACAGGAATGCCGAAATGCCGAAATAAATGCAAGACCCCCTGGATTCAATCCAACGGTGCAGATGAAACTGAAGGAGATCGGAGGGCTACTGTAGCACGACATAGTATAACTGTCAAGAAACCACTGATGGTTCCAGTGAGAGGACTTGAAGACACACGGGATGATTGACAGAGAAGGTGAAGAGCCGCTGGGAATCTTCAAGGGGAATGAAGATGTTTGTGAAGGATGGACAACTGGATGGGCATTGAGCCCTGTAACTGAAGCAGAGAAGGTGAGCTCGACTGTCACAGAGAAGATGAAGAGTCTCAACTGCTAGAGAGGCTGGGGAATCTCAGCATAACACCCAGTGATGTTGAATGCGTGGGAAAACTGCCAGAGACGCTGAAGAGTTACCATGATGATCGGGCAGATCACTCGAGAGGTGGAGGATATCAGCGCGGTGTGAGCATGCAGAAGAATGGCAAATACTGCATACACAAGATACACAGAAGCTATATATACACGGTACAGAGAAGAGAAGGGCTGCTGTTGCCATTGCTGTTGGAGTTGTTGTGGTCGCTGTGTAGAAGGATTGAAGTGTGAGCAAGGAGGCAGAGCGCAGGAGTAGAAATAAACAACAGAGGAAGGTTGCATGGAAGGGACATGGTGCAGAGAGTATAAATGGAGAAGAACAGAAAGTGCAAGGTGTGTGTAGAAGACACTGATGTAGACAGGGAAAAGCAGTGTAACATAACAACGACAAGGCTGGTAAGCCATTGAATAACTTTATTTCGCTGTAATCAGTTTAAGTATCAAAGATTAATATTTTAGGGAGGTTGGGAGGTGCTCGGGAGGACTGGTGTCCTCAGAAGTTCAAGTGGGTGCTTGAACACAGGGAGTTGTAGCTTCCATCTGGTTGCAGCCAGAGAAACCAGGGTGGCAGGGTGGTGCAAGGGAGAACTCTTGTTCTCTGTTTTACAGGTTGGTGCCTGTATGATTGGAA